>OX454419.1:53151975-53723823 GCA_949715475.1 Microchrysa polita
AAGCGGGCACCACGTACCACGTATGTACTCGTAAAAGCCGCCATTATAAAGACAAATTAAAATAAATTGGTTGAAGTGTTTGCACCCATCACTCATTAATGTATCTTCAATGAATCCAATTCAGCATTCAGATTCAGCTATTCTTCATTTATGGTCTTCTTGTCGGTGGCTGGATATTATGGTAGACCGCCGAACTCTATGCCGGCTTGTGCAACATGGAAACTTGAGTGTGTGCCAGGCGAACGCTCTGCACAAATCAAGACCAAATAAAGAGGTTTTCCATTTGCTCCACTTTCAATGTTGGTACGGGCCCGGTCGTACATTACGATGAGAGTTTTAGGCATTGTTCACGCAGTCAATGGTACAATACCCGCTTGCTATGAATGATGCATCTGTTCTCAACTAAATACATTTTGTGTAACAATAAAAACTCTTGAAAATATTCGGTTAATATGGTATCTTCACTGATAAAGTATTTATTCTTCTTCAAATTTTTCCAAGTGTGTCATGACAAAAAAAAACGAAACGCGATTTTACCCGTTTTTAAGAAATGAAAAGTGCAACAGCAGTACATTTATGTCGATATTATGAATGTTGTAAGCAAGCCTTAATTTAGAAAAATAAAAATGAAAAAGAAAGTAAGGACCTCAACCTCGACACGACCAAGACCGCGTCCACGCTCGACGCACAAATCTGGCTTGTTGTGTATCTGTGAAAATAAATTTGTTGTGTAATTAACATACTGGCCTCGAATATTTTTAAGTATGTTTTGAATTTGTGTATCGTCTTCGTCCAAGCTTGTGCGGTCTTGGTGCGGCTACCGGTTGTTTCATATATGTATGTAATGTGCGGTTTACTGAGCAGCACATACATTCTGTATATGGACGGATAATGTGACCTCATTAACTAAAATCCGTTGACTTTGTAATTTCTTCATTAGCTTGTCTAAGTATATGCAACTACCTCGTTTGGGTTATAAAGTTTATATTATCTTTAGTCAATTAAAATTTTACAATTCATCTGAATTTTTCAGAAAGTTACTAGTAAATTTGCCATTTAATGCAAAATGCCGCAAGTAATGTTAGTAAAAATTTGCAAAGCTGTTTATTTTAATGGGAAATACATATTTGAATTTCATGCGATTCTAGGCCTCGAAATCTTGTAAAAAAAAAATTCACACGAGGCCTTTGTTATTTATTGTTAAAAAAAAAAAAAATAAAGGAGACAGTGAAATCAACTCAAACGAGTCCGAGGCTAATTTCGGGTGGGGCCGAAATTTGAATACCCCTCACACTTGAATGAAACTTAAGGTTCTTTTGTGTTAATAGTTTCTACCACAACCCTATGACGTGTTCCGATTCCATCTGTTCCCGGATATATTTTGAGGCCTTACTAGGATCACACTTGGGTGAAGTTTGGCTAAGATTGGTTTAAAAGAAAAAAGTTTTTCTTAGAAGAACCCAATTTCGGTGATTGATTTGTATGACAGCCCTAACAACGTAGTGTTCCGATTCCATCCGTTCCTTGATGTTTTGAGGATAGGAACACACTTGGATGAAGTTTGGTTAAGATTGGTTCAAAAAGAAAAAAGGTTTTCTTACTAGAAGCTAATTTTTGGGGGTTGGTTTGTATGGCAGCCGATTTCATCCGTGTTCCGATTTAATCCGTTCCAAAATATGTTTTGAGGGTATACTAGGAACACATTTGGGTGAAGTTTGGTTAAGATTGCTTCAAACAGAAAAAAGCTTTTCTTAGAAAAACCTAATTTTCAGTGGTGAATTTGTATGACAGCCCTATGACGTAGTGTTCCGATTCAATCCGTTCCCGGTCACACTGATTAATAATATACATATATACTTTTCATAGTCGGAGGTGCTTCCTTCATTGCGTTGCAAACTTCATGACAAAGTTAATATACGCTTTCACATAGTGACGGGTATAAAAAGTCCAAACTGGTAACTAGAGCCTATATTTTCGTGCAGTAGAAAAATCAAAAACGTACAGTAAAAATCCCTAAACGTGCAAAATCGTCCAATATTAATGCACGAATGTGCATTTTCCGTGCAATATGAGAAAAAGTAATTTTTAGGCTTTTGGAAGGTTTGGTTTCGGAGCAATGGACGCAGGAAAAGCATTGAAAAAAATTTGAAAAACACTTGGTCTAAATATTAAAATAATTTTTATGCGACACCCTTTCAATATTTTAACCGAACAAAAGCTTCTCCCCAGAAAATACTGTCAAGATTAGCTCATTTAAATATGGCACCCGAACTCCATGACCGGTTTTTGTTTAGGATCCATCGCGCAACCTTTGAGGTTATCTAATTCATGAATGCATCGTCTTCAAGGGGACAGATTTGCCTTTATGTATTTAAGTTATGTTAACCACCAAATTAACATACACTGCGCGACAAATGCTTAGGTTCACCCATATTTCCTTCCAGGAAACAGTAAAATAAAAACTTACCGGTTCAAGAAATGATATTTACGAAACTATTAATCATTTAATAGTTCAGCGGAGCTCGAACATTGTTAATAATTTAATACGAGATAGTGAAAATTATGGCCGACGATACGCAGGAGGCAGAAGAAAAGCGATTTCCCGTGCGACGTCTCTTAATAGAAGCCTCGAATTGGCCCCTTACTGCGCGTAAGCTTGGGGAGAATTTGGGGTTATCAGCAAGTGTGAGGACCATCCAAAGAGTTGTTAGATCTTCTTCTTGTTTGAAACGTTTACGGTTAATGAAAAAAAAGCCTTAACCCAGCAACATCGCCAGGAATTCGCCTCAAGATTCATGAACTGGACATCGCAATGGAGGCAGGTAATATTTACGGATGAAAAACGGCTGTGTGAACGGTTCAGTTCCTACTATTATCATGCTATTAGGAAGGGATCTATGTACCTTTCACGCCATCACTCCCGAATAGGTTCCGTTATGATATGGGGAGCCATATTTCCCAAAGAAAAAAGGACCTTTTGTGTCAAAGGACATCTTTCTCATAATAAGTGCCGATACCACAAAATTAAATCAAATTAAATATTAAGGATCGCGCCACTTAGCTTTCGTCCAAGTTTCATCGAAATCGGTCCACGGGGAGAGCCAGGAGAACCAATTGAATTATGACTTTACGTTCGCTTCAATGACGAATGTACCGCTATTCCCGAAACTCATCAAAATTGTGGTCGTCGATTCTTTCATTGTCAGGGCGGTCAAAGGATAATGTATACCGAATTTGGTGAAGATCAAACCACGGGAAGGTCGATTTTAAGCGTTTCACGTTTTCGTTACGTTACATTGTCACATTTTTTCACGGAACGATATCCAGTATTTCTCAGCTAGCCTCCACAAAGACATATATACAGTATACAGACATGTCAAATCAACTGACATTTGATGAAATTTCTATAAAGTGCATCACTTTGTTTAGTCTTATTGTTTTGACATGTATATGTCTTTGCGGAGGCTACCTGAGAAATACTGGGTGTCGTTCCGTGAAAAAGCGTCACGAAAAACTGTAACGAAAACGTTTAACGCTTAAAATCGACCTTCCCGTAGTTCGATCTTCACCAAATTTGGTATACATTATCCTTTGATCGCTCTGATTCAGAATCGACAATCACGATTTCGATAAGTTGTGGGAATAGCGGTAAATTCGCCATTGAAGCGAACAAAAATTCATCCTTCAATTGGTTCTCCTGGCTCTCCCCGTGGACCGATGTCGTAGAAACTCGGATGGAAGTTAAATGGTGCGATCCTTAATATTTTGATGCCAGCACTTCTTATGAGGAAGATGTCCTTGGACACAAAATGTCCTTTTTCTGTGGGAATACATTATAGACGCTATGTATAAGGATATGGATATCAAAATACAGAATCCGTTGCGACGAGTCTTGTAAAATTGCGACAAGTTGATTTTGAGTTTTGCTAAAGGATATTAACACCAAAAAGGACATTTTTCTAGCATAGGAAACAGAGTATGGGCATTATGGGTGTCGTTCGAAAGGTGATATGTAAGGCACTGTATGTGATCGGTTTCAAAATATGTATTTTTTTTTTAAATAAAAAAAATCTGATGTCCCAGAGGGGGTTCGAACCATGGTCTAAGCCGTCGTCAATACCTTCCAAAAAGTCAACAACGACCACCAAACCGCCTTGACCACACTGCGCCTTGTCAGTACGAATAACTTTAGTGATCATTTTCATTTGGTCTATCACACAGTGCAGTATAGTTACGAGGAGATGTGCAACGGATGGCTGTAAATCTAGCGATCATAACAGATTATATCGCGCAGTCGGTGCATGACAATTTTTTAGCTTAGTGATAATTATTTGGAACATAGTAAAACACGTGTGATTATTTTAAGGAAATGAGGATGTGTACGCTGGGTTGTTCCGTGACAAAATGTGACATGGTAAAACATAGCCAAAACCTAACGAAGCTTTAAGTCAACCTTTTAGTGGTTTGATCATTGCTAAATTTGGTATACATTTTCCTTTGATCGCCTTTACAAAGAATCGACAATGACTGATGAGATGGGGGAATAGCGGTAAATTCGCCGTTGAAGCGAATGAAAAGTTATCTTTCAATTGGTTCTCTTGGCTCCCCCTGTGGAGCGATTTGGATGAAACTCGGACGGAAGTTAAGTGGTGCGATCCTTATTATTTTGGTGTCGGCACTTGTTATGAGAAAGGTCCTTGGACAAAAAAGGTCCCTTTTTCTTTGGGAATGCATTATAGTCGATATGCATATCAAAACACAGTATTCGGTGAGTTGAGCCCTTTAAAATCACCACAAGCTCATTTTGGGTTGTCAAAAGATATTATGTACATATGTACCTACCGCCAAAAAGGACACTTTTCTAAGGAAACTGAGAATGGGCATTATGGTTGTCGTTCGAAAGTCGATATTTGGGGTACTGTATGTAATCGGTTTGAAAGGAGTCTTAGGCTTCTGGAGTGACAAGATAACGGCTGATGTAATGTGGATTATTTTGTAAGCAATAACGTAGACATATACATGATCTAAGATTTTTCCCCTAAGGGAAAACTTCTCGGAGTTTTTTTCATATGTGTTTTCCTTCTCAATACTTTTATTCTCTTCTCTGTGTATCGACAAATTCTGCACATTGCATAATTTGTGGGGAAAATTGTAATGAATCAGGGTTGAAACTGCAAATGTTCGTTTTCTCGTGAAAAACTTTAAAACGTGCAATTTCGTGCAATATACCCTAAAAACTGCAATTTCATGCATTAACGTGCAATTGCACGAGAATCCGGGCTATATTCAACTCATAACATTTAAACTGAACAAAGTTTAAGTGGAAAATTTTTAACTGAACTGTATGAAGCACTTTATTTGTTAGTCGTATAAAAGACGAAGAGCAGACATTTTTTTGTGCAATAATATGTATCTGGAAAACCATATGTTTTATCGCAAGACGGCATCCAACTTTCTTTGCAATGATTTCAACATACCCTAAACTTTTTCGTGTTTTATTATAGCCTACAGCAGGAGTGTCAAACTCAAAACCTGTCCTGGGCCAAATATCAATATCAATATCAAATATATTGTCTTCAGGTTTGAGCCGGGACAGCAGGATAGAAATTACCAAAACGGCTATAGATTTTTTTGATTTTTTTTTGATTTTGTGTTTAAATATGCGTTTCCCAACTATTGGCCCGCGGACCATGAGCATACATACTTATAACAATAAAATGTTTATCTGTGCCTAAATCAACATTTTGAATTTCACTGCATTTCAGTGTTAAATTGATTTCTAAATGAAGAAATCTATCATAAACCTAAAGACATCTATGAATGAATTTGCAACTGCACTGGGCAATTCCTGAGCTTGATTCCAATTGCATCCTATGAATTTATACTTCTTCTTCTTTAAGGCACGATAGCCCGACGTCGGGCCTTGGCCGCCTGGATTGAAAACCTCCAATTGTCGCGGTCACGCGACCTTGTCCTCCAGTTCCGAAAGCCTAGCATCTGTTGGGCGTCCTCACATACAGAATGCTCTCATCGGGCCCTCGGTCGTCCACGCAATATGGCTCCGTCCACTCGTTACGCGTTCATCACCTTTTTGGGCATGCGATCGTCGTTCATCCTTTGTACATGTCCCGCCCATTGCAGTCGCTGCAATTTCACAATTTTCGACACCTGTAGCTCATCATACAGTTGATGCAACTCAAGGTTGTACCGGATGCCCCATTCACCTCGTTCACGAACGGCCCCGAAGATTCTTCGGAGAACCTTTCGCCCGAATGTGTCCAACAGTTGTTCAGAGTTTTGAAGGGTCCATGCCTCGCAGCCATAGCATAGCCCAGGTCGGATTATGGTTTTATACACGTGGAGCTTCGTGTTCCTGTGCACCAGCTTCGAATTCATAATTGGGAGGACCGAAAAATAATACTTATTAGCTAGTTGTATCCGGCGCTTTATCTCATCTGTTTCGTTGGCGTCCTTTGACAAATTGCAGCCCAGGTAATTGAATTTTTACATACATTTTAGGTATTTTTCGCATTTTATTCGAAGATGCGAGTGGTGGCATGTATTGGAGAGCTTTCCGTATACGACTCGGCAAGGAGCCTTTAGGTGACTCATTTTCAACCACATTTTTTTAAGTACCGAGAAAATGAATTCTTTCTTTCTAGGGTTTATAAACAAACAATGAAATTAACTAATTTGAAGGTGTGATTCAAGAGGATCCCGCTCTGGAAATTTAAACAGAGCTGACAATTAATTACTATTGAATTACCTTAGTTCTCTCGGTGTAGACAGATGAGGTTTCTTAAAAAGCTTTCCTGCTTTTAAATACATATTTAAGTTTCTAATAAGAAATAGCTGGAATCCCCCGTCTATAAATGGGGATGCCATAGTAGGCCAGTCAAAACCGACATTTACCTCGGAATAAACCCCAGGGTTGCAAATCTGGATTTATATAGCCAGTAATACTCTTAAACAGATAAGTGAAATAACGGTAGTATTCCATTTATTCCGAGGTTAGGCCTTTTTTCTGTAAAGTTTTACTGGCGTATAGAACCAAACCAAAAATGCAAAACTCTGTTCTTCTAAGACAAACTTTTTTCTTTATGAACCGATCTTAACCAAACTTCATCAAAGCCTGTTTCAAGTTTAGCCTCAACACATCCAGGAACAGAGGGAATCGGAACACTACGTCATAGGGCTGTCATGCAAACCATCCCTCAAAAATAGTTTCTTCTCAGAATTTTTTTTTTCTTTTTGAACCAAAACGTAACCAAAGTTAACCCAAGCTTGTTTCTAGTTTAGCCTCAACACATCCGGGAACAGATCGAATCGGAACACGTCATAAAGCTGTGATGGAAATTATTAACACAAAAGAAGCTTAAGACTCATTCAAATGTGACGGGTATTCAAACTTCCACCCGCGCCTACACTGAGAAAAAAAATCCTGTGAATTCAAAAAATACGCATATGATTCAAAGAGAATCAAATATGATTTTGCTTCATATTTGTTTCCCTTTGAATCATTATATAATACCTTTATTTCAAACGGGTTTCCCTTTGAACTAATAAGATATTCCTTTTGAAAGTCTATCTATAATCACTTTAAATTAAAGTGATGCAGTGACAATTTAATCAGGTCACAGCCATAAATCGAAAGGATTTCCTTTTAATTTAAAAGGATGGACTCTTTGTTTTAAATGCATGAACTCAAAAGAATACTTTAAATTACACCAAAAGGAGTAATTTTCACAGGGTGTTCTTTCCCTGTGAAAATTACTCATAAATGAGTGTTGTATAACTGACCTCGCTACAGGTGTTGGCGACATTTCATTTACCTCTTTACGCTCTAAAATGCATAATAAATTACCTGCCTACAGTGGGATTCGATCCCGCGAACCTACACTCAGAGAAATATTCACTAATATTGAACGAAATATATTTAATTCAAACGATTTCCGCTTTTGATTTGGCTCCACACGCAAATGCGTTTAATTCTAACGAGTGTCGTTTCTTTCAAAAGCATAATGAGTTGTAAAAAAGCGTTTGAATCAAAAGAATTTACGTTTACCTGGAAAGAAGGAGCCAGTCGATTTAAACGTATTTTTCATTGAAATAAACACTTATTCTTTTATTGTAAACAGGTAAAACATTTTAAATAAATGAAAGGCAATTGTATCAAACGTCTTCGTTTTTATATTGAACATTTTTGTTATTTAAAATAAACGAAGCATTCTTTTTAATGAAACGGCATGTATTTCGAAAGTAACGCATCGCGTTTTCATTTCATAGAAATTACCCCATTCAAAATAATTGAGTTTTACATGGAATTAAAAGCAAACTCTGCTGAAATAAAATAATACATTCCGTTTGATTGTCCATTCTCCATTCGATTAGATACTTACTGTTACCTGTGTTGACAAATGAATACAGAATAAAACTTATGAAAACTTCAGAAAAACACTTTATTTTTTATTTAGGTCTAATATTAATACGATTAATACATTACACTTTTATTTTAACACCCGCTAAGCTTAAATTGCACGTATGCAAGCGTCCATTCCTCCAGATGAATGCAAAAGTACATTCTCGAAAACACTCTTAACATCGACGAAGACTCTAATACGCGTTTGTTGTTAGACACTATACACATTTGTTTGGAACGAATATGAACACGTGAGACTCATCGGACCGAACAGAAGTATTAACTACCTGTTGTGTTACGTTGAAACAAATGATATTTTGGCATCGCGTCCTTTAGGTATGTATTTGTTACGTAAAGGAATGTATCCACATTACTATGTAATGCGGAATCTTTTGATTTAAACGACCGTCGTTTGCGGTTTAGCTGCTCTTTTGTTTTAAAAGAAATTCTCTTAGCGTAAATGAGAACTCGTTCAAATCAAACGATATTTTTCAAACGAATACTGCGTTCAATTTAAATGTGGAGCTTTTAATATGAATGTGCGTTTTTTTCTCTGAGTGTATGATTTGAAAACTAACGCGCCTACCTACTACACCACACAGACTATACGGGACGACGTTTATAATTTACACCATACATTGTGACATCGCTCTACCACCCTGCCGACCAACTGCGGGTGTAAACAAAAAAAAAATCCTATTGAAAATTTGGATTTAAAGGATTTCCCATTAATTTAAACAGATTTCCTATTGAAAATTTAAATTTAAAGGATTTCCCATTAATTTAAAATGATTTCCTATTGAAAATTTGGATTTAAAGGATTTCCCATTAATTTAAAAAGAATGAGTTTGAATTAAAGCGATATATATTTAAAAGGAAAGGATTATATTTAATAGGAATGTAACTCGATTTCAAAAGGATATCGAGATAATTTTAAGGGACGTTATTTTTCTCGGTGTAAAATTAGCATTGATGTTGTTTCTTTTAATTCAATAGCTCTAAGAAGACCAAGATTGCCCAAAAATATAAAATCAATATTTATAATAATTGTCAAGTTGTCTACCTGGATTTCCAGCGGAAGTTGAATGACCGAACTGCAAAGAAACTGCAATCTGATTAATAGCTCAATCATCGGAAACAGAAATATATTCCGCTTTGCTAGCATAGACATACAACTTTCACACAAATAATAACAATTAATTAGTTTAGCGATGGAAAGCATATCTCTTTGATTTGCATCTGCACAAAATATTTACGACTATTGTGTTAATTAAAATTAATTATATGAAAATAAATTAGATATGGTCTCCGCAGAAAAAAAAATACATATTCATAGGGTCTAGGATCATTAATAAAACTATCAAGTTTCACTTTCATACTTCCGTAGATTTCCAGGTGCCACGCACTTTTTTTGCGAATAAGATAAGACTATGTAGCTATCCTGATGTTGTTCAAAATGTATGCTGATGCAGTAGCATACCGATAATCCGGACCTCGAATATACGGAAATTCGATAATTCAGATTTGGATTAAAGCCCTATTTTTTTTATTTTGATCAATCTGACCATTTTATTAAGGTTTTTCTAATGATATTTGAAGGTACAGCTATTTCGATTATCAAATAAATTATTTTCGTTAAAAACAATTGTTGAACAATTTAAGCCTAACTACCGTCTGCTGGAATGTTAAAAGATATGCATTTCGAAAATCCGAATATGAGTTTCGACAATCCGGATGGGGTCTAGTCCCAATCGATCCGAATCATCGGCGCTCTACTGTAGCCGCAGAGCTAGCCATTGGCCAATACATTCCATATACATTACTCCCACTCTTTTTGATATGTATTTAATGTCGAATTTCAAATTCAGACAATTTTGTTTCGTTCTTTGTGCATGTGTAATTTACCGCCAAACTTTAACGAAGCAAAAAAGACAGCACTATACACGTCACTGCCGTATTAGAAATAAGAAATTCGTTATCGCAATTTCCTGCGTGAATTTATCAATTCAAGCGCATAAATTTAGAAACCGTCTTCGGATCAGATCATAAAATACATATATTTGAAATACAAATGAAATGAAGAAATATTGCCGAATCAAAACAAGTAATTTCACTTTTAAATCAAATTTGGGAAAAAAGGCAGTTGAGTGACTTTGCTTTTATTTATTTATTCTTTCTTTTATGTCTACATATATGGAGATCTAACTTAGCAGTGTTTTTACTGCTTTGATGATTTGAAAATAAGAAAAAAATTAAAAACTGAGGTAAAATTTAATTCCGTATTCTGTATGTATTACTATAATATGTACATGATTTCAAAATTACACCTAGCTCAGACTCATACACCAGAATGTACCTACTTGCCAACATTTTGCTATCCTCATTCCTCAAATATTTCTTGGTTAACCCCCTCATCATTCACATTTTTTCACGTATTCTCCGAAAAAAAGTAGAACGCGAATACATATTACATTATACATACAGCAAAGCATTCAACTTCAATTCAGAGAAACAGTAAACTATGGCCGCATTCAGACGATACGATTCAATTCGAGCATGACGCTCAGTCGCCATTCTAAGCATTCACACGATGCAAACGAGAGAAAATCATTACCCACTACCGTTGCAAGTATAAAGGTTTAAGGTACATGTTCGTAGAGACGACTCACGTGAGGATCGCTTAGCGATCGTAGTTTTGCATCCAATTCCGAGACGTATTTGAATATTTTTTGAATGGTGATACTTTCCTTGTGTCAACTATGACCCAAAGGAATATGTCTGTATAGAAAATATCAGTATATAGAGCTCAGAACCGGTGGTTTAACATGGATCGCTGAGCGATCATCACATGAGTCGTCTCTACGAACGCAAACTTTTATGCTCGCAGAGACGACTCATGTGATGATCGCTCAGCGATCGTAGTTTAGCATCCGTTTTCGAGCTCATTTGCATATTTTTTGAATGTGGCTACATTCCTTGTCTCGACTATATGACCTAAAGGAACATGTCTATATAGAAACTATATGCATATAGTGCTCAGAAACGGTGGTTTAACTGCAATCGCTGAGCGATCACATCACATCATCACATGAGTCGTCTCTACGAACACAAACCTTAATGTATCACGTTGAAAGGTGTCGTATGAACCCAGCCTATAAATCGTAACAACAAATACAACATTGAAGAATTAAATCTCTTGCTGATAGTATTCATTAAATCAATTCTAGATACATATACGATTGTTTGTCCATAAGCTGATACCATTCAGACAGATTGCTGACTATACTGAATTGAAGAAAAAAAAATTAAAATAAATTTTAATATGCATGACCATGGGTTATTTCTATGAACCATAGCTATTGGGTTTTCGGTTGGACTTGGGTTTTCGATGAATGCAAAAAAAATATTGAATACAAAAGCAGTAAATATGTAACATTATTTTTTTTGCATATACTTACTCGTATGCATTTTTATACATATTTACTCGCGTATTGAATGCTTTCAGGGGATTTGATTGCTGATTCAGCAAGGTCGCATCTATTTACTGACAGTCCGAATTGTATAGAAATGACCTTTATCGAGGTGTTTGTCTGCGAATAAAACTTATTTATAATTTATTTTGAATTTGATTTAAATTCGTTCTATCAAATTCGCGATTTTAAACGAACTAAGCACATTCCGGAAGGAATTCGACGTTGTGTACGGGAAATATCAGAAGAAGTAGGCAATTCAGTTAAAATTAGTTCAAAAAAATCTAAACCCAAACATTAAAAAATACCGGCGTACAGAGGGCTGCGCCTGCAATACGATGGTTTTTTAGAATTTTAATGCATTGCGAATATTTTTTGTACATGTATTTTATAAGCAATAAATAAGAATTAATGAAATGCTTCCTGTAAATATATTTTTGGATTGGTCTAAATAAATGCGTTCCAGAATAAAAAGCGCTTAGTCTTTAATTAATTAGACCACCTTTTTTTTCAAACGTTCGGGACACCCTGTTATCCTCTTCCTTCTAAGGTATTTGTGCCAAAGACTGTAACCATTCTACACATTCCTACCAAATTTCATGAAAATCGGTTGAGCCGTTCGCGAGTTATTTAGTGAACAGACGGACGGACAGACGGGCGGACGGACAAAATCGATTTCGTAAGGTTTTTTTTTTGAAAAAAAAAAAACTTCTTAAAAAACCTCACAATCACAGAAGAGGCAAGACTCGCAGCGTACAGACTCCAATCATCGAACATGTGGACACCACAAAGGGTAGGACACTGTAGGATTACAGAAATCATTGCAAACCCAATCCTAGATATGGGCAGCGACTATACCCCAGCCATGTACACCTTCGACTACAACATCCAAACCTCAACGGTTAGGGAAGATTGGAGTAAATGGAACGACAACCATCTATTAAATCATATCGTGTGGTACACGGATGGGTCGAAGACAGACGAAGGAACAGGGGCAGGAGTTTATACTAAAACCAACAACTATAGTATCTCCAAACCCCCCGGTCAATATACAACTGTCTTCCAGGCAGAACTTATAGCCATAAACCTTGCAGCAGGGGAGAGTACTCGAAAGGGATATACCAATAAGACAATATATATTCTCTATATACCAATAAGACCATATATATTCTCTCCGACAGTCAAGCTGCTATAAAAGCCATTGCAAGTCCCAAAACAACCTCTAAATTGGTTTGAGAATGCCAACAAAATCTCAAAAACCTAGCTACCCGAAACAAAGTAACCCTGAAATGGGCGAAAGGAGATAAGGGGATCGAAGGAAATGAGAAAGCGGATGCCCTTGCAAGAGAGGGTTCCGGACTACCCTGAACTGGTGCTGAACCTGCAATCGGAATCAGTAAATCTACTGCCAGAACCGTTGCTAGACGATGGACCGAGGATAAATTCCAAGATCGATGGAGACTCGCTGAAGGGCTCAGCCACAGCAAGTGTATGCTGGAATCTAACTGGCAAACCAGCTGCACCGTAGCCCTCAGTCTAAGTAAAACGAACCTCAGGGCAGTGACAGGACTTATAACGGGTCATTGTACCCTACATCTGCATACAATAGGGATCTACACACAAGACCCACTATGCCGCCTCTACAACGAAGAACAAGTACGCCGAGATTCGATCTCCGGACCTCTAGATTACTAGCATCGTAGAGTGCGACTCAACCAAGTGAGCCACAGGGCGTGTAATGTTCTGATATTTAAACTGATTTCAAGGAGATATGTTGCACGTTCCTTTTCTAGACGGCTTCGCTCTTCGGTTGCAATGAGATAATAACCGAACTTCGGTTTCACGCAAAAAAACAACTTTCCGCACTTTCACTGGCACTACTGAAAATGTTCAAAGTGGATTGGGGAACTGAAATTGAAATTTCAAAATAAGCCATCTGTTAAAGTACTGACCAAAGCATGGAGTTCATTCATCATCATACAAGGACTTTGATTCATAGAATTTACGATTATAGCATTACACCCAAGCATAGCATTTTTATAGTAGCGAAAACGTGGAAACCATGTTAATATCATTTTTGAGAGTGGAAATTGCTGTCGATCGTTCCGTATTAAGTGATGCCCAGACCAACGCGTCACGAATTTTCCGTCGCGAATCCGCGCCGGAAAATTCGCGGCACATTTTTTGGTGCCCACACCGGCGCGGCGCGAATAATTCGCTGGGTACTGTCACTCACAGCTGATAGCATGTTGTTGCCTTAGAAAAGGTATTAGGTATATGTAAGGAAGGGACTTAGACATGATAAAAAATAACTGCAAGAACTGGCCAAATACAATTATTTTGATATTTACAATCATGCTGCAATTTGCGTGCACTATATCCAAATGTCGCGGCATCTTTACTTATTATGTAAAAGCGTAAGCGGAATAAATCAACGTGAAATTCGACATTTTACCTCTCCATATCTATACTTCTTCAAAGGATAAAATCAGTGACATGCGCAAATTGATGGAAATATGCAGTGCAGTACAACCTTGTTATACAGTACCCTAAAAAAAGTTGCGGCAGTGTTCGATTTGATTGTTTGAATTGACTATCGCGTACCCGAAAACTCTTACGTCTTATCTTGTGCCCGTCGAATGGTTACTCTTATCGTATAGAGAAGACACAAAGCTTGAACATTGTTTTGTGGCTGTTTTTCATTGAATATATGTAACTGTTTACTTAGCATTGTTACGCAAAATGCGTATATTTACATACAAACTTGAATATTCTATTGAATTGAATGTTTGCTTTGCATAGTTACGCCATATTTTGCTTGGTTACGCCATCGTATGAAATTGCATAAACTTTTAGTAGAATCCTTACGATGGCGTAACCAAACAAAATATGGCGTAACTATGCAAAGTAAACATTCAATTCAATGGAATATCCAAGCTTGTATGTAACTACTTTGGGATAAACGCAAGCACCGAACCACCAGGATCCTCATTTCCTATCGTACACTATTCATGAATGAAACAATTGACCTTGTATTCTTCCGGAAATCCGTCGATATCTCTGCAATCCTTTGGTGTTGCAGAACGACCGAGGTGGCGCTGGACTCACCATAAAATTGCCGAAAGGGTCATCGGATCCTCTTGTCTTTCCGGTCAGTGCACAGGGTGGTCAGAGATAATCGTAAACCTGGATGTTGGCCACAACAATTTCACAATCAGCTTCGTACTACTTCTATAATCCGTCGATATCTTGGGATTCTTGAGTCCAGCGAAACGATCAAGGTTTCGCTGGACTCGCAACAAAATTCTATAAGTTGGCGTCGGCGCATCTTTCCTGCGCAGCTCACAAGGGGATAACCGAGATAAGTACAGTAATTCACAAAATGTATGCTTTTGTTAGTTGTCAACCTAGATGTCGGTTATAGCAATTTCACGATCAACTTCGTACTATGAACTTTGGAAAATCGTCGATATCTCTGCAATTCTTCGGCCGAGCGATACGATCTAGGTGTCACCGGACTTGCCACAATAGGGCAATTTATTTGTGTAACAACGAGTAAAAACCTTCCCTCCTTGGAATTCATGTTTCCAAAAATGTTTCTTCTTTCAACGAGTAAAAACCTTCCCTCCTTGGAATTCATGTTTCCAAAAATGTTTCTTCTTTTACTCATCCACTGATACCATAAAACATTCAAAATTTAAATGCTCAATACCTAAACAAGTAAACGACTCATTCCAAATCTACATATTTTCCGGGTACACCAACATCAAGTTGTACTACACTGCATCTGTCAAATAAATTATTTGAATAAAATGACATTAGGTAGCAAATATTCGAACCGGAAAAAATACTGCAAAACTGGCGAATATTCGCATCTCCATACAACGCAGTGTGTTAAAATTTTGACGCCGCGGAAAAATTCGCCGCGAATATTCGCTGACGCGCCGGTGTGGGCATCACTTTAAGGACGTTTCATTCTTAAGCAGCTTTTTAGAACAAGGAAACTTTGTTTCTAGCCAGTTTCATTGTAGAATGCATCTGCGTACCTCGAGAACTATGTAGCAGCAATGTGTGGTACCAAAACCGTAGCGTTCACCTGCACTTGTCAAATATGTAGTGGCAAAATTTGCATCACCAGTTTCAACTGCTACCATAATGAATCGTCCAAAAAAAAACTATGCAGGATTTGTTACGATTAGGTTTAAATCTAGATACAAAAAAAATGGCAGAGCAATTCACATATTGCTGCATTCCTTAGTGCTCGCTCCCTAAAATATTTCTTGTGCAAGTTCAGACTAAATAAATAACAGGCGCGGCATACCAACATTGGTTGTTGAGGTGTTGAGATCAACAGCATACTCAGCATTGTTATTTATCCTTATAAATGGGTACTCGTTTAACATTTGAGTGAGATCATAGTCCGTCACATTCGGTCGTGAGTTCGAAAAACACCATAAACCGAATTCGTTCACGGTGAGTTTCGAACCTATGAACCTGTGCACCGAAGGTGCGCGTACTAACCGCTACACCAGCCAGACTACAAGTTTATACTAGGACAAACAAATATTAAGATACGGTAGATCATGCTCTTCAATACAGTTCTGGTATATTGTGGTGGACCGATGTCTCATCTGTGACTGACACTGAATGGCTATAAATTATCATACAAAAGCGACTGAATCCCCATTAAGGCCTAAACTATACTTTTCGGTTGTGTACACTCAGAGAAAAAAACGCACATTCATATTAAAAACTCCACATTTAAATTGAACGCAGTATTCGTTTGAAAAATATCATTTGATTTGAACGAGTTCGCATTTACGCTAAGAGAATTTCTTTTAAAACAAAAGAGCAGCTAAACCGCAAACGACGGTCGTTTAAATCAAAAGATTCCGCATTACATAGTAATGTGGATACATTCCTTTACGTAACAAATACGCATACCTAAAGGACGCGATGCCAAAATATCATTTGTTTCAACGTAGCACAACAGGTAGTTAATACTTCTGGCCGGTCCGATGAGTCTCACGTGTTCATATTCGTTCCAAACAAATGTGTATAGTGTCTAACAACAAACGCGTATTAGAATCTTCGTCGATGTTAAGATTGTTTTCGAGAATGTACTTTTGCATTAGCGGGTGTTAAAATAAAAGTGTATTGTATTAATCGTATTAATATTAGACCTAAATAAAAAATTAAGTGTTTTTCTGAAGTTTTTTATTATTTATTCATTTGTCAACACAGGTAACAGTAAGTACCTAATCGAATGGAGAATGGACAATCAAACGGAATGTATTATTTTATTTCAGCAGAGTTTGCCTTTAATTCCATGTAAAACTCAATTATTTTGAATGGGGCAATTTCTATGAAATGAAAACGGGATGCGTTACTTTCGAAATACATACCGTTTCATTAAAAAGAATGCTTCGTTTAGTTTAAATAACAAAAATTTTCAATATAAAAACGAAGACGTTTGAAACAATTGCCTTTCATTTATTTAAAATGTTTTACCCGTTTACAATAAAAGAATAAGTGTTTATTTCAATGAAAAATACGTTTAAATCGACTGGCTCCTTCTTTCCAGGTAAACGTAAATTTTTTGGATTCAAACGCTTTTTTTTTTACAACTTATTATGCTTTTGAAAGAAACGCCACTCGTTAGAATTAAACGCATTTGCGTGTGGAGCCAAATCAAAAGCGGAAATCGTTTGAATTAAATGTATTTCGTTCAATATTAGTGAATATTTCTCTGAGTGTAGCTGTTTTCGAAGTTCTGCAGAGGAAAATCATTGTACCGGTAAGACACTAGTTGAGGTGCTCAGCTTTTAATGATTGTCTTAGTATTCAGTTCTTAATTAAATCGTACCTTCTCGATGGTTAGTTTTGGGGAATTTCGTACATGATCATCTCCCACCCTTATTATTTCCCCACATTATTTTAATAATACGTTTAACTGTTCTTACTTTCTATTTCGCAAGATTTGACATCAATATCCACTTACCTGAAAAGAAAAGGAAAAAATATTAGTATTACAAATCAATCATTATGCATATTTGCAAAGTATTTTTTATCAATATTATTGACATATGTCTTTGCACGGCACAAAATATCAAATGAAATTTCAAATGTAGAATAATAAAGCTAATCCGTGGCCAGTCCGTATTGTTACACAAATTTTTGATTGAATGCAAGTTCGGTAAATGGCTTCACCAAGCAATAAAGCTAATTTTTGACCAGCTTATGCGATGCGATTAGGGTTATTATCTTCCTGAAATGAGAACCTAACTCGGACCAAGGGTTCCCCTACCTCCCAAACAAATTACACCACCATGATCTTTTTATTCGGCCAATTTCGATTCAATTAAAAATTTTCTTTTGATGTTGCGTAATCCAATTATTTTTCTCTTAAATGAAAAATATTTCGACAGGAGCCGTTTTCGTTCAAACTTATAAAATTTTTCGTATACAGGGCAATTTGATCATGCTATACCTACAGCGCTAAGCATTAAACCAACCAAACAAAAAATTGATCCATTCAGAATTCTAAGTAGCGCGTTCATTAACCTATTATTGACATAATAATCTCCGTATGATTTATTCAAGATAAAATATAAATCGATGTTCAACTTAATTAAACAGATTTTTTTATCTTTTAAACAATTTTGCAAAATATGGACATCATACTATGTATATAAACGTTCAGGCAATATTGCAATTAATTATTAGTTTTCTATCTATTGAGTTCATTCGGATTTATTACTAATTAGACATTCAAAACTATAATCTAATTAATTTCCATATACATAGTTGAAATGCACCAATCAATACAGTCGCACCAATTATGTCCAATCAAACAAATTCGTATATCGATATTTCGATTGACGCATAAATTAATGATACTGATACACATATTCAAATTATAATAAAAGGTGGGAATCAAACACGACATCATTATCAGCAGTTGCCTTAGGAGAGATATAGACTCTAGCATTTGACGGAACTTTGCCTCGTCACGTCCATATAAATTCACTGTCCAACATATTAATTATCTCCATTTTATTTTCAGCTATTAGTAGTTTATATGCCGTGCCTACATATTCAGATTTATCGGTGGAAATTGAGGAAATGATGATTATGATAAACGTTTTTTAGAGACAATGGAAATAAATATGTAAAACGATAATTTCTCTTTTTTCTTGAAAATTTGAAAATATGATGATTTCTTGATTCTGTTTTTGTTTTTGTTTGTTCAATTATATCAATAATGCGCAAGTTTCGCAGCGAAATATGCATTACGCGAATATTTAACATTTTGTCGTGTTGGGATGGATGATGGATGGATCGAACCCAAGTTGTTGAGTAAGGCTCACTTCACGGTAAGATTTCAGTCTTCGCTAAAGGTTGGTGTTCGAAGAGACGACTCATGTGATGATCGCTCAGCGATCGCAATTAAACCACCGGTTCTGAGCCATATATGCGTATATGTATTTTGTATATAGACATGTTCCTTTAGGCCATAGTCGATGCAAGGAATGTAGTCACATTCAAAAAATATGAAAATAAACTACAATCGCTGAGCGACCATCCCATGAGTCGTCTCTATGAACACACACCTTTAATGGCTCGATGACAGTCTCGGGATATCTGCGATTCTCCGATACTGCGATAGAAGAAATTGAATAACAAATCAAGTTTGGTAAGAAATAAGATGACAAATTAATTAAAAACGAGACCGAGGCTAATTTCGGGCGCGGCCGAAATTTGAATACCCTTCACTCTCCTCGGGCTAAAAGTTTTTTGGGGCAAACCTATGACTTGTATTTAATCCTTCCCCATTCTTTTCCTTCTGTTTTCGCATAATATTTGATATTGACAAATTCTGTGGCGTCGATAAAACAATATTTGTGTGAGGTTTGGTTGGAATAAGTGGTAAAATAAAAAAAAAAATATGTCAGAAAACTTTATTGGGGGGATGCGGGAGCATGGCCCCATAGTACGATTCCATTTGTTTTACTTTTTTTTTGTTTTGATAAAGACGCATTGAGGTTTTTATAAATTGGTGTAGAAAAAATGTTTCTTAGAAGATCCAAAATGGGGAGGTTGGGCTTGTATGGTAGCCCCATGACTCCATAGTCCGATTATTTATGGCATCAATTGAAGTGCACTTTTACGAGTTTTGGTTGAAAGTGGTGCACAAATAAAAAATTTGTTCGTAGAAGAACTCAATTTAGGGGGTTGGCTTTGTATGATAGCCCCATGACCCCATCGTCCGATTCCATTCATGTTTACACATGTTTTGTGGCATCAAATGAAATGCACTTTTATGAGGTTTGATTGAAATTGGTGGACAAATAAAAAAGTTTTTCTTAGAAAAACTCAATTTGGGGGCTGGGTTTGTATGACAGCCCCATGACCCCAGAGTCTGATTCCATTTATTCTTACATATATTTTGTGGCATCAATAGAAACACATTTGTGTGAAATTTGGTTCAAATTGGTGCACAAATGAAAAAGTTTTTCTTAGAAGAACCTAATTTGGGGGGTTAGGTTTGTATGGCAGCCCCATGACCCCATGGTCAGATTTGATCCATTCTGACATATGTTTTGTGTTATCAATAGAAACACATTTGTGTGAAATTTCGTTGAAATTAGTAAACACATGAAAAAGTTTTTCTTATAAAACCCAAATTGGGGGGATTAGGTTTGTATGGCAGCCCCATGACCCCACGGTCCGATTTTAGCGATTCAAACATACAAACTGCCTGCAATAAAAAGAAACATGTGTGCAAAATTTCAGCTCGATAACTTTTAAACTGGCCGAGTAAAACGCGTAGCAACAGACGGACAGACGGACAGACGGACAGACGGACAGACAGACAGACGGACATCGCCCAATCGACTCAGCTCGTCATGCTGATCATATATATACATATTTTATATGGTCGGAGATGCTTCCTTCAATGCGTTACAAACTTCATGACAAAGTTAATATACCCTTTACTCTACGAGTGAAGGGTATAAAAATTGGTGTGGATCTCGTATTTTATTTACCATAACTAAATGTGAAATTTAATATGCCCTTCGCAATTGAGAGTCATGCTTTTTTAATTTATTTAATTGAAAATCATATACGATACTACAAAATATTTACGGGCTCCTATATGTATTTCTATCTGGGATGAAATCTTAATTATCTAAAATACAAAATGAATATTAATTTCAATAAAATATGCGGTTTTATCTATATTTGCTATCAGAGTAATATCTAGACTTGAAATTCTATCTTCCGTACATTCAATACATATATGAAAAGGTGAGCGGACAAGGCAAGCGATAAAATAACGAGAGCGATAAAGGTACAAATAATATTCACCTCTATTCATTAAGATATACGTAAATGTAACCGAGATACATTGTTGATCTGTTGATAGACTCTCAGAACGCAATAATAGATGTAAAAGATCGTCGATCATGTCAATAATGTGGAGGTAAATTGCAAAGGCGTTCGAAGGGCAAAGTTACTATTGCTTTGCTTGTTCATATACATATATCGTCCACAAGTTCTAAAAATATAAGTATCAGATAAAATGCACACACGAACATATACGAGTACGAGTACTTTTTTTCCACTTCATTTATAGCAATGAACAATTTTTTTTCCCCGATATCATATTTTGTATCTCTATACTTTTGCATCGTTGGCGGCTTTGGAAATGATGCGATGGCTTAACTATACAGAGGAAAAAAGTGTATGTACTTGTCAATATGAAAAATATACTAAGGAACGATAGGCGCCTGCTGTGGGATCATATGAAGGCGTTAAATAAGGCAGACTTGTTTCTGAATCATTTTGTTTAGAGTATGACGTGAAGTAGTCTGGATGGTCTAGCGGTTAGTGCGCGCACCTTCGGTGCACAGGGTCATGAGTTCGAATCTCACCGTGTCCCATGGTGTTTTTCGAACTCACGAGCTTGTGACGGACTATGATCTCACTCAGATGTTAAACGAGTACCCATTTATGGGGATAAATAACACTGCTGAGCGTGATGCTAATCTCATTACCTCAACAAAAAGCAGATAAGATCTTGGAAATAGAATGTCACTAACACATCCTGCGGCCTTAGTCCAATGTTGGATTGTCGCGCCTGTTATTTATGACGTGAAGTCAATGCCACTTGTTGTTTGAAAATTTAAAGGATTTGCACAAAGAAAGACAACGCTGTTGATTTAAAATCTCAAGGAAAGGTGAGAATTTCGTCAACCAATAATAAATTTCTAGCAGTGGTTCTTAATCCACCTAGCCTAAAAGTAAAGTGCTCCGGACCACCATTACTTTTTCCTCTTTCTATGATTATTAATTCTGTGATAGTACGATTCTGGGATATTTTTGAGTTGGCTTTTTTACTATCCTATCAGTATCAGCTAAGCTGTCGTATTTTGTATGCAGTTCGTTACCCGAAACTCCACGAGATACACAATCAAACGCGTTTAATACATCGCTCAATCGCTCAAAATGACCATACATCATCAAAAAAAAATCATCGAAAAAAATCGCAAAGGCCGAAAAAACCTAAGCGGAATAATGTTTTTATTATGTAAAAAGGCCGATGAAAAGTATTTTGTTGCGAATATTTTGCTGAAACTTTCAGATTCCTAGCTGTCTGCGTTACGAAATTTCACACTAAAAAATCAGGCGGTGCGAATCAAAATTTATCCAAATGCGTATTTGTTTTTTACATATGGGGCTAACTACAATTAATTAACTCTGTCCACAAGTATATGATTGTTCTTTTATCCATTAGGATAAAACACTCAAAATTCATTTGAATAAATCATACAGTTTATTCGTAATTATATCAATTTTTGTTTATTGTTTAAATTTAAACAAAATTGTGTTAAATTCGCTGGCGTTCGTCTACAAATCAAAATGTTCCGGGAGCGAATCCCACTACAGGTAGGTAATTTATTATGCATTTTAAAGCGTAAAGAGGTAAATGAAATGTCGCCAACATCTCTCTATAGGTCAATGCTACACTGTAACAAAAGTGGTGTTAATAAAACCCCAATCCGGTGTTCCATGGAGTCCGTCCTCGACTGGTGTTTATTTTATTTCAAAAGATCGGTGATTAATAATTACCTCAGAAGGGAAATATTTGATTATCCGAAAAAATCATTAATTGTTTTTCCACCTTGGGTAATTAAGCATATAGAATGCTGCTCTGTTCTTTTTAATTTGAAATATGATGTACGGAAATTTTTGACCACGCCGAGATTCGATCCCCGAACCTTTAGATTACTAGCATTGTATAGTGCAACTCAACCAAGTGCGCCACAGAGCGCACACTTGCACTGAACCATCATAAAATGTCAATATGGAAATGCGAACATTCTCAATTGGTGTTTGTAAAAACCCAATCGGATAATTAATTGATACTTGACCAGACATGTTCGTCTATTGCATTTCTGGTGTTTTTGGTAATGTTCATCTGGGAAATTAATTAATTAATTAATTTCTATATTATTCGCCAGTTGGAAATACCTATTCTACCTATTCTTCGGTTTTAATTTCGTCAACAGTGACATTTTGTTCGATGCAAAATTAGCAGAAAAGTACCATTAATCATTCTTATTTAATTTATTAATTTAATGCTCTGCATAATTTTTATACCCGTCACGTCACTGTGTGGTATATTAACTACATATATAATATATTATATAAGGAGGCACCTCCGACTATATAAAGGATATATATTATTGATCAGTGTGACGAGAGAAATCGATTAAGCGATGTCCGTCTGTCTGTCCGTCTGTTTCAATAGAAACTATTCCGAAACTATACCCGAAAATATTAGGTTCTTGTAAGAAAAACGTTTTTTCTTTTTGAATCTTAACCCAAATTTAATTAGCATCGGTCTCGTTTTTAGGGTTTTTTTAGAAATTTTTTTTTTCAAAAAACCCTTATGAAATCGATTTTGTCTGTCCGTCCGTCTGTCCGTCTGTCCGTCCGTCTGTTCACTAAATAACTCGCGAACGGCTCAACCGATTGTCATGAAATTTGGTAGGGATGTGTAGAATGGTTACAGTCTTTGGCACATATACACATATGGCCAATAAAATAAGTACACCCCTCATGTACTATTTTATGCCAAATTTGCATACCCTTTCTAAAATTTAATTACTCCAAATAGATAGCCATTACAACAATTAGGATACGACAATGCCAACGGAACCTTAAAACTAAATGGCTACTCCCTATTATTTTAGTCTCTCCCGATATTAGCTTTGAAGTGGGTTTTCAGCTTGGTCAAAATAATAAGTATACTATCGGTTTTTTAAATTTTTTGACAACAACTTACTATTTTCCGTAACGATTTGTTTTTTTATTTATTGGTGTATGCAACAAGCGTTAAATTAAAAACAAACAAAAATTCTTAAGGGGCGAAAAACGCATGGTAGGTACGAAAAAATACGTTTTGAGTCCGAACATTTGAAATATCGGAAAAATTATTCTCTCATTAACGAAATAAACCAGCTAAACATTGTATTTACTGTGTAATTCATTAAACTAAATAAAAGCAGTCTTAAATGCGTCAAATAGGTCCATGTAAGGGCCTTAAGGATAACTGTCGATCTCATTATAACTATGGCGAGAAAAGTTCCCTTGGCTTGACTGATGATTTTCGCAGTAAATATTGAAAATAGAGAATCCCTTTGAAAAGTTTATCGGAGAATACAAGAAGTAAAGCAGTTTTCGTAAAAAGTTTAGAACTTTCCATGGCGATGTCAAAAAGTGTTGACAGTACAAGAAAATTGTGTATGGATAGTTCTTCTTGTTTCAGACCGAACAATGAAAACTCACAGAATATTTTGTTTTATTTATTAGACCGTAATAAATTTGATTGGAAACTACTCTTATCGTAATATTCTTCATTCAGGAAAAGAATAATATGATATACGGTACATCAACGGGCTATTTCCAATGGAGTCGGAAAAAACTTAGTCTGTGTCTTAATTTTCATAGTTTGGTTTCGTTCAAATGTACCTAATAACCGTTACTATAAGGCAATTTCCATATAAGAAATGTTAGTTGATAGTCGCAGAATATTTTACTGATGAGCCCAGACACTTTAAATGGAGATACCTCACAAACTGGTCAAGGATCCGCTTCAACCAAATCGAGTGGCTTTTCACGTTGTTACTAGAGTCAAATTGAATCCAGAATGTTTAGGGAGAGTTGAATCAATGAACTAGAAATAATGTTTTCACAAAACGGACCAAATACGGAATTTCCTGGAAGTAACTGGATATATGGATGTATGGGAACTTAAGAGTAATTCTTCACCAGAGGGCCAACAAAAACCTTTTTTTGCAAAAGAATGGATCATTTACTTTTAAATAATAAAATAAATCAAGTTCTTGTCGAATCAGAACATAATATTTTAATTAAAACCAGTTTTAATCAAATTAACAGACATGTACTTATTATTTTGTCGAGCCTATTTTAGTCAGTTCGTACTTTTTCAAGGTAGATGAAAGCTGTAATTTATTAAAATATGCTAATTTACATATTATTTGATTCCTCACCAATTAAGTATTTAAATCTTTCCATATGATTTTATTTACTCAAATAACTACTTGGCTACAGGGCGATAAGAAAAAATTCGTATGGGTGTACTTATTTTTTTGGCCATATGTGTACCTTAGAAGTTGGTAGGAAGAAGATAACAGGGTGTCCCGAACGTTTGAAAACTTATTTAGTTTTTATCGGAGATTGACATATGGGTATTTAAATCAAAGAACTAAACGAGTACATCTCACATCAGTTAAACTTTTCCAGTTTCGAGTAACAGTAAAAAAGTTATTGGCGTTCAAAGTTAAACTTCCTTTTCGACCTCCGTTTTTCTAAACCGTTATAGGGATCGATATGAAACTTTGCACAAAGATTGGTCAGTATGGCTTTATATACGTTAAATATTAAGACTGTTGACTTTTGCTAAGGAAAAGTAAATAACAGTAAATTTGTAAAATTTGAATTTGATCGTGTGTAGCCCCTTTTAGGTTTCCAAATATAAAAATTCTGCTAGGGATTTTTAGAAAATTACATAGGGAATATGTCTACGAATTTTCATTCGAATATCTGTATCCAAACCTGAAATATAGCCAAGTTAGTATTTAGTAAGGGCCTTTCACAATGCAAGGGAAGCCTCTTAACCATTTCTTCAATGCATATCTTTTAACTTGATGAAACAATGAACATGAATTTTGGTGGATATGCATAGAATGGTAACAGTGTTTGCCACAAATATTTTTGAAGTTTGTAGGACCAAGTTAACAGGGTGTCCCTGGATAGCTGCAAAAGTAGACTTGTTCAATACTCATAGGAAAGCTTGCATGGGCTCTTATGTCAGGGGACACAATGGAATCATTTCATATAAGTTGCTTTTCCTTGATTAAAAAAAGAGTAACAGTAGTTTTACAGCCAATAAATAATTCAGTTCATATATAAAGCCAAGCCGGCCTTACGTTTGCCTGAGTTTCTTTTTTGCTCAAAGGCCATCAGAAATCTTAAATCGAAAAATGCCTGTAGATTTGCCTTGGAGTACCTACTTTTATACAAACTGGGTAAATAGTAAATCTATTTTTGGATTGGTCTAACTATAAATTTTGGAAAATAGTTTTTTGTCATGCTATAAGTACATGTATCAGGAAAAATTGTTTTTCCGATCATCGGTTTAGGTGCGGGGTCGAAAGGGTTAATTAAAATTTCTATATTATTCAACCGTTGGAAATTATATATGTATGTATTCCAAATACACCACATGGTGATTGACTTTTTTAAACCCCACATAGAGGATAATATTTTTCAATGAAAAAAAAACACCAACTAATGTTAAAATGTTACTTATCCAAGCATAGTGAATTTTTACACCGTCTTTTTTACTGTGTATATATACATATTTTATGTGGTCGGAGGTGCTTCCTTTAATGCGTTACAAACTTCATGATAAAGTTAATAATACCCTTTCATTTTACAAGTCCTAGTTTAGAGGTAGTATTCCAAAGAAGAAATACATTTATAATATTTATACCCTTCGCTTATTAAGCGTAAAGGGTATATTAACTTTGTCATGAAGTTTGTACCGCCTTGAAGGAAGCATCTCCGACCATATAAAATATGTATGTATATGATCAGCGTGACGAGCTGAGTCGATAGGACGATGTCCGTCTGTCCGTCTGTCCGTCTGTCTGTCTGTCTGTCTGTTGCGACGCGTTTTGCTCGGCCAGTTTAGAAGCTATGGAGCTGAAATTTTGCACACATGCTTCTTTTTGTTGCAGGCAGTTTGTATGTTTGAATCGGTAAAATCCGCCAAGGGGGTCGTGGGGCTGTCATACAAACCTACCCCCCCAAATTTAGTTTCTTCTTAGAAAAACTTTTTTATTTATGCACCAATTTCAATCAAATTTCACGCAAATGTGTTTTAATTGGTAACACACAATATATGTAAAAATCGACCAAATCGGACAATGGCGTCCTGGGGGTGCCATACACACCTAGTCTCCAAATTATGTTCTTCTAAGAAAAACTTTTTTATTTTCTTATCGATTTCAATCAAATTTCGTACAAATGTGTTTCTAGTAATACGACAAAACATATGTCAAAATGGACTAGATCGGACCATGGGGTCATGGGGCTGTCATAGAAACCTAGCTCCCCAAATTAAGTTCTTCTAAGAAATTTTTTTTATTTATACACCAATTTCAACCAAACTTCACACAAATGTGTTTCTATTGATGACACAAAACATATGTATAAATAGATGGAGTCGGACCATGTGGTCATGGGGCTACCATACAAGCCTAGCCCCCGAAATAAATTTTTTCTAAGAAAAACGTTTTTATTTGCACACCAATTTCAATCAAATCCAGAAAATTATATTTGTATTGATGCCACATAACAAACGTGAAATCGGACTATGGGGTCGTGGGGCTGCCATACAAACTAGACCCCCAAAATTAGGTTCTTCTAAAAAATACTTTTTTATTTGGACACAAATTTCAACTAAACCTCATGGAAATGTATTTTTATTGATGGTACATATGCAAAAATGAATTATATCGGACCATGGGGTCATGGGGCTGGCATATAAACCCAACCCCCAAATTAGGTTCTTAGAAGAAAACCTTTTTGATTTGTCCACCAATCTGAACCAAATGTGTTTTAATTGATGCCACAAACATACGTAAAAATTGATGGGAAGGCCATAGGGCTGCCCTACAACCCCCTTCCCCCTCTTTTTGGTTCTTATAAGTAACCCACGTCCCGCTTCGCCCAATAAATCTTCGCCACGGCACTTAAGAGAAAATTTAAAAGCATGGAAGCGGGGAGGACTGAACACTAGTCATAGGTACGCCCGAAAAAAACTTTTAGACCGAGGGGAGCGAAGGGTATCCAAATTTCGGCCGCGCCCGAAATTAGCCTCGGTCTCGTTTATTATATTATTTTGGAATCTCATAGTTGTGTATGTTCTTGCCTTAGAGAATGCATAGCAATGCATGCTTTAGTCCAGAGTGGGCATCAGAAAATAAAAATAGCATCTGAACGAAAATTTAATTCAATGTCAAATTTTTGCTTACAATTGAGAATATAATATCCGCGTAATATGTATTACTCTCTCAAAATGCCAACGTGATAATTAACCCTTCGGTGGGCACATATACCTAGACAGACCATAGGTACGATATATTGGTGAAATATATCGTTCAACAATATTTTCCACCCCTTTCCATATATTTCAAAGGAACTGACGGCCACAAATGCGATCAAACGTTCGGCGAAATATAAACTATGACTAAAGCAACGAAAAAAAAAAACGGCGTATTATCGTAAGACAGAGTATGTAAACTGTGTCTACAACTAAAATTAGACCTCTTCAAAAAATAAAAATAATTTTACAGAAGATTCAGCTAAACCTCGGGGGTTAATAATTGCATCGACAATATTTTGACGTTTGAATTATTTCGTGGAGTGTAGTGAAATGAATTTGGAGTCAAACACATATGGGTTGTGTGATCAGTGATCACATAGCCACTCTGGACTAACGCATGGCATGGGTTGCTATGCTTTCTCTAAGATTGAAACCTATTTAGCCGGAATTTTTATAAGACCTCTACAAAATGCATTTAATTACGTGATTTGTTTTCTAATATTTATACGAACATTACAATAATTTGCTAACACATCAAATATATCTTTGTAATTGGCGATCTAATTATTTTTCATACAGAAGTCCACTATTACCTAACATTGTAGCATACATATGTATGTTTGTACGTAACTAACTACGAGTACATGCCACAATGCAACCTGTTTCATGGCGCAACAGCCATGCTATACTGCTGGACAATAGTTAGTTGAAGTAATGATGTAATTAAACACGCGACAGATATTTTATCGCACTCCAGCACCGCACATAAAATAAAGCTCACGGACGTTATGGTACTCCTTGTCATTAGTTTTTTTTCTGTTCTCCATCATGTAATGTTCCACCGCCCTTTTGTTGATACTAAAAATATTATGAAAAATATGAAAAAAAAAACCTGCGGATTTCATGCATACGCTTTTCAGGAATGTCAAGCATTTAATGTGCCATTTAGTACGGTACAACATGTTTCACTTTCACCTCGTATAGTTGAGATGCAAAATATGCATAAGAATGAATGTTTTCATATTCTTGACGGCTTAGATAATATTTCATTCAACTTTTAGTATGGTAGTTGTCAACATATTTACGAAGTTTGTTTTTGTTCATCCAGGCGTCTTGGGCTTTTAATGATAGATAAAAAGTACGCCAGTTTTGGTAGTAAATGGAATAAGGACACGCGATAAAACCGTTTTGTTTAGGAATGTTTGTATGAAAATGAACACTAGCTGTATGTATTTACTATAATTAAAGGAGTGTGAGATCATCATATTATACCATACTATGTATCCGATTGACTACCGCAGTAATTCCGCCGGAAAATTTATCCTTTCAAAATTTGGCACTAGTCCTGGGGGCCGGAAACGCGAGCCGAATGAAAGTGCAAAATTCTTGTTTTTCTATTTTTTTGTAGAAATATAATTTTTATTCGAAGAGTAATTGTCTTTCTTGGTGCGAATAAATAAAAAATACCGGCGTACAGAGGGCTGCGCCCGCAACACGAGGGTTTTTTAGAATTTTGATGCATAGTGAATATTTTTTGTACATATATTTTATAGGCAATAGATAAGAATTGTGCACAGCATTAATGGAATGCTTCCTGTAAATCTATTTTTGGATTGGTCTAAATAAACGCGTTCCAGAATGAAACGCTAGCGCCTTTCATTCTGTTCCATAGTAAGGCATAGTTTACGGGTAGTACTCTAAAGAAAAATTAAATTTATTAAAATCTGTTTTTTATTATATTTTTTTTCGCAATGTCAATGTTTTGTATGATTTAGCCGGTTTTTGGCCGTTTTTTGGCAGCAATTTAAGTAGCCGTATTTTTAGCCGTTTTTGAAAAAAATGTAATCGGTTTTCCGATCAAATTTAGCCGTTTTCTAAATTTTCAGTTGGCAACACTGCACCTAACCCCCCAAATTAGGTTAAAAAAAAACTTTTTTATTTGTGCACCAATTTCAACCAAATTTCACACAAATGTATTTCTATTGATGACACAAAACATATGTAGGAATGGATCAAATCGGATCATAGGGTCATGGGGCTGCCATACAAACCCAACCCCCCATTTTGGTTCTTCTAAGAAACATTTTTTACACCAATATCACAAAACCTTGATTTAATGTGTCTTTATCAAAGCAAATAAAAAGGTCAACACAAATGGAATCGTACTATGGTGCCATGCTCCCGCATCCCCCAATAGAATTTTCTGAGTAAACATTTTTATTTGCCCACTTATTTCAACCAAACCGCATCCAAATATTGTTTTGTCGACGCAACGGTACTTTTGTGTAGACACAAGGTAAAGAATGGGGGGATGGGGGATTAAATACAAGTCGTACGTACGCCCGAAAAAACTTTTAGCACGAGGGGAGCGAAGGGTATCAAATTTTCGGCCGCGCCCGAAATTAGCCTCCGTCTAATTTTTTTTTTATTACTTGTCAAGTATTGAATTTTAATCAATTTCTGATGGGGTCATATATTTGTAACACAAAAAACCATAAATTTTCGTCTAAAATTTCTGACTGTGTAATGGGACCCATATATGTAATGAGACGGACCCATAGAACCGCTACAATAGAAAACAAACTTAGTAGGATTTTTCTCCGCCCTCGTCGAAAGATGTCTTCTGAATCCCCCCCCCCCCCCCATTGTTAAGAATTGCGCGTGTTTTTGAAGACTTTGTATCGAGGAATTTAAGCGTGGAGATTCATTTTGATACAAGGATGCTATGCATAGCGGTCGCATAGCCAAACGATAGTCGATCACTCAAAAATGTTGGTTTTGTTTTCAAATAGCCGATTACTCCTAAGCTCCGTTTAGATTTTCTGAACCGTGATATTAAACAGGGAAATTATAAAGAAATTATTTGTCTTCTCAAAAAATAAGGTTGTGTGAAAGTTTGCCCTTTTCTTCTATGGTGAAGATTCACCATCAACCTCATACAATCACAACTCAGCTAAAATTTTCCAATTTTCGATCAGCACATGAACAATTAACAGCGTAACTAATAAGGTCAATTTTGTAAGCTTCTGTCGATGCGGCAGTGTAAGAAAAAAAAACAACCACGTAAGGCAACAAACTAGAAAAATATATAAAAAAAAAACATAAAACTAATTTTACGCTTAGTGCTTTAGTGTATTTCACACCAAAAGCCCCAACACAATCATTTTCAGTCTCGCTTTCTATTCATTAACCACTCGACTTTTGGATTAGGCATTAGGTGACGCGGTTGTCTTCTTCTGTATATAGCACGTTAAGGTCTTGTCTAGAATAACGCACAAACAATCACCAACATTTTATAATTGCATTTAATAATGTGCGTTTTCACTATATTTAGAGTTATAAGAAAACCGCGCATCCATATCTCTCAATCCGTTGGGAATTATAATCGTTGACGATGATGGTTTTGTGCGGTGCTATATGGTTGACGATGGTGGAGGTGGTGGTGGTAATTCAAGTCGTTGGTCACCTTCGAAGTATCAGGTGCTGTAATACAATATTTCATATATAGATGCAGACAGGTGTTTGTTGCACGCATTAAATGATGGACTTGGTGAAAAATGTTGCGTTTGTGAGGAGAAAAACAGTTGCCCAAAAGATAATGTGAGAAACGTTGCATATATCAAGTGCGGATTAATCAAACTAGACAGGTGCTTGATTGATCAGGTTTTTTTTTCAGTTTGTTACATGAAAAAGGTGCACACAAGAGAGCGAATCTCAAAGAAATGTGCGACCAAGTAAATCACAAAAAAAATGCATCTCTGAACTGATTTAAATATAAATCACTTTTTTTTGTTTCGCATTCCAAAGATTTTCTGGAAGGCCGGGTGCAAGTGTTACTACAGACAATTTTTCCGAGAGATCCTGGCTAAACCATATGAATACGCGCAGTAAGCCTAAAGGTTTGTGTTGCTAGAGACGACTTAAGGGGTAATCGCTCAGCGATCGTAGTTATGCAACTGGTTTTGAGCACAATATACGCATATTTTTTTCTTTTAGGTATAATAGTGGATAACAGGAATGAGATCAGATTAAAAAATATTCAAATACCTTTCAGAATTGGTTGATAAAATACGATCGCTGAGCAACCATCGTATATGAGTCGCCTCAAGCAACACAAATCTTAAGTCGACTAATTTATTATTGTTCAGACCACTTTGATAGAATGTAGTTAAAAAATTCGCCCCTCGACTAAATTATGTACATACGTATACTTACAATACTTGCTATTGTGTAAAACCGTTATCAGTACTTTCCAAACGGGGTTCCGCGAACCCCTCTCAGGGTAAATATCCAAAAATAGGAAAATGTAAAAAGTGCTTTTGACTGAAAGAGTCGAGTTTTGAGATTTTAATGTTTGAGACCCATAAGCAGTTACATGATTTATCGAATGAGTGGCTAATGAACAGCAGTGAAAAGAGTCAGCTAAATTTAAAAAAATAAAGGGAATATCATAAGTATGATCAGTAAATCTTTATAATATAGGTTAACAGCATCAGGGACTCGCCGATTTCTTATACATTTATTATACATATTATGAAAAGGAGAAAGAAGGAGTGGGTACCAGAAAATAAAACATATCCGCAGTGTTTGAGATGAAGTTTTTATAACAGAATTAAGTTTGCGTTAAAACGAAAGCCCCATAGAAAATCAAAATCTATCTACGATTTTTTAAAGAAAGTTCGTGAGTCCAAATTTGAATTTCTATTCACATTTTTGTATCCTTTTCAAACAATTGGAAGCATATTGTATGCATGACGAATAGATAGATATCACATGTCAAACTGAGCTTTCATCCTCGCAATTTCCATTCTCTGACATATGATTTTGATTATAATTTAAATTCCTGTTTTGAGGTGTTCTGCGAAGAAAAATGGCGATTCTATAGGTGTTCCGCCCCCTCAAAAATATCGGGAGCCATGCTTTAAGACACTCAATTTTGCTTAATGCACAAGAACTGCATTATCGTAATCAAAAGGCTGAATCATCTTTGCGATGCCAATACGTTTGACACGAAGACATAGAGTGGTTATAAGGTCTCATAATGCTCTGATATGAACAAAAAATATTAATGCTTGCTTAAAGGTTTGTGTTCCTCCACGCGATCCGCGCGATAGTCGCAAGACAACTTAGCCCAATAATATCGTATTTTCGTCAGAAAAAACAAATGCGGAAGTTTATTTCTCAATTTTGTTATATGTATTTTGGGCCGCTGATACCGAATATCAACTTTGCACCCTAAAAAAAGTGCCGGAACATCAAGAAAAATAAGCAAAAAGTGCCGAATTTCTTGTTTTTGCGCATAAAAAATAGGGTTCATTTCCCGGAAAAATTATCTACTACAAAATTATAAACATTATTTCCTACAAAATTGCTGTATATAATTTTTTTGACTGACTTGTAGTTTGGAAGCTAGAGCATTACTAAATCTCGACAATTTTCGCCCAAAGGCTAAATCGATGAAAAAATGTCCCTCAGATTTCTCTATAATTTTCTATTTGAATATATATGTATTTTTAGTCGGTGAAACTCAAGATTAAAACCGGTTTTTATATGAAAATTGAATTTTTCCTTGCTCTTCACGAATCTCTTCTAAAAAACCGTCTTTATCTTGTTCTTGTTTCGCGTGTAGACAGGCCCAGTGCCAGTAGTTGTTCTATATCTCTTTAGGCTGCAAAAAACGTATTTGGTTGGCCGGTGGATAGGGGAAACGAGTTGCAACAAGAAAAATATTGAGAATCCTGCTAAGACTGTTAATGATGCAAATAGTAAAGTGAAACAAATCATAATAGAGAAACTCAGATACTTTTTTTGTTAAGACAAAGATTGCTTGTACTTTTACGAGCTCTAGCTCCCAATTTTCTAGGGAATGATGTCTATTTTATTTTTGTAGTAAAACATTTTTTCGGGAAATGCACTGTTTATTTTTTATGGGCAAAAAACCTGAAATCTGGGTAATTTTGCTTATTAGGGTTTTTTAGAATTTTTTCAAAAAACCCTTATGAAATCGATTTTGTCCGTCCGTCCGTCCGTCCGTCCGTCCGTCTGTTCACTAAATAACTCGCGAACGGCTCAACTGATTGTCATGAAATTCGATATGAATGTGTAGAATGGTTACAGTCTTTGGCACAAATACCTTACAAGTTGATAGGAAGAAGATAACAGGGTGTCCCGAACGTTTGAAAAAAGTCGACTTTTTTAGTCTCACATCAGTTAAAATTTTCCAGTTTCGAGTAACGGTAAAAAAGTTATTGGCGTTTAAAGTTAAACTTCCTTTTCGAGCTCCGTTTTTCTAAACCGTTATAGGGATCGATATGAAACTTTGCACAAAGATTCTTCAGTATGGCCTTATATACGTTAAATATTAAGACTGTTGACTTTTGGTAAGGAAAAGTAAATAACAGTAAATTTGTAAAATTTAAATTTGTTCGTGTGTAGCCCCTCTTAGGTTTCCAATATTCTGCTAAGGGTTTTTAGAAAATTACACAGGGAATATGTCTACGAATTTTCATTCGAATATCTGTATCCACACCGGAAATATAGCCAAGTAAGTATTTAGTAAGGGCCTTTCACAATGCAAGGGAAGCCTCTTAAGCATTTCTTCAATGCATATCTTTTAACTTGATGAAACAATGTACATGAAATTTGGTAGAAATGCATAGAATGGTAATAGTGTTTGCCACAAATATTTTTGAAGTTTGTAGGACCAAGTTAACAGGGTGTCCCGGAAAAGCTGTAAAAGTATACTTGTTCAATACTCATAGGAAAGCTTGCGTGGGCTCTAATGTCAGGGGACACAATGGAATCATTTCATTTAAGTTGGTTTTCCTTGATTTAAAAAACAGTAACAGTAGATTTACAGCTAATAATTCAGTTCATATATAATGCCAAGCCATCCTTACGTTTGCCTGAGTTTCTTTTTGCTCAAAGGCCATCAGAAGTCTGAAATCGAAAAAATCCTGTAGATTTGCATCGGAGTACTTTTATACAGACTGGGTAAATAGTAAATCTATTTTTGGATTGGTCTAATTAAAGGGTAGCGCCTTTCATTCTGGAACGCGTTTATTTAGACCAATCCAAAAATAGATTTACAGGAAGCATTTCATTAATGTTGTGCACAATTCTTATCTATTGCTTATAAAATATATGTACAAAAAATATTCACTATGCATCCAAATTCTAAAAAACCCTCGTATTGCGGGCGCAGCCCTCTGTACACCGTTTTTTTTTTCAATGTTCCGGCATTTTTTTTAGGATTGGTACTGAATCGACACAATATTACTGAACTAATTGTACACTGAGAGAAAAGCAGAGTTCAATCAATCGAAAGCACGCTTAAATCAACTCATTTCAAACATGATTTTTACGTTACAGTGTTTCTACTAAAATTAATAACGTCGTACTTAAAATAGCATTCTTTGCATTCTTATATGTATTGAGAATGGCGTTCTTGTTGTAACGTTCATTAAATTATTGATTTCATCAATTTTTTTTTTATTTTAAAATAAAAAAGTTCACGCAGCCCAGCATTTAAAAGGCAGCAACATTCTAAAGAAAAGGGGCATACTGCTCTGAATCGGTTGATTGCTGAACTGCGATCGCTACGCGATTATCGCGTGAGTCGCATCGAGGAACCTAAACCTTAAGCTCATTTAAAGGGAGTAGTTATGTGACGATGAGGCCATCTGATAAATCCCCGCACTCATCCGTGTAGTACATAATACAATTCAGTTACTCACAATCGGCTGGCGTTCTACTTTAATCAAAGTACTAACCAATCAAATTGCATTTAAATATGTAAAAAAAAACCAGAACGTTTAGTTCAATTAAAATCCAATTTCCGCCTCTAAATGTCATATAAAGACGAACATGTACCTATTGTACTCGTTTGTAATTACTAAAACGCAAAGTTCTAAAAGATCGTGAATAAAGCTATTGTCAGAAAGCTGCTCGCCAGTACACTCAGACAATTATATTCAACAGATTCCTCTCAATCAACATCATTAAATCAATTAATCGAACAGACAACATGGGAATCAACTGTCGGGACAGTCTTTTCCAATTTATCAGTTCAGATTGTTCATTCTAATGACTTGTTGCTGACCGAACGATAGCGGCATTTTGCTGCAAAAAAGGAAATAAAAAACATTTCGATTTGTCAGTCATTTCTATTTTTGCATGGAAAAACTATTCTTCTAATGACAAGTGGAAAAATTAACTTCAAACTTTAACCAAATAGAACATGCAATCAGATTTTATGTTATAACTTTTGCATGCTTTTTGGTTGAAACAAGGCTTTTAAACGCGTACAACTTCATAATTACCCAATAAATCAAACAGGACAATTTTAAGACCATTTATGGAGTTGCCGCTTGCTGATAAAAACAAACAAACATCACAAAATTCAGCACAATAATATTCTTGTCAAGCCAAATACAGAGAGCGAAGCGAATGGATTAAATTCTACTTAGGTACAAGATTGGAGATTTTAAAAGTGTGGGCCGTTTGAATAATTAACTAATTTAATTTGAAAAGCAAGTGACCATATTTGCTAAAGAAATGTAATAGATTGTTGGTTGTAAATTGAACTTGTCCATATGGAAAATGAGTTTTGTACGTACGTTGCTCATAATTTTTCAATAGAGACAAAAGTGGCATGTCCATAGTATGCTAGAAGTGGGTACTAATAAAGGTTTGTTTTAGTGGTGCTTAAATATTTTTTTTTTGTTTTGGATTTTAATTTATTTTAATGATTTTTATCTTATTTTGTCGTTTTCTCACGCTAATATGGAATAACGATCCAAACGTCGGGGGAATAGGTACATATATATAAAATGTATAATGCACTGCAGTTTCAAAAGATTTTTTTCTTGTGTTCCCATCAGTATATGGTTGGACACACGCCAGGAAAATCAGTTTTTTTAACCGATAACAGTAAGGACCAACGCACACGGAGGCGACGAAAACCCTCCGCGACGAAGATACCGCGGGACTAAAAGTAAAAGACTGTGACACACGACGATACTAAAGTCTCGATGACTAAACATATGTTTGGTCGTTGTGCATGCATGCAGAATGTATGCGTAAATGATAAATTGTACGTAGCGAATATGAACGAATTAATACAGGGTGCGAAAATCGCATGGAGCCAAATCTGGAGAGCATGCCGGCTATGGGAGATCGCCTCTGAGAGAGATGAAGCGGTCGGATCGGTTTAGCGACACTTCCACACTGTGTGTCTGTGAGGAGGAATTTCAAAGGCGAGCGCGGAAGGCACGTTGCGTAGCAACAAGTGAGCGACCGTTAGAAAAGAAGCTCTCGACGGCGAAGGCCCGCTGCTCTCTAGTCCAGAGCATGATGGCAAATGGCTAGAATGGGAAAAAAAACTTGGGGACTTCCCCTCCAGATGCGCCCCCTCCCTCCCAACAACTGGCGCGACAGTCCAATATTGGACCAAGACCGCAATTGCTCTTGTATGAGTGTTTTACGCGAGCTAAGTGATTTTCAGCATAACTAAAAAAACAGCAGTTAATTTGTTTGGTATGTAGTGGTTACCACGCTCGTCTTCGAAACAAAGGGTCGTGAGTTCGAAACCCACGATTCAGGATAGGTGGATTCAGTTTATGATCGTTTCCGAAATCACGACCCATTTCTTCTTCCTTGCCTCGTTCTTTATACCGCTCCATGGTTCCGCGTTGCTCGACCTGCGGTGTAGGCACATCGCCCGTTTTGGCGATAATTTCTCAGCATATTTCTACGGGCAGCTCTATCTTGGATCGTGTCATCGCCGAGACCAATGCGTTGTTGTTGCTTTTTCATTTGACACATCCAGGTGTTCTTCGGTCTGCCTCTGGCCTTGGGTCCATCAAGTGGAACTTCCATTGATATCGCTTTCTTTGCTGGGTTCTCAGGCGGACGCCGTTGAACATGGCAATACCAATCCATTTGTCGGTCTTCGAGCTTTTCGGTGATTGGTTGGTCTATGGACAAGCTGCCTCGGATGTAGCTACTCTTGATGTGGTCCCTTTTCGTTACACCAACTGACATGCGTAACATTTTCATTTCAGTCGCTGTCATTTGTTTCGCGTAACCTTCATACATGGTCCAGCATTCTGATCCATACATGAGTGCGGGACGTACAACCGTTTTGTACAACTTGCCCTTTAGCTTCAGTGGCATTTTCTTATCGCAGAAAACTCCAGAGTTTTCTCGCCACCTCATCCACCCAACCTTTGTGCGATGTTTGATGTCATCATCGCATGTAGCTCCGCTGTTCACCATCGAGCCAAGGTACTTGAACTTGGTACAAGACTTAAGCTGCTCTCCTTTGACGTTCATTTCTGGTATCGGTGCATCTGGGTCTGAGAATGGGCAGCATAAGAACTCAGTCTTTGTTATACTTACCCTCAGTCCATGCTCCTCCAGAATGTCACACCATTTTGTAAGCGCAGCTTGCAAGGCAACGATGTTTGGGCTACTGAGGACTATATCATCGGCAAAAAGAAGAGATATTTCTAGGCCGTCGGAGACACGTGTCAATAAGTAGCACATGATGATGTTGAAGAGCAACGGACTCAATACACTGCCCTGGTGTACTCCGACATTCACCGGAAATTCTTCTGATTCACCGGCTGTGCATCTAACCTTAGTCGTAGCTCCATCATACATGTCTCGTATCATCCTGACGTATGCCTCGGGGACATTAAGTGCTCTCAAGGCCAACCATATCAGATCACGAGGTACTCTATCGAATGCCTTCTCCAAATCGATGAACACAAAGTACAAGTCCTTTCGTGCTGCTCTATACTTTTCCATCGCAATACGAATGCACTGAATCGCATCGACTGTAGATAGACCTTCAACAAAGCCGCATTGATTTCTCAATCGGTTGCAGACAACTCGCTCGTAGATCTTCAGTGTATGAGGTGTTAACTTTATAGCCCTATAGTTGTTGAGTTTGCGTGAGTCTCCCTTGTTCTTATAGAAAGGAAGAAGAAAACTTTCCCTGAAAGCATCAGGCATCGGTCGCCCACCTTTGATTTTGTTGAAGAGAACTGTGAGCCAACTAAGCCCGACATTTTCCATTTTCAACCAAAATTCCGCGGGGATTTTGTCCGGGCCGACTGCCTTTCCGCGTTTCATCTGATGCATTGCCTCCATCACCTCTTCCTCTGAGATATCTTCAATATTTGTGGTATTCGGCTCAAAATCTTGAAAAGCTGCTCGAGGAAACTCTTCATTTAGAAGTTCGTCAAAATACTCTCGCATCCTGTTACAAATTGCCGTATCGTCAATCAACAACATTCCTTGCGAGTCCTCCACGTACTTTGGCGCCTGTATTTCCCGAGCGTTCCTTCTCCTTTGGGCTGCGACCCTAAATATCCTGGCGTCGTGCTTAGGTCTCTCGCGCAAAGACGGTCCTTCGGTCGCAGTCTGAGTTTCTAATTCTTGGTAGAATTTCTCAGCTGCCTTCGCCTTTGCTTGAGCTACCAAGCGCTTTACTTTCTTCCGGCATTGCATATAATTTTCGCGAAGTTGAACCCGTTCGGCTTCACTGCTTGACTCACATTTCGTCCATGCCTTAAATGCGTTCGATTTGGCTTGCACTGCTTCCTTAGTTTCGGTGTTCCACCACCATGTTTCTTTCTTCGTGTGGAGTGGACCTTTCGAAACTCCAAGTGCCTTTTCCGCCTCACCTACTGACATTTCAGCGAAACTATTCCACATTTGTGTTGGACTGTGCTCGGTGCAGTTTATGTTGTTTTGAAACCACTCCGTCATTTTATCAATGAATGGAGTTACTACAGGTTCAAAGTTGTCGTTTGTGAGATTGTGCCACTTGATTTTTTCGACAGGCTTGGGAGTTCTTCTATTTCTTGCTCCTCCTGCTTTCAAAATAAATTCTGACAGGAGCAAACGATGTTGGCTGACGACAGATTCACCCAAGATCACATTGCAGTCTCTTACCCACCTTCTCATAAAATCGAAACAGAGGTGGTAATCGATCTGCGTTTCGTGTTTCCTATCTCCGTGTCCACTACTGTAGGTGATTAGGTGTCTCTCGTTTTTCACAAACCATGTATTTAGGATGACCAAACCATGCGATCTGCACATGGTCAGAATAGCTTCACCTTCGTCATTTCTGACCGTTGAATGGCTACCCTTTCCACCATGGCAATCCTCGTAATCATAATTTGATTCACTCACGACCCATTTAACGGACTACAATCTCGATCAGATCTTAAATGAGTATCCATTAGGATGAATAACTCAGCAGAGCATGCTGTTGATCTCAACGCCTCAACAAAAATAGGCGTCAAGATCTTGTAAATGGAATATCGCACACATTTGTGTGTTCAATGTTGGACAGTCGCGCCCATCTTTTATTTGATTAGTCAATGCAAAGAAGAGACTATGGCGATGTTAACATTAAATTGGCTTTTGTTCTGACAGACTGTGCGGAACTTAAACCTTGACTTGTCTGCAACTTTCCTTTCTATGAATTTCCTTTCACAGAAATTTTCACTTTTACCCTAATTTTCGTGTCAACTTAAAACTTTTGAAGGCTCCACACATTCACCAATGACCTTAATGTCGTCGACACACGATTTTCATTCTAATTGTTCATTGTGCATTCATTTGTGTTGTTCTTCATGGAATTCTTTTCAATGCTCTTTTTCTCTATATAGCTTTTGTGGAGCACAGCTCATTAGCACTATGGTACAAATTTGATGCAACAATCATCATCTGCACCCGCTATATGCTTAATAATAAAAACCATATTTCACAGGCAGGCTGAGAAAGGAAAAATCAAATCAAGAACAGAGCATTAACATAGCAAAATCACTTTTCACACTTTGACTATGGCTTCAAATCACACATTAACTTGATCTTACACGGGCAGAATGATGTGACAATGCCTCTGGGATGGGAGAATTGCAGCATTAATGTACATACTTGTAATTTTTGCAGATTTTTTTCTATGCGTATTTTTTATAAAAAAAAAATATATATTCACACTCAAACATTCATTGTTTGCTTTATATAAGCTAATCCGCAGCATCCATACAGGATGATGGGGGGCGTTTAATGAGAGATTGTTGTCTATGAAGATGAAGCACGGAAAGGTATATCTGCATACATCCAACATTTACATTTCCATTCATTTATCGCATAGAGTTTAACCAAGAAAAAATAAATCGTGCTAGAAAAATGAGCGAAATATGATAAGTTCCGACCAGCGTGGCGGCGATTGTGCAAAGATTTGCAAAAAATAAAGCAAAACAAAACCGTGGTAAAACCTTTTGTTGACATGGTCATTAATTTAAAGTTAAATTCATGAAGCAGACACACACAAAAAAAGATGGCAAAGCGGTCATAGTTTGACTAATAACAATTAACAACATTCGAGAGAGTTAATGGGATGAAGTGAGTCATTAGGTGCAAACTTTCTCATAATGATGGAAAAAGTGCGCTGCTACTGCCATTTTGGTTAATAGCCATACTAATAGATGTTGGGTGAAGTGGCGCTGGTCTTCTTGGGTCACTGAATCGAAACGGATGATGCTTCAGTCAGTGCAAGTCTGATGGTTTGGCAATCAATGTGATGGGTCATAGATATTTACGAGGTTTCAACTGAGGTGTGTCTCCTAGCCTACATAAAGATAGCCTCACATTAGCAAAATTTTCTAGAATTTTTATATACAAAAATTTGCGAAGTTTCGAAAAAATGTGCAAAAAAATCGCAGACAAATTTTTGACCGAAATTTTTGTAATAAGGTTTGTTTAAAAAAGATACATGTTATATATACTAGATATGTAATTTTGAAATAATGTTCTGCTCTCTTGTGGTCTACATTTTGCAACCTATAATTTTTGAATTTACAGAATAAAAAAAAGTTAATAAATGTCTAATTGATTTAAGGAGAACCATTTGGAATAAGATATGCTTTTACAGTCAACCTCGGCAATAACGAACCCGCTTGTATCGAACACTCGCTTAAAATGAACCGCTTAAAAATCCGCGGATATAACGAACTTTCAAAATCAAATCAAATCAAAATCAAATTCAAATCATTGGGTATTAATTCATATTTGTTTTGAGCAGGTTGGTACACGGTGCAAATATACACTCCCCGACAATAGGAAAGACGCACTCAAAAATGCGACGTAATTTTTTGAATGTTGAGAATATTTCGATTAAATTTTATATTTAATTCTCTTTTGTGATGCTGCGTGTTAGCTAGCAACAATGAACCGAAAATTTACCAAATCAAAACGGCAAATTCAAGTTTATCATTTTGCTACTGTTACAAGTGCGACAATAGGATAGACGCACCTACAAAAATTGGTTAGTTAAACAAATGTTTTAAATCTTTTTTATAATTTTTTTTATTATTAATAATGCGTATATCCTCCATCATTGCGTACGACTTCAAAAAGTCTCTTTGACAAGGAATTGTACAAACTTTTTAAGTAGTCTAATGGGACTTGTTGATTGCCGGTATTAGTCCTTCCCTGCTTTCGAACTGTCTTTCATCCGCATACATTTTTCGCGACAACCACCCCCATCAATTTTCAATGATATTAAGATCAGGAGACATAGCTGGCCAGTCCAGAACTTCTACGTTTTGGTCTGGAAACCATTGCTTTACACGACATGCGGAGTGTATAGGAGCGTTGTCCTGTTGCAAAATCCATCGTTGGCCGTTGAACTTATCGTTGAAGTTAGTTTTCTGAACTTCCAAAAGTTGAATGTAGTCCGCAGAGGTTTGCCCGCCTTCCACCACAACCAAATCTATGACACCCATGGTAAGAAATTGTAGCCCATACCATGACGGAACCGACAGCACTATGACGACGAGATAAAAACCTTTCCAACCTCCTCAAATCGTGAAAATAATATTGGAAACCATCAGGCCCATCCAAATTCAATTTTTTTTCATCCGATAATATCCGGCAGTACTCCGAACGAGCTACTTTATGACGAGGGAGTAAAGGTGTTTTTTTCGTGGGTTTTTTCCGTTTTAGATGCTGACACGTTTTAAGGACTCTTTGTACTGTCCGTACACTTTCCAACCTTTCCTTTGATCTTCGCAGCAGATGACGCAGAATTCGAGGCTTCTCGTATAATTGCCCTACGTTCTAGTTCTGTTGTAGCTTTTGTTGTATATCCTTTATGGTTTTTGCCATACATTTCCGGATTTTTCTAAAAACTGCAACCATAATTGTACGAATTGTACTCAAATGGTTTATGCAGCAAAGACTATGCAATGTCACAATCACTAGTGCTGTGTTGAAGGCGAAAGCTGAGCAGTTTGGGAGGGCAATAAATGACGAGTTTCAAAGCAGCGATGGATGGATAGATAGATGGAAGGGTAGAGTCGCCATAATTTTTGCAGTGGCAAGATTGTCGGTGAGTCCGGATCCGTCGTCACTATTGTGACGACATTTTTAACGCCGATGAAGCTAGAATTTTTTACAAGTTGATTCCCGATACCACCTTAAAATTCCAGCGAGAACAATGTAAAGGAGGTAAACTAGCATAGGACAGGGTCACAGTTTCAGTGTGCGCCAATATGTCCGGGACCGAAAAGCGGAAGTTATTAGTTATCGGTAAGACCCGAAAGCCCAGGTGCTTCAAGGCAATAACAAAATTGCCGGTAGACTATTGTGCAAGCGAGCTTGGATGACGTCCGAAATATTCATAAAGCATCTACGCGAATATGGAACCGGAAAATTACGCAGAAAAAAGGAGAATTGCTTGTTAGTTGATAATTGCTCTGCTCATCCCAAAATCGAGCATCTGATTTCAATAAAGTTAGTGTTTATGCCACCGAACACCAGTTGAAAATTACAGCCTATGGATCAAGGGTTCATCCGCACACTTTTACCACAGAGGAGATAGGAAAGAGCAGGAACTTGAACAAAATCAAAAATCAAAACCACTACAAATAAATAATGTGGAGACGAAGACGAATAGAATTTATTGCACGTAAAATAGTATGATTTGATGTTCTGTGTTGACTACAATTCATTTGCGGCCAGGGAAATAATATTACACGAAAACTTTAAATGTAGACGAAAATTGACACGCCCATTTCGTGAACGACACGATCCAAGTGTATTTAGGAGCAGATTTTTTTGACATTTAAGAAAGAGATCGAATCGCTAAGCTAGTTAGTCTCTTCATTCTTATGGATTTAAATGATGCTAAGGAGAAGGCTTCGATTACTCAGTATCTTCCTGTATGTACACGTTAATTACAGCACACACTCAGGGGTAAAATGTTTTTCAGCGGATTTTAATTTTATATGGAGTTTCAACTCTATACCTATCATTACTTTATGCTTTTACTGCGCATTGTCCATAAAGCATCGACGCTGGCACAGATTTTAAAGTGGAATTAGTTAATGCAATAAATTTTGGTATCAAGTAACGACTGGATTCGGAACTCATATAAGCATGCTGGTTTATTAGTGGTCGACGAAGTTTATTAGTGTCGATGAATGGTTACTAACCCACATATGCCTATGGGGCCGTGTAAAAAGTTCCAGGGGTATTTTTATGGTTTTATTTTTTATTTTATTTTTTTTAATTAAAACTAGGGTTTCGGAGCCGTCCTATATATAGGACAATAGTCACATAGGTAGCTATGCGGATACACTTTTTTGGTATGATTTTCGACAAATTACTTAACGAAAATAGCAGTTTTCAGCATCTTGGCCATGTTTTACGGACGAAATTGGTTTAGTGTGTAGTTTACTCAATATGTTCGCTATCTATGAGACATATATGACTCATGGCGTTTGTAACTCTGTCGTCTATGACTCATATATGCCTCATAAAATATAAAAATGATTTTAGATTTAGATTTATTATTTATAAATATAACTATACAGAAAAATATCAATCGAGGTCAAAAACAATTAAAAAGTAGAGTGAAGTAGGTCATCAATAGCTACCCAGGCTTCGATTTCAGAATCATGATCAACATTTTTCGTTCTGAAAACCCGATTTAGAGACTGTCATTACATTTTGTGATATCCTGGCAATTTGCTGATATCATAATTGCTTAAAATAAAATTTAAAAATCGAAAATACTTGTTGGCGCAACCTCATACCAGCATATCTGCCTACTGTCCTATATATAAGACACCCTACAAACAAATGCCACATTAGATATAAAAACTCGACAAAAACCACCATGCGCGATTCATTGAACTGTTATCTTCCAAACGCACTTTGTTTCAATAATTTAGATAGTATAGGTATATTTCTGAAAATATAAGCATGTCCTTCGAGAAGAACCCTAACATTTCCAACTTTCTAAAATTGCCGATTTTCGTTTTTATTTTTTTTTAATTAAACGACAAAAATTACTTCACAAATATAGTTTAGATTAATAAGAAAATTCCTCCTGTATCATTTCGTAACGTCCAAATCATGCTCAATGTCCACTTCGCTACAGGGTTTCCTTTTTTTTTTGGGTGTCCTGTATATGGGACAGTAGGCATATCTGGACTAAGAAACAACCCGTACCCGAGCAGCAGTGATCAATGACAATCGCAAACACAACAAGATGTCAATATTCCATTCCATTATCTACCAGACGATGACAGCCTTTTCACTTCAGCATTTATGACAGATGATGAGATCGTAGCTGATGTACTATCTGTGGAAGCCAACGAAAGTAGTGGATACGAAACAGAAGACGAGCCCATCAGTGTATGTCCAACTACATTATCAATAAGGCAAAAACTGGCTGATGTACGCCAGGTTGCAGGTTCATGGGGCACAACAAAAGTCATTGGACAATTTCGCTGAAATTGAATCGTATACCGATATGTTGCATGTTCAGGAATATTAAACGCAAATTACCGACTATTTTGAACAATATCCTCATTGAGATTTTTGCTATTGTTTGATTGTTTAATATTAATGTTTATATACGAATGCACCTATATATTTATTTTTTGTTTTGTTGATTGGAAATTTAATTTTTTTATTTCGTTTTCATATTAGGAAGATATCTTGTTCAATTTATTAAAATAAACAAACAAATTAAACAAATTATTTCTAGCTGGAGATTCGTTATAACCGAGGTTGACTGTATGTACATACATTCTTAAAAATATCAAGTTTCTTTCGGAAATTCAACATAGGTAAATTAATCTCATTGACCAACACAATCCGCATGTACATTCGAAATTTTTGTTTAAATAAGCTCAAAATAAATGCTTTAAAATATACTCAAATCTATTATGCTATTATTCTGAATAAACACGAAGCAATTAAGCATTTTAAATATTTACTCTGACATTTAGAACGAATTATCTTCTTCTGGCCGCGTGTGTACACACACCTAGATGAATAGTTTCTCATTTATTATGTGTCATCTCGAAGAAACGGATTAGGTTTTGAAAATTGAAAAATCACGACAATGACCTTCACGGAAACCTGCTCCAGTTGTATCATATGGGTTGTTGATGTATGTACATAAATTTCATTTGCGACATAATCGATAACAATTTTTTTTATTGGTTTCTTAGGTGGACACTATCATATCTTGTGACTATACCTATGCATATAACCGGTCAGAGACATTACATGTGAGTATTAGAGACGACTCTTAAAAGATATCAGAAAAAGTAGAAAAAAAGTACGGACACGTTTAAATGACGTCATGACATCCTGAAAAGAATAAGTGCCTGACAACAGACAATATTTACATATATGATATAATTTAAAATACATGTGGGCGAACTTTCATCTCCTTCTTTTAATACAAAAAAAAACTTTCCATGGCCGATTAATTCGGCATTAGAGATTTATTGGTTATGCATTATTGTGCATTATGATGTGAGACATACATTAAGGGGATTTAAGTTAATCGTTTCCGATCGGAAGTTGTAATTAATGTATGAACATACATTTGATATGTGGATGCCGGATAGCGTAGGGTCGATTTTTATGCAGGAAAAAACAGTGCAATTAATGTCTAGCACACATTTTTATGATAAACCTTGTGACACTTTTAAAATAAAATGTTGCTATCTTTCTGTATAGGATCCCACGCCTTGAAGCTTTCATATTTTTATGAGTATTTTTATGATACTTTTTGTGTAATTTTTATTTTCTTAGCCGATCAATGTGTGATTAGTCCTAGCACGCTGGCAAAGCAAGGTGTTTTGTCATTGTATTTGGATCTATAGAAGACGCATTAGGGTAAAAGTGGGATAGTTGCCCCACTACTTTTTGTTTTGGGTCCATATCTAGCAAGATAATGCATTATTTCCCGGTGTTCTTTAATATACGTTTTCCTACATCCGTTAGTAGCTATTTTCAGAACAAATATTTTTTGGAGCCACCAAGGTTGTAGCCTTGAAAAGACACCTTTAATTTCGGGGATAGTTGCCCACGCTATGGGTTAGATGTCCCAATGCATATTTTCATGTGATGATAGTTGCCCTAAGGGATAAATCAGTTAAAATTTGAGTCAGTTATTTGGTTTATCTCAGATTTTTCTTTAAGATGAATGAACGCAACCAAAGGGAATCTTGCGTCTAAGTGTCGTGGAGAGCTGCTCCCACCTTATACATGTAATTACAAACCATTTTTATAGCATTAAAATGTATATGTCAAGTATAAAGGTTGTAATTTAACCTACTAGCGAATGAAGGATAGATGCCTTAGGAAAAAGTCTTGGAGCATCTATACCCCAAAATTAGGGGCATCTATTGTTCTCTGTAGTAGTCTGGCTGGTCTAGCGGAACCTTCGGTGCACAGGGTCATGAGTTTGAATCTCACTGTGAGCTATGGTGTTTTTCGAACTCACGAGCTTGTGACGGACAATGATCTCACTCAGATGTTAAACGGCATCTATCCCACTGGGGCATCTAAACCACTTTTACCCTATATAAATTATAGACCACCATTCCGTAAACGTTACCGTTATACAGATATTCAAGAATATAACAGAAAATATCTTTTTGTGTGGTGTAAACCCTCATAGCGCCCTTAGGGCTGCACGTATCGATCAGAAATTCTTGTCATTTATTTAGGTGTTGTACAAGCTGCAAATACGTTTTAGTAAATATTACCGTTATAGATTCATATATTCCCGAAAAAAAAACCGTTCATTTGGATGTTTGGCCCCTCATAGCTTCCTCCTTGGCACCGTAAGGAGTGCGCGAATCAATATAGACTTCTGAGAGTTCATTCAGAAGGTTTATAATCCAATGCATGTAGACGTTGCTCTCCGTACATTTTGATGTGCTTGCAAGAGCTTTAGAAAATGGTTTAGTTTTTTTATTAAATTTCATTAGAATCCTTAGGGGAAGTATTAAAATAATAAATATGTAATAAAAACCAGATGCGTTTATATAGATTTTAAAGAAGCAGTTTTTGTGGGGTTAGTTATAGAGATTCATAGAGAAACGATTTTTCGAAACTGAGCATGGGCCGTCGCACGTTTATTATGTATTCAGAAGAAGATAAAGAAAATTCTTATCGTACAGTAATAAACAAAAACACGAATAGGAGTTTTTTTATTAGTTCGACTATACGTACCTAAAACCGGTTAGGCACTGAGGCCAAGATATTTCTTTCGTGTCATAGCCTAAATCCATTTAATCGCAGTCTTGCAAAAGGCCTTCAACTTTCCGTGTGAAGGCTAGTAAATCCTTGATCAGGGCTTTCATAATTACCGCGGGCAGGTAAACGTGCCTGACCCCTGCATTGACCGGGCACATACACAATATGTGACTTGTGATTTCAATGTTTCGAGTGATAAACCCATCTTGTTAAATTGATAATTCACCCAATGATGGCCAGAGAGGTATACTACGATCAACCGCAAATCGGCTCTAGTCAAGTTGGTTATAGTCCCCTTGTCAAAAGGTTTAATCTTCTTCTTGTTCCAATAGCGCAACAGCCGTTGGTTGTAAGACCATTCCTTAACTATTGATCTAGAAGATGACCAGTTTAGGCCACAGTAGGGTTATGGTTATGGACAATGAAGATGGAGTCCTGTCTTGCCAGTTCATCGGTTGCTTCGTTTCCATCAAAACCTCGCTTCCCCCGCACCCAACAAACCAAGACATATGGTTGGTTGATGACAGACCCTGTTGGGTACTTCAACCTAGGCGAGGAGAGAGTCACAACTGCCGCTTGTTTGTCAGTAAAGATACACGGAGAGAAAAAAAGGATCATCTAAAAAGTAGTTGATGTCAGGTTAAAGTTTGTATTTGACCTTTAGGCTATGATTCTATGTAGTTGAAACAGCTACGAAGATATAGATATTTTTTCTATTCCTTTTTAGTTAAAACCTCTAACTTAATTTGTAAACTAAATTAATTCATTTGTAAGGACAACAACATATTGGATATAAATTGACCAATGTTAATTAATTGAATTGTTTCGAAGAAAATTTTTACCACTTCAATCAAATATCAACGATTGTTTGTAGTTAAATTTTATATTTAAAAAATACACTCAACAACTTTCGTGGAAGAATTCACTAAACTTGCGTCGTTAAATGAACGTATTAATATTTTCAGAGTGTGTCTATCTGTACGAAACCACAAAGCATTGGAAAAAATATCTCAGAATTGAGGAAAATTGAGGGAAAAAGTTTCGTCCCAATCGGGACTTGAACCTTCGACCTTCATGTCACAAGGTCAGCACTCAACCTACTAAGCTATAGGCGCTTAGAGGTCTTAATACAAATAGTCCAATGTGACATTTCCGAAATTGAATAACTCGATATTTCTCCCGCAGGGGCTCTTCTCCTCCAATAGACAAAGTTACGCGTATTTCCAATAGCGCTGGTAAGTTGCCATACCAAAATACTACAGACATGCACCGCAGTTGGTGTGTATATAGAATGGAACGATAAGTCAAGATTTCCGAATTGCGTGCGATGGAGAGGAGTTGAATCTGTGATCAAGTATCTGATATGAAAGTCCAAAAGTTTCTCCATGGTTTTAAGCAAGAATTATGTAAAGCTGATCGGTCTGTAAGATTTTGGTAAATTGTTTCCCTGCTTGGGTATACAAACCACTTTCAATTTCTTTCAAGTTCTAGGTATGTACAGCCTGGGTGGCTGTAACTTACCTTGATTAGACTAGTCAGTGGAGTCATTAATTAATAAATCGGTTTTTGAGCAGACAATCTCACGAAACTGATGCCAATTAGTCTTTTTAGGGCAGAACTCTAGACGACGATGGACGATCTGCTGTATTTCAATGGGTGGTATGTCCATTTTTTCATAAGGAAAGTAGACAGAAGCCACTACAACAGTCTGACACCACCTGGAAGTGCGAATGTCGAAGAAAATACCAACGAGATCCCAAGGAGTTAGGGCAAAACAAGAAAATGTCGGCGACCCTCTTAGACTATCTACATACATATCCTCAAAAAAATATCACAAATATAATCATTGCTTTTGTTTTGGAAATATTCATTTCAATAAGACAGATTCAATTTCAAATCCAGTCTATAAAGCACCTCCACAAACATATAATCTGTCAGCACTTTAGATCTTAATCTGAGATATATAATCTGTTTAAATTAAACAAACTAAAACCCAAATGGAATTATGTAAATACATAATAGAAATTTAGGCAGAAATTTATTGTCGACAACATTTTTATCACTTCTTCCCAATTACAGTATGTAATTCCTATTTGCCTTATCTTACACTAATCTCTTACAAGTGTTTAAAATTAATTCAAAATAACACTATCCGACAACTGTGAGAAAATAAGACATATTTCTGGTTATATCTTTTCTCCAACTCCAAAGTACATACCTAAACTGTGTATCAATGTACGAGTATGTTTCTGTGTGTGCAACCATACATTGCAACATATGGTTCCGAATGTAAATTTTATTCATAAGCGGACCATTAGCATCATCTTTAACGGACAGACAATAAGTTTGTAATTAATAATGAATTGAGCAATATAGTCATGGTCCCAGAAACTGATGCTGAAGTGAATAAATAGATGCTTTTAAATAATTCATGGAATAGAGGGAAATTAAAAATTAAAAAAAAAACATGTATGATCATAATTGTTGGTACGATACGTGTACGTATGGTTATTGGAACAGAAATGCGGTCAAATTGCAGTTAGATTCAGTAATAGGCCTGAACACTGATCGGGATGTATGTACATAAAATAATTAGAGCAAATAAATGAACAGGCATAGTTTGAAATTGAAATATGTGCAGTGACCACACAGCCCATGTACATATGTACACATATTTGAATCAGAGAACAAACAAACTGTGTTAAAAGTAAATAGACTTGAAAGAGTAATGCAGAGTATAAAACGAATTAACTGCACGGTGTTAAGATAATGTATGCAGATTCTAGATCTAGTCCCCCATAAAGTCTGGAATTTTAAAATCATGGTTTTGAGGAGTCTAGACAAGCTATGAGGAGCATCTACGGATTGAACTGACGCAGTATGTGCGCAGTGCGCACCCCTTTAGGCAACTTCTAATTTTTTTGCACTTAGAATGCTGACGATCGATAATTATACCTTCAATGATACATAAAGTGTTCAATGGATAGTTGGCATAAAAAATGTTGGTGGTAAAAAGAGGCAACATGATGTGCAACTCTCTAGACCTGAAAGACATGCCTAATTCTAATTTTACAGTATAGAAAATAAGGATCATGTGGCTTTTGCCACAGACAATCTCAAAGCATCAAACGGATTTTCAGGATGAGCCGGTTTCATACTCAAAGATCTTATTAATTAATTTTCTATAATAAAATAAAGTTGTGTTAGTTACACCATTTATTACTCGAGAACGGCTGGACAGATTTTCATGACTTTAAATTTGTTGGATTAGGCTCTGGCCAGAATAGCATAATAGCCATTGAAACATGCAAAAAATTCACAATGAGCTAAATTTCCCAATGGGTTCTTTTCACCTATTTCTGCGTGTATTTCTTTAACAGATTTCAGTAAATTTCTTCCACAGGATTGGTCCCCCAAAGTAACAGGACAACTATCGAGACATATGAAAAATTCACAATGGGGCACAATTATGAAGACAATTCTTTTTCTTATACATACTTTTTTCTGTCTTTCTTGAGCGAATTACAGGATTTCAGTAAGTTGACCCCACCTTATGGGTCTACACAAGGCTCCGACCGGAATGGCAGTATAACCATTGAAATAAGCAGAAAATTCACAATGAGCAACAATTCACAATAGGTTTTTTTTTCGAATATTTTTGTTTCTATTTCTTGACCGTTTTTGCGGATTTTTGGAAAATTTTCCTGTCGAATTTATATCAGAATAACATTGAAACACGCGAAAAAATTTATAATGAGCAAAATTATAAAGATTTGTTTTTCGCATATTTCTTTCTGTATTCCTTGAACGAATTGCCAGATTTCAGTCAACCGATTCCAGCGGATTGGTCTTCTCTTGAATATCGAATTAAGTATCTTTCAAATTTACAATTAAGTTTTGTAAATTTGCGAGCGGAGCTAGCTCAAGATGGGAGAGCGAGCGAAGCGAGCTATCACAGCTTGTATAATATATTTTACGCATGTACTTATGTGTCAAATTCATAAAAATAAATCATACCACATTTGATTTAGTAGCCTGACTTTTATTTATCTCCGTTTCTGATAAATCCAGTCTGCTGAACATAAAAAGAATCATTTCCAATGCCGCCTCGCATAACAATTTACAGAACATAATGTACGAGTATGCATATTTCTCTTTTGAACATTGTTCAGAACAAGTTCTTTCAGCTGAAAAGGATTGACGAAATCAGTTCAGTAACATTTTGTTGCTTTGCGATTTTTTTTACCGGCGATGACGTTATCTGTGTTAATCTTAATGCGTTTACTGATGAAATGTGAATTGTGTATATTTTTTCCGGTTGTGACACACTCTCACAACACGACACAAAAGTTGTCTCATTAGAACACCATAATAAATGGTATGTGTTTTGCTTTGATCGGGAGGAAATCATAATGGATCTGTTTTCATGACTATTATGACATTGTGCAATTTATCATTCAAGTGGTAATTGTTTGACGTTTTTTTTACGCGGCAGTATTAATTGATAGCTAATAGTAGCGACTTGCGGGAGAAATCAATAGATTGATGAAATAATTAAGTCTGGATTCTGGGATAGGATTAAATCAAGAACTACAATTCAATGTACCTATACATAATCCAAAAGAAGTTCTGAAAAAAACTTTCAATTTTAAAGGCTAATTAACTTTAGACGTCAATTTTTAGTTAGATTATGAGTGTTGCGATTTTTTTATTTATTGGCATCTGGTCTGTAAGAAACATATTCTTACTAAAACTAAGAAGCACTTTTCATTTTTACGATTTGAGTACAAATTGTTACTCATATTCACTCTGCGTAGTCTGGCTGGTCCAGCGGTTAGTGCGCGCACCTTCGGTGCACAGGGTCATAAGTTCGAATCTCACCGTGGATCATGGTCTGTAAGAAACATATTCTTACTAAAACTAAGAAGCACATTTCATTTTTACGATTTGAGTACAAATTGTTACTCATATTCACTCTGCGTAGTCTGGCTGGTCTAGCGGTTAGTGCGCGCACCTTCGGTGCACAGGGTCATAAGTTCGAATCTCACCGTGGATCATGGTGTTTTTCGAGCTCACGAGCTTGTGACGGACTATGATCTCACTCAGATGTTAAACGAGTTCCCATTTATGGGGATAAGTAACACTGCTGAGCGTGATGCTGATCTCATTACCTCAACAAAAAAAGCAGATAAGACCTTGGAAATAGGATGTCACTAACACATCCTGCGGCCTTAGTCCAATACTGCATTGTCGCGCCTGTTATTTATTTATTCACTCTGCGTCGTTCTAAAATTCTAATACAGTAGATGTAGAGTCTCGATAATCCGGCTCCCATCTAATCCGCAACACGGCGTCCTCACTGAATCGGCTCCGTCTCAGTAATCCGGCAGTTTTCTAATCGGGAGCCTCTATAGTCCGGCATCAGTACGATAGATATTTCAATGCGTGGTAAGAAGCGGTCTTCTGCGCATTTCGAAACATTTTGATTGGATAGCTCAAAACATGTGTGTGCTACTCGTTTTTGCGCCCAGTACATTTTGGAGATGTTTCCAGAGTTAATTATCGAATTTCAACGAACTACAGAAGCGAAAATCATTCAATAATAAGGTTCGTTCGTTTTACATACATTTTTGGGTAACCAAACTTCATAAAAAAGCGACTGCTCCAAGGGTCAAGTTTCTACACTGAAAAAAAAAATCATCATAATATTAATGAACAGGGAGCATAGACTTTTTTCATTACCATGATGAATTAGTTCATAGTAAATAAACCTTCTCTTCCTTAAAATAATACAGAGTTCATCTATTTTACGAAACATCGGTCGTTAGTATAACGAAAACACAATTTTAACTTAATGTAAAGCGATCATGAACACAATCTCTCTCTTCTCTTCCTTAAAATAATACAGAGTTCATCTATTTTACGAAACATCGGTCGTTAGTATAACGAAAACACAATTTTAACTTAAAGTAAACCGATCATGAACACAATGAACTTCCTACTTTATCCCCGCTAGTAAATAAATTTGATGTTATTGTTCATTAATTACATGACATTGTTCATAGTAATATGTACTACTATGAACGATGTCATTATAGCTTTAAGAGTATTTCATAAACCTTCGTAACGTATAGTATGTATGGTGTAGTTAGGTAGGGCGCATGTCTTCAAATCATAGGGTCCCGGGATCGATTCCCACTGTAGGTAGGTAGGTAATTTTTGATGACTATTCAGAGCAGATGTTTTGATAAAATCAGATTCATTGGACTGATGAAATCCGTCTTCGGTGGGATATCGGTGTAAATATTCATTACTTTAATGAACAATTTCATTGTTTCAGGGCACATTTTTTTTTCAGTGTACTATGAAGTTTCGTTATTAAATCTGACCGTAATAAAAAAAAAACTTTATTATTATTATTATTGCCATGAAAAAAACATATTGAAAAATTATTGATTTCTTTGTCCCAATGGAATTATTTATAAAACTTCTATTCTTTTGGTGAAACAAAATCCCAACCCACGGCACGTCCTTATGTGTGCGTGAAACCTCTGCCGTAATGTTCTTCTATACATTAGATCAGAGGTTTCAAACTCAGGAGCTAACATTAACCTTGGTTTGTTTGGTCCAAGTAGAACTCCGCAAGTATAGCCTTAGCTTGAAATTTTCAGAAAGTATGTTAAATATGCAGACATATTTAATATTACTAGGGGGCTTCGCCCCCTGCTCGCTACGCTCGTCAATTATTATAGTCCCAAATTCATAGAAGTTACAATTGAAATACCCGAACATATCTACAAGTTTTCGTAGATGGATAACATATTAATGTTGAGCTCGTAACTCGTATTTATCAACATACGAACATTTCAACTAAGCATATCTAAACTAAATCAAACAAAAAATGTTGTTTAGAATGCCTGTGACTAGTTTATATAATGAAGCAGAGAGGGTGTGGCAGACAATGCCGCGTTTGTTCCCCGTCACAATTTAGGTGTCCAGAGGAAATAAGAAATATTTTTCGACCCATAAGAAAGACACAATTCTCCACCACTTTCCAAAGTCAACACAAATGTTTAAATTACTGTCCCTCAGCTGCATAAGCCTATAGTCGGAGGTAGCCTTAGTTGCAGGATTTAACATAAGCCTTTCGACTATTCTTCTGCCTTGTACTTTTATGCCCTATAGCATAAAATAATTTTTACCAACTTATGCTTCTTAACGTTTTAAATCTCAGAAAAACTACGACCTACAGGGTTCACTCTAGAAGTTGCCTACATAATCCCGAAAAACAAAATCTCGCCCGTTTATAATCCCGCTTTTTGCAAAAAAAATCCAGTTTAACATCAATCCCGCCTCTTTAAAATCCCTCCATTATAAAATGCCACCCACTAAAAACCCCGCCATTTTAGAATTTCACTAGCGGATAGTGAAATAATCCCGCCAAAAATTATTTTCATTGTTAATGTAATTCCCAGCAGTAATGCGATACTTTCCCTTAGCATAAGTCCGTCGGATTATTTGTTTAGTTCTTCGATCAAGATGACAATTGAGCCCTTACATAGTATCATACAGGAGATACTTAAGTCTCGACTACCGAAAGACCAGATCAGCTGAATTTCAAATTAAGTCACCTGGTCCCGTAGGCTTCCGACAATTAAGTAGCACCATGCGAGGAGACCCATTATTTTAATGGTAAATGTGGTGGCGCTTTTTAATATCTCGTCATAGAAGGTAAGTATTTTTTCATAAATCGCGATCGCGATTTTTAAAAGAATTCGAACAGTTATATGGGTACTGAGGGCGTACACGGTTCACACAATACATCCCCTCAAAGCCAGCTAAATATGGCATAAAGGTATGGTGGGTATGCGATGCAGCCACATCTTATCCGCTGCAAGGACAAATATACACCGGAATGAGACCAGATGGTATTCGTGGAGCCCATCAGGGCGAAAAAGTCGTGCGTGATTTACAGCCCATTCACACTGCGGGCGATGCGATGCGATAAAAGACGATAAGCTTCCCATCGCAAAAAAAAAATTTCTTAGCATTTAAATAGGAACCAGCACGAACCTGCTTGTACCATTCAGACTGCTTGCGATGCGACGTCGGGTTGTACGATGGAGAACTTTTCCATGTCGAATCACCGTGCTGTTCGGACGATTCAATGTGCATTGGCGCGGCTGTAGTCTTCTACCAGCGACATGTCCCCCATGTGATTTGTGTTTGGATCGGGTTTGTAGTGGCACAGAGTTGTACGGTTGTACGATGGAGAACTTTTCCATGTCGATTCACCGTGCTGTTCAGACGATGCAATGTGCATTGCCGCGGCTGTAGTCTTCTACCAGCGACTTGGGGTATACGATTTGTGTTTGGATTTGGATCGGCTTCGTACTGGCATGGTGTATTGTATATACATATGAATGGAGAGCTTGGTTTCGTGTCGTTTGAGGCTGTTTGATGCTAATAGAGAGCAGGATTTGTTTCAAATCGGCTTCGATTGTCATATGGAATTTTTATACAGGAATACCCCGATTTAAGTCCCATCGATTTAAGTCGCTTCGCACTTAAGTCGTTGAATAATTCCCACCTTGCAACTCGATTTTTACGACAATTTTGCTTCGCACTTACGTCATTACGTATTTTTTTTTTTTCGAAAATAAAAAATGGGAAATTTTTGGCATCATAGAAAATATATTGATGAAGCAATCACATCCGTTAGGAAAAAATTGTTAACATTACAAATTAAACCTTTCGATGCTATACTTTTCAAAACCTTGAGTAAAGGTGTCAACCGCAAAACCTTGCATGGGCCAAATAATTCATACATACGGTCTTATGGTTTGAATGCAGAGTGGGAATTTCGGAAACATCTACAGAAACTCATTTTCGGGTTTTAAATGTATTTCCAACCCGTATGAATCTAAATGACAAATGATTTCGGGCTTATTCCGAATTTCACATTTCCATCTTTTGAGAGTGTATGTACTTCAACCAATTTTTAGAAACATTCGACAGGAAGTCCATTTTGAGTAAGCGTATGTAACTGATTTTAGTGGAAACGCGAAAATTTGATGTTTCGGTCTGCAAATATCGATCAGGTGGCTTAAACTTGCGAAATTACCAATTGATATCCCAAAGACGATGGAAATTATTTGCATTTATTCGACTCTCAAAGCCAAAAGAAGGAGACACGTATGTCCTTATATAGGGTGTTTTTAAAGCCCGATAGAAATTAAAATTGTAAAAAATATCACAAAACAAATAAATTTTAATCAATTTATTTTTTTTTTTCGAAAGAAGAAAATGGCATTCATCATCATCAATCACCATTTCACGCAGATGGACGATAAAAAATCACGAAGCCGTCTATAAGTTCCGCGAATCGACGACTGAATTTCCAAGTAAATTTGGATAATTTGCTAGCGTTGTTCAAGCCTTAGTCTATTGTCTATTCATGATGATTTGCCAGAACCAAAAAAAAAACATTTTGGATTAAAATTTAATTTTTGTCTTATTTTTTACAATTTAAAGTTCTATTGGACTTTAATAAGCATCCTTTACATTTTATTTCATGTTAAAACGAAGAATTTTAATTCTTGCTTTATGGAGGAGGAGTTATATTTTGTTATCTAATTCCTTACGGGGTGAAAACCATCACTTTCCATCAGCTCCACTGATCTCTGTTGTCTGATTCAAAGATTTAAGTTTGTTTGAAATATACGTTTCTTTCTACATTAATCATATTTGTGAGGTATATGGACGTTTATCATTTTCCCGTTGCCACATTTTTCTCATTCATACCTAAATTTGATTCGATTTAAGTCGCTTCGACTTAAGTCGCTTTTTTGTGGAACGTAACCCTGACGTAAATCGGGGTATTCCTTTACTATATACACATGCATACGTGTCGATGATCATGTATAGTGTTATAGATTTGAATATTATTACATGAATGGATAGTCGTAAGAAATGTAATAAGGGATTGGTCTACTAAATTTACAGTGCTGTCCAACCAAGTTCGTAGCGTACGTGTACCCACAAAAAAGGGCGGGATTTGGATACAAATCTATGAATGGGTCGCAATGAAGTAAATTTTGTGGAAATATGCAGTGCAGCACAACCCGGTTTGTAGCGTACGCTTACGTATATAGGAAAGTTTCGGACAGCGCATATATTTGCAATGATTTATTGAAGGTAGCGGATAGGTCACTTGTGCGAACATACGGTGATGAGAAAACCGGGGTGCCATTTTGGGGCGGGCAGCCCTAACATTTTTGTTTTGTTTTTGACCTCAAATTCGGAATCAGTGGCCCAAATTTACCTACTGTTTCTACCACGCCGATTGGACGAGTATTTCCCTGAGAAAACAGGGGTGCCATGTCGGGGCGGGCAGTCCTAAATTTTTTGCTTTGTTTTTGACCTCAAATTCGGAATCAGTGACCCAAATTTACCTAGTGTTTCTGCCACGCCGATTGGACGAGTATTTTCCCGAGAAAACAGGGGTGCCATTTTGATGTGGACAACCATAAAAAAAATCTGGGTTTTTACCTCAAATTCGGATTCAGCGACCCAAATTTACCTAGTGTTTCTGCCACGCCGATTGGACGAGTATTTCCCCGAGAAAACAGGGGCGCTGTTCTGGGTGGGCAACTCCATTTTTTTTCTGTTTTTGGATATTCGATATTCATAATTCAGTTCTTGTTGTTTTTACCTCAATGTATGGAAATCAACGAACATGTTCGAACTTCATAGTCTTTTGGTTCATACAAATGAATCTGCCTTAGGTTTTTGATTCCAAGATCGTTTGCGAAACGATTCGAATGATTATCGCATTGACATTGTGGTGATATGGATGAGAATGAAATTTTAAATTTTGTGTTGCATGAAGAGACTTACGATAATCGCTGAGCGATTATTGATCATGTAGCGTTCTGGAGTATTACTTGCAAGTATTTTGTATAATGCTAGGACATATAGCAAGAGTCACTTAAGGGGAGATACGCAAATTACACTCGGAGCTGAAATTGCTGAATAATGTGAGCCTCATGATGATCGTTCAGCGATTATTCTCTTTCTATAACTTGTGCATGATAATTGTGTTCCTAATATCGACCAAAGCTAGGAGGAATAAACAGCACCATAGATAATAATGATCATGTAAATAGTAATATAGTCGCTAAAGGTACGTTTTCCTCGACACGGCCCCAGCGGCTCTAGTGACTGAGGCGCGCCCATTGGCCATTGCATACAAAAACTAGTTTTTAGTTGATAATCGGTTGGCATAGCTCCACATATAATGCCCGCATGAGTGGTGAACGTGGTGCACTCGCTTGTTTGTAGGCTTCGGGCGACGGCTGCTTGGGGTAGGGTAGTTGTTTCGCACAACGGTCGTATTTGTTCCGTCGATATACGAGTAGCATGTATATAGAAAGCAGTCGTGCGGCTCTTGTTGTACATAATGCATGCACGAATGGTGAACGCGGTGCACTTGCTTGTTTGTAGGCTTCGGGCGACGGCTGCTTGGGGTAGGGTAGTTGTTTCGCACAATAGTCGTACTGATTCGGCTGAGATGCGAATCTGTCTGTATATAGAAAGCAGTCGCGGGACTCTTGTTGTACATAATGCATGCACGAATGGTGAACGTGGTGCAGTTGCTTGGTTGTGGAGCTTCGGGCGACGGCTGCTTGGGGTAGGGAACTTGCTCTTGAGCCGCTGGAGTCACTGCAGCCGTGTCGAGGACAACGTACCTTAAGCGATGATCGTATGAATCGCGCATTGCGACAGAAACAATAAATCTTTGAATTTTTCACGACAAAAATGTTGGAAGTGCTGTTTGTCTATAGACAAATTTCGCATCTGCAAAGAGTGAGTTTATAAGACATTGTAGTTAGATTGAATTGATTTGTTTGATCAGTTATTTCTTTCTTTCTTTGTACACATCTGTTTTTGTCGATATGCGTGTATACCGTTTGGTTATTCAATGCCATATAATTTGTTTGGCAAAAATTAAATAATTTTTATCGACCCTCGTCTTGAAACATGACGAATTTTCATGATCTGCAGAAAACATTTTCTTAACAATTTTTTGTTCGAGCATAATTCGCATAAGTCAACTAAAAGCATAAAAAGTCGACCATAGTGAAATAAAAGCAGATACTGGTGCTACCAAAGTTTCGCAAGAGCGATTAGCTCTGTATGCTATGGCGGTCTATAAAGCATATATGTACATACATATGCCCGCATGTTAGCCGTATCAACGCGGAACTCATTAATTTTAATCCAGAGATATTTCATACCATATTTACCTTTACAAAAGTCAAATAAAAAGCGGCTCTAGATTTGTATAGAAATATACGAGTACTTCCGCAAACCAAAACCTGACGTGTTGAAAACTTACCTGTAAAAAAAGAAAAAAAAAATGTTATTAACTCAATTATATTTACGAATTTCAAAAGAATACAAGATATTACTATACTAATTCATGAGAAAAATTATTATATTCGATGATATAAAACAGCTGTATGCATTCTTTCGACACATAATTCATATGATGCAGCTGTGTTTGGTAACCAAAAACAGATCCATCACACAAAATCACAACATGTATCAGCGATGTCTTTAAACAAATAAACAAATAGAAAACATGTTTGATTGCTGTTAATTGTTGACGGAACGTTCAATAATGATAATACATAATTAACCCGAAAACAGCACGATGGCTAAACTGCAGTCAGGCTCAGTCTCAATATAACGAATGCACAAGACACAATAACATCACCGTCAGGTTTCACTACTATTATTATCGTAGGCAATTATCCAATTACCACACGAATCAACAGTAAATCAAAATAGTAGATAATTACATATTCGAAAAATTGCTCAATACACGATTTTTCTCGTGTTGAAAATGTTGTCACTGTGGTTGCAACAATGAAATTACAACCTAAAACATTGAGCAGCACGAGAGACTTTTCATCAGTGTACTGTACGCAGGGAGGACAGAAGAAACAAAAAACAAGCCTTGACGAATGACTTGCTTTTATGACTCGTGGTAGACACATATACTATCGCTAATAAGCATCAATTTGAATATTGTTGCATTGTTTCAAAATTGACGAAATGAAGACATTGAAACAAAAGAAACATATAAGAAAAGACGAGGAATTAGGTTAATACAATTAGTTAGACGATGGCCCAAAAATATATAGTACTTACGAAGTGGTTCGTTTATTGTTATAGATAAAGCTTGATTGCTAGGCCTAGGTTAGGTAAAGGGGCCGCCTGACTAGCGCCATGCGCACTTAGACCAAAAATTGGTCCATTGTGATACCACCGTAGTTCCTACGTTCCGTTTAAAACCAGCCAGTGCTAACAATGTATTTGTTAAGCAAAGTAGGGCTCACATCTCGAAGATCATCTGTTTTGTAAAGATACCTCGAACCCGGCACGCCTCCTTCTCTCGGATAAGGCCGGACATTCACAAAGAAAGTGATGCACACTCTCTTCCTCCTCTTCATCATCACAACTTCTGCAGAAGTCGTTGTAAGGAATTCGGAGTCTCCTGGCGTGCTCCCCAATAGGGCAGTGCCCCGTAATAACACTCACTATGTTGCGTATATATTTCCTGTCTAGCGACAGTAATATGGCGGAACGGGATATATCTAGTATAGGCCAGATCATCCTCGTCGTAGCACAAGTATATCCGCAGGCCCATCTCGCGTTGGTCCTACGTTCAGAAGCGGCTTCAATTATCGATGCACAGACGGCAATAGGTGTTTTAATCTTCTCGTGGTCGCCTTCAACAATACTTGCTACCGCATTCCGAGCCAAATCGTCTGCGCAGCAATTACCAGCAAAGCCATTATGTCCCGGTATCCAGCATAGTGTAATGTTGAAGAAATGACCCATTTCTCTGAGTGCATAGCGGCACCCTTCAATAGTTTTAGATGTTGTAAATGCTGATTCAAGTGATCGAATTGCAGCTTGACTAGCAGTGTATATAGTGACATCCTTACCAGTGACAACGTGCCATAAAAGCGCTTCCGAGATTGCAGTGATTTCTGCTTGGAGGACGCTACAAAAATTAGGGAGGCAAAAAGACAAGCTGATGTCGAGTTCTTCCGAGTAAATTCCAATGCCGACTCCAGCGTCCGTCTTGGAACCATCAGTGTAGATGGAAAAGGACCTGATGGACTGGGTCGTTTCGTTGCTCCAGCTTTCCCTAGGCGGGATTAAGGTAGAATAGCTCCTACCAAAAAAGTATTTGGGAACAGTGTAATCAGTAGCCAGTGGCAGGCTGAAATTACGAAGTATCGTTGAGTGACCATAATCCAGCGCTCGCCACAGACCGGTTTCACGAAGGCGTAAGGCCGTGTAAGCTGCTGACCATTGGGCGTATATGTCCAATGGCAGCAGTCCCAAAATCATGTCTAGTCCGAATGAAGGTGTTGTACGATGAGCTCCTGTAATCAGACGAGAAGCCAACCTTTGCACTTTAACAAGTGAATTATGATAGGCAGTTGTGCTAAGTGCGGTCCACCACACACTAACGCCATAAAGCAGAATAGGCCGCACAATAGCTGTATACATCCAATATACAACTTTTGGTTGAAGGCCCCAGGTTTTCCCGATGGCTTTCCTGCACGAATACAATGCCACATTAGCTTTGTTCACCCTTTCCTCGATGTAAGGTTTCCATCTTAATTTCTTGTCCAAGATAAGGCCAAGAAATTTGGCCTTGTCGGAGAAACCAAGTTGAATGCCTCCTAGCTTAGGGAGGTTAAAAGTGGGGATCACGCCTTCTTGTGAACAGGACTAACTCCGTTTTTGCTGGATTAATCCCAACCCCGCTGAGACTTGTCCAGTCTGTTAGGATAGCAAGGGCGTTCTCCAAAAAGTCCGCTAAGTGTGTCAGGAAACTTGCCTCTAACGGCGATAGCAATATCATCAGCATAAGCGATGACTTTACATCCGATTCTTTCCAAATTCAAGAGCAATTGATTAATTGCTACGTTCCAAAGTAGAGGAGACAGAATACCTCCCTGTGGAGTGCCCCTGCAAACATATCTACTAGCAGAAGACGAACCCAACCTACTAAGAATACGCCTAGAAGTGAGTAGCCTATTAACAAGGGTACAAATTGAACCTTCGACCTGTAGGCTCATGATAGCATCTGTTATTGCTCTGGGTTTAATATTGTTGAAGGCTCCCTCAATGTCAAGGAACGCCACCATAGTATATTCCTTATTATGAAGAGATACTTCAATATAACTGACCAGCGAATGTAGAGCTGTATCAACCGATCTCCCTTTCCAATATGCATGTCGTGACATGGATAGTAGATTAGCAGGGACGATCGTTCGTATGCGAACATCAATTAGTCGTTCTAATAATTTTAGCATAGTCGATGAAAGGCTAATGGGCCGGAGGTCCTTTGGACTCGCATGCGAGCTTCTACCCGTTTTAGGAATAAAAGTAACTCTCACCTCTCTCCAGCTGTGTGGAATATGTACCAACTTTAGGCACGCTGTAAGTATGCGCTCTATCCAGGGATAAGTGATGTCTGCGCATTGTTGCAGGTCCGCAGGAATAATGCCATCTGGCCCAGGCGATTTAAAGGGCTCAAAACTGTTTATGGCCCACATAACCTTCTCATGACTGAGTATGGATTCCGTGTCGCATGGCTCTATGCGAACTGTCTGTAGATCAGGTAAAGCAGCCGTTGAACTGCCAGGGAAATGTGTGTCAAACAGACATTCGATGGTTTTAATGCTTGATGACGTCCAAGAGCCGTCTTCTTTTTGAAGAAAGCTTGGACTAGATGGGTTAAACGCCAAGACTTTCCTGAATCTAGATGTTTCGGAAGACTTTACGCTTTACGCTTAGCTCCTCTTAACTCTTTTTTGAAAGAGCTGAGATGCCTTTTGTATGAGTTCCAATCCGATTCAAGCCTTGAGGCTTTAGCTCTATTGAAACTACTTCTACACGTAGCTCTTAGCTCGGAGATTGCTAGGCCTAACAGTGACGAGTGATTTTTAAATTCGACGACACTCGTGGCTTTTTGGTGGAGTTAATTTTGAAGTGTACTGAATATGGAATATTATCTATGTAGTTCTAGTTGAATAACGTACCGTCGGTACATTTTTTAACCAGAGCAATTAAATAATCCTCTAAGCCTGCCATTGAAAAAAGACTAAGGTACGGCTTTTTTTTATTTTAAATTCAGTTTGCTATGAAATATCAATACTGACATTGATCCGTTTTATTTCTTTGAAAATAAAAGATTGACACTGACAAAATACATAAAAACGATTAAGAAACGTGTATCAGAACAGTAAAAAAAACTGCCAAATTTTTTGTTTATTAAATTCTCAAGCTGCTTATAAAATTTTGACCGGTTAAGAATGAGGAAGTTAAGATTCACCTTGTAACACGATCAACATCATCTTATTATGAAAGATATATGTATCGAAAGCCGTTATCATTGGAAAATTGGCAACATTAAATTGATCTTAATTTGACCACAAAGATTGCCGAATATGAATTGTATCTCTGGTATAAGTATTTCTAAATATCAACTCTACGACTACAGCCAATTTCAAAATTTGTCCGCGATTATTTTTTAATGACCAAATAATTTCGTTTTCAAACTAAATTCAGCTGCCATACATACTACTAAAACTCTATTTTCTGTGTCATTTTAAATTCTTCCGACTTTCAAAAATATCTCATGCGCGAATTCGTAACGCCTAGATAATTATAATTTCTTCTCCATTTTTACGGATTCCATCGACTCGTATCTACCTCGTATATGGTTGGCCAAATTTCGGTGGCTTTTTGACCATACAGATTTGTGTACAAATTCACTATCATTACGAGCAGCAACAAAAACAACAACAAATAGCAATATGTATAATATAAAAATACGAAAGGGAAAAATCGAATCAAGGCCAAATATTGTCGGAATATACATAACGGGTGGGCCAATTACAAGTTCGTTCTTAAAAATACAATAAAATGAACAAAATTACATTTTTTCCATGTCTTATGGCTTTATTAGGAAGTATGTACGTAAGCTCCCATTAATGATGCAACAAAACTTCATTCAAGATTCAAGTGGCTGGCGTCGCAGTAGCGAATTGTGTCACACCGATTTTCCAAAACCCTGTTGATGGTTTCGAGCTGCAGCTCACGGATTGTTTGGATGATATTGGCCTTAAGTGCTTGAATCGTTTCTGGATTGTTGGCGTAACATCGGTCCTTCATGGTTCCCCACAAAAAAAGTCCAAAGGGGTCAAATCGCAGCTCCGAGGCGGCCAATTGACATCGTCAAGACGGCTGATAACACAACTTGGGAATTTGGTGCGTAAAAGATCAATTGTGGCATGGGCTGTGTGGCATGGCGCGCCATCCTGCATGAACCAGAGGTCGTCCACATCCATGTCTTCAATTTCAGTAAAAAAAAAAGTCGTATAACATGGCTCTGGGCTAGACAGCACTCACTTTGATTTATTTGATAAGTTTTAAATATTTCCCAACGTTGTTCAAGCGTAAAACGACTCATTTCGTTCCGCGGAGGTATGCTACTGACTTTCTATCAAGATTCCGAGCGAAAAACAGCTGTCAGTGTCAAACTAACCTATGATTTAAAAACGAACTTGTAATTGGCCCACCCTGTATATTGAATGGAAATCAATATTTACATGTACAGATGGATAGATTTAGAGAGATAAGTCTTTTCGACTATACTTCTGGAGACCATTGGTTGATATTTATTAATCATTATAGAAAATGACCTGGGTGGGACGCGGGGAGACCACCGTACAAGGTCTTGTATGTATTTGGCGAATCGAAATTTTCACAGTGTCTATGTGCGTCTCGGTAAACTATTAATCATGAAAATATGAGTGTAATTGAATTTGCAAATGCGAATTAATTTACTTGGAAGCACATCAATTACGATTAGTTCCAAACAACATACATACATACAGCATTAAGGCTAGACTAGACTTGAAAGTTAGTTGCGGTGGGGAACTGATTTTTTAAAAAATAAATAATTTGAAGTTCTACTATTTATGCTAAACAGTCTGTTTTACTTAGTACATCTATCAATAAGATTCTTCAGGGACGTTTACTAATTTTTTGTTTGCAGAATGCTGTAAGATAGTCTGCCAAAATTTAATATGAGTAGATCAACTTTTGGTTCTCTGACCATTCTCCTTTGGCTGATTTCACAAAGTAAAACAGATCTTCTATTATTATTATATATTATATTATATATATACAAGCTGTGAGAGCTCGCTTCGCTCGCTCCCCCACCTAGGGCTCGCTGCGCTCGCATTAACATTCTCCTTTCAAAACGAATAAATTTGAATACTAAATTCGATTAAAAAAAAGTAGGAATAAAATATACTTTATTTCTAGTAAATATTTTGTCTGTTAAATAAAACAAAAATTGTTTGACGAAGTGGCTGGAATTATATGTGCTGATCCGGCAAACTTCGTATCGCCCCACCTTTTGGATATGATCGTTTGCGGTTGGGGCAAAACTGCTGAAATCCGCAATTTTTTTCAGGAGAATTATGAGAAAATGAGCAGCTTGGTGATTTTTTCTTGGTCGATATTCCAGGTGGAGAAGTTTACTGAACTGTAAATTCTTTTAAGAGGTGACTCCAAAATTTGGTGTCTGGCGTCAAGAGTTATTCTTATTGCTATGGTTGGAAACCATTCAGGGGAGAGCGTTGATGCAATTTGCTGAAATGCACTAAACCGATTGAACAAAATAGGCAAAAACTCCTGATAAAATGAGCTGTTTCCTCTGGTCTATTTCTCAGATCTGGAAATAGCAATTCAGTTATTGCAGGATAAAATCTTTTAATTCCGGGTGGAACTTTACTGAAATACGCTATTCCGTTGAAGGGATAGCTTCAATTGCAGTCTGCTGACCAATTTTCAAGGTTTGTGAAGATTTGCTCTACTATTGAGGGTGCCATTCAAGGAATATAGGCAAAAACAGGATAAAATGAGAATTTTGAGAAATCCGGTAAATGGAAATTCAGGAAGAATAGGCAAAAACTTGAGAAAATAAGATGCCCTCATAATTTGACTCCTAACCGAATTTCTCGATGAGTCTCTTTTATTGGGTGTAGAACTCGTTCTGATGGGTGGTTGTAGAATTTATGGAAATTCGTTAATCAGACAAAAGGATTAGAAAACGAAGAGCATTGATAAGATAGGATTGACCAACAATCTTGCAGATATTTCAATAGCTATTCGGCTGGTCCTTATGCTAGTGGGGGACAGAATTACAGAAAACCGCTAACCCGCTGAAGAGATATAGACAAATTGGAGAAAATGAGGTCCCCTAGTCATTTCCCATATGTGCCAAAGCTACTTTGTTATTGGGGGTGTAAGCCACTTAGCAATCCGATCCGGCAATATGGGGAACTGACCATGGATTCAGTGTAATTTACTGAAATACGGTAATCCGATCAAGAAATATATAGCTATAGGGTGGAATTTACCGAAATCCCGTAAAATGTTTAGCCGAAATAGGTAAAAGAATATGAGGAGCAATAATTATTGTCCTGATAATTTTGCTCATTGTGAATTTTCAGCCTATTTCAATACTACTTATTCCGGTATTTAGGGTAGAGAGCAATAAGGTGGAGCGAAATCCATTAAATCAGCTAATTCCTTCAGGTGATGTAGGAGATACAATCTGGGTTTGGAAAATTCAGTAAACTGCACTCATTGTGAATTTTCCATGAATGTTTATTTCGATATTTAGGGCAGGTTCCAATTATGTCACTACATAACATTTATTAACGTTCAAGAGAAGTCACCAAAAGATGATAGCTGCCTTCAAAATTTTACTTACTATCAATTTTCCGTATGCTTCTTCAGCTTTTCGTTAATCCGCTAATCATTTTCAGCGGTATCCGTAGGATTAGCAAAAGAGGCACTTTGTAAGTTTTCCTCATGTTTCAATAGTTGTTCAACTATAGACCAATCTGGAAGGGCATATTTATTTGAATCCGCTTATCCGGTCAGGATATATAGACAAAGATTTGTGAGAAAGAAGTTGGCTCCAAAGGGGGTACACATTTGCTGAAATCGAAGGATAAGCCCAGACAATATGAAAAAGAGCTTTCCAAAAAAAATCTCATTTGGTTATTTATTCAGGAGTGTTTGTAAATTTCAGTCGATTTCCAGCTATTCAGGTGAAAACCAATCGATTAGGGGGTTCAATTTACTGAACTACGTCAATCTGATCAAGAGATATTAACAAAAGGAGGTGCAACTGAATTGCCATAGTAATGTTTCTCATGGCCGATTTTCGAGATGTTCCATTAGCTATTGGTGGTGGACATTACAGTCAGTCAGGGTCAATTTCCCATCAATTGTTACTATGACATTAAGGGTCATTTAGCAGTATGAGAGAAAATGATCTGCCTTGAAAATGTTCTCTTGTACAATATTGCTTCAATTCTTTTTTTCTATCGGAGGTGGAAGTCCTACCAGATAAGGGGGCGGGTAGAAATTTACTGAAATATGTTAAGTCGGTCAAAAGATATTTACAAAAGCTGGGGAAAATGAACTATCTCAACATTTTTCCCAGACAATTTTTCAAATGTTTCATGAGGGATTCGAGGCGGTGGTCTTTGAAGGAGGAGGAGGGTATGTGAAAATAATTTGTTGAAATACGTCCATGCAATCAACAGATATACATAAATTAAGAAAACAAACAGCCTTCACAATTTTTCTAGTAGTCAATGTTACAGATGTTTCAAAAAGTATTAATGCTGTTGTGCGTGGAAGTCATGCCAATGAAGGCAGAAATAAATCATGCGAGAGATGGAATTCACTAAAATCCGCTAATATTCTCTGTTCCGAAAATAAAGACAAAACTATCTGATGAAAAACTATTTTACCAATTTTGCTAATTTTTTTTTTAATTTTTCACATTGTTCAATGGATTGGTATGGGTTGGGTTCTACCCAATGAAGCTCGGTAACTCGTTTAAGAAATGTTCAGAAAAGAAAACAACTGTCTACATAATTTTGTTGATTGTGAATTTGCCGACGTCTTCAATCCTTATTCGGCCATTCGGTGTGAAGACCAATTCGGAAGGGAAAATCTTGGAAAATCCGCTAATGCTCCGCTTTTCATAATTTTGTTCATTGTGAATTGTTTTGATACTTATTGTGCCAATCGGGGAAGATTTCAATCCAGTGATGCAAATTTGTTCAAATCCGGGGATTCGTGCAGGAGACAAACGTATTCATAATTGTTACCATTGTATTCATAATTGTTACCATTGTATTTTCTAATTCGATGTAATCAATTTGCTGAAATCCGCGGCAAATCGTTCAGGACATACAGAAAGTAAGATATGAAAGAAAACTGTTTTTTTGGCTCATTGTGAATTTTCAGGATATTTCAATGATTATATTGCTAGAATAATCAGTCTTGTGTAGACCAATCCGTCAACTTACTGAAATCTGGTAAATAATTCAAGAAATACATAAAGAAGTATGTGAAAAACATTTGTCTTCATATTTGTATCCATTGTGAATTTTTCATATGTCTCGATGGTTGTGCTATTACTTTGGGTAGAGAGCAATCCTGTGAAAGAAATTTACTACGCTCGCTTTTACGCTCGTATGTGAAAGAAATAGGCGCAGAAATAGGTGAAAAAAACCTATTGTGAATTTTAGCTCATTGTGAACTTTTTGCATGTTTCAATAGTTATTATGCTATTCTGGCCAGAGCATAATCCTACAAACCCAAAATCATGAAAATATGTTCAGCCGTTCTCGAGTTATAAATGGTGTAACTAACACGACTTTCTTTTATATATATAAGATAGATATAGATATATAAATGGAGCGAAAAAAATTTATAGTAATTCATAAATTGAGAACGGCTGGGCCGATTTAGTTCAAATTTTTTTCAGTTGTTTGCAATTGCCTGGAGAAGGTTTTTACGAAAGAAAATTTTGGAAAAAACCCTCCGGAAAAGTCTGAAAATTGGCAAAATCGAAGTAATTCATCAATTGAGAACGGCTGGACCGATTTGTTTCAAATTTTTTTTTCAGTTGTTTGCAATTATGTATTAGGAGCAGGTTTTTACGAAAGAAAATTTTGGGAAAACCCTCCGGAAAAGTCGGAAAATTGGCAAAATCGAAGTAATTCATCAATTGAGAACGGCTGGACCGATTTGTTTCAAATTATTTTTCAGTTGTTTGCAATTATGTACCAGGAGAAGGTTTTTACGAAACAAAATTTTGGGAAAACCCTCCGGAAAAGTCGGAAAATTGGAAAACTTGAAAATATTTTTTTTTGCTTGCAATTTTTCCACAATAGCTTTTCGAATGAAGAAATATAAAATTCTTAGTTGAAAATTCAGGAAGAAAGTTTTACATTTTATCGAATGATTTGATGATTTTAGACGATGCAAAGATGGAAAATTCGTTATGAAGCTTTTGATAATTTCGATTAATATGGGTGAAGAAGCTAACGAGATAAATAATTGCTGTGCTGTGAATAACTATCAAACACGCGCAAAATTATGAGGACAGTGCATTTTCTCACACTTTTACCTTCATCTGCTTCTGTTCATATTGGCGTATCCCGACCGCATTGTGGAACAAATACAAGGAAGAGATGGCTGACGACATTTTACACAGAGTTCGCATAACAACTTCGAATTCGATCTTGAAATTAACGACGAGATCCGGAACGAAGCGTTAGTTCAGATCGAAGACATGACCGTGCTCATGTGAGGCAGTCTGCTGTCGAAATTGGGAATACCAGCGCCAAATCGTTTGATGGACAATTCAATTAATCGCGACTTGCAAGGGGAGCAAGATTATGATCGAGAAGAGCTGGCCGAACGAGTTCTAATAAATGTGCTGCTTTTGAATGCCGAGCAGAAGAACGTATACGATTCGCTTATGAAGGTTGTTGACGATGGAACAGGAGGCATTTACTTTCTTGATGCTCCTGGTGGGACAGGCAAGACATTCATCATTTCGTTGATTCTGGCAACAATTCGGTCAAGATGTCAAATTGCGATGGCATTGCTGCTGTTGGAAGGCGGTCGAACTGCACAAAAGCTGCCGATGAATCTACTCTTGGTTGAGAAGCCAACGTACACAATCACCAAGAGTTCGGCAACAGCGAAATTGATGCGTGAATGCAAAATCCTAATTTGGGATGAATGTACGATAGCGCATAACGTAACGAGCTTTGGAGGCAGTTGACCGAACGATGAAAGACTTACGAGGTGATTCGAGACGATTTGCTGGGGCTCTAATATTACTCTCCGGAGATTTTCGTCAAACGCTTCCCGTCATCCCGAAATTTACTGCTGCAGATGAACTTAATGCATGCCCGAAAATGTCATCTTTGTGGTGGCATGTCAAGAAGTTGAAATTGACTACGAACATGAGAGTCGCATTGCTAAACGACCCATCGGCTGCTGAATTTTCAAAAATTCGTACAAATCCGTTGACACCGTGATCGACGAGGATGAAGCGACTGAGTTTTTGAACTCGCTTGATGGGCCAGGAGCCCTGCCACATAATTTACAGCTGAAGGTATGGGATCGATCATAAACATGTTACGGAATCTGAATCATCCGAAATTGTGCAACGGTTCGCGGTTGTCCGTCAAGAAACTGATGAACAATATGATTCAAGCGACACGACGATCATCAAGGGAAAATTCAAAGCAGAGGAAGAACTTTTCCCACGAATTCCGATTATTCCAACTGATCTTCCATTCCAATTCAAGCGAATTTAGTTCCCCGTTCGATTGGCTTTTGCAATGACAATCAATAAATCGCAAGGCCAATCGTTAGAAGTCTGTGGGATTAATCTCGAATTTCCCTGTTTTTCGCACGGTCAACTGTATGTTGCCTGTTCGTGTGTTGGCAAACCGTCTTCGTTGTTTGTTTTCCGCCAAAACGAAAAACATTGTTTATAATATCGCTCTCTACTGATTTTGATTCCATTCAAATAAATCACACTGAAAATTGAACTATCTGTGTTTTATTACCACTGTAGAGTTTATTTGAAGGCGTGGAATTTGTGCGAGGCGAATATTTATAGATATAGTTAGGAGGTTGATTGGGAGTCAAAATCGTTCATAAATTTAAAGTTGTGTCAAATTGTGAGCGAAGCGAGCTCTCTCAGCTAGTTTTTTTCATATAGTTCTTTCAAATCACAAGCAGGATACGACGTTCAAGGACATAAAAAGCACTAAGTATAGTATTGTATGCAATCAGCATCATTTATCGTTAAAAAGTGCTAAAGATGATTGTCCTTCCTTAAAATTGGCTTTAAAATGTTTAACAACTTTTCTAACAATATTTTTCAGATGGCAATGTAAAATAAGGACACATCTTCATTGCTGTTGTTTTAATAAAATACATGATTCACCCCCTCCCAAACAAAATTCAAAGCTATGATCATGAGGTTGAAAAATATTTAGACTTAAACACATTTTTAGGATGGAGGTTGCTACATGCTAGAATGTGCTTTCTCATTTCCTTCTGGTCGGTTCCAGTTACAATTACCATTTTACCCTTTACCTGCCCAAAAAAATGTCCTTCCAAACGCCTCATGCAATTTTATACCTACGTTGCGAAAACGCAACGATGGGTCTTAACGTGTAATGCAACGCAACAACTCTGACGAGTTCGTATGTGGGATAAAAGTGTTGTTTTTGCAAATTTCTAGGCCATAAAAAAAGTTTTTTTTAGAATTTTAGGACTTGTGAGATTGCATCTCATTAGTCAGTAATTAGTCCATGAGTGTGCGTTACCTGGGCGTGAGCTGTGGTAAGAATGTTAAAATGTTCCGTAAAAAGTGTTGACTCTACGCGAAATTGAAGAATTATTGAATGATAGTTCTGAAGATGATGAAATAGTTGAGAAAATAGAAAATGCGAAAGACATTGAAGTAATTGCTCTTCCGCCGAAACGATTTTATCAATGAAAATGTATACTTACTGTCGTGGAACTTGTCGCAAATGCTGGGGAATTCCATAAATTAATATCCGAGAAGGGTTCCATAATTCTTCTCGGCCATTTTACGTATTATTTTTCGATTCCCCGGTCATTTCTTCGTGGAAAATATCTAATGACCGGGGAATCGAAAAATAATACATAAAATGGCCGAGAATAATTCTGGAATCGTTCTCGGATGGTAGCTTATGGAATTCCCCAGCGTTTGCGGCATATTCCACGACAGTAAGTAAACATTTTCATTGGTAAAATCGCAGCGGACAAAAATTTTATTTTCATTCCGCCCGAGGTCTATCCAGACCTTAAGGTCAAGTCTTGCAGCGGATTCTTGAAACAAATATATAGAAATTTAGGCTCAAAACAAAAACTAAATAAGCAATGGGAGCCCTTAGAGGACTGTATCTTGCAAAGAAACAATTGATTTCGAATGGGAATTGATACGATAGCGACTGATTACAAAAGATCAAAGGATGCAACAATTGAATCCAGTTCAATTTTTGTTTATTACTAAAAAATATTTGTAGGTTCAACAATTTAAATTTAAATATTTCTACGAAGTGCCATACGGAAATGTCTTTTATCGATGCCTTCTTCTTTTTCTTCTTAACCCTCGGATGGTTCAGGTAAATTTTACATACGTAAATGGTTCAGTGGGGTCTGACAGACCCCAAGGCAAAAATCGCTCTAAAACTTTAATTTTTGCTTTTTTGCCACATTTGTTTGAACTAGAAGTAACTTTGAAGCCCTTTGATTAAGTGGTATATTAGAAAAGTGGAATTCGGACAGCAGCTTTTAGTATGTGGAAGAAAAAATTAGGTGGTGTCAAATTTGAGGGTAATTTTAACTTATCACAAATAAATCAATATAAAAACTAAAATGTTAACAAAATTTTATTTTTATTAGTCAAAACGTATTTAATACTAATTAACAAAGATAAGTACATCAACATTTTTCAGCTAAGGTTAATATTTTTTCTTAAATCGGGATCCAAAGTTAGTCAATATTTAGAGCATTCTTCTTCACAGCTTTTTGCTCGATGGTCTTCGCAAATTGGCTTCTTGCACTCGTTGCAATTGTATTTTGTCTTCCGATCATTTGCTCGTGGGCATAGAGAGCATCTTTGCCTCTTTGGGGACCATCTGACCCCATTGGGGGACTTGGGGCATTAGCCCCATGGGGGGGGGGTGCAAGCTGAATAATGCACAAAATGTCTTCAATATTTTGCGCTGTGCTTCGGCGAATATTGCCCGTTGATTTCCTCCTTCTTAGAAGAGGTTCGACAAGTTCGCTGAGGAAGCTTTATGATTATGTAAAATACCCACCTAATTCTTACGCTCATAAAAGTCATTAATTTATGTCTTGACTTAAAAAAAAACATAAGGTAATAACACAACATTGAAAGGAGATCCTCATAAATGAAAACCAGTTAAAAAAACGGCATAATTTTAAATGAATTGAGTAAACATTTAAAACCCCCTAATTCAAAACACCCTAAATTTGTCATTTCTTTCAAAATTAACATTTCAAATTTCGCAAATGTACTCTAATTACAAAGTTTCAACACTTCCCGACTATTATTTTTACATTTTATCGTTTTCCAAATAACATACTTTGAAAATTTCCCACAAAACGAAGAATGTACTTTTGTAAAAAAGACATACGTAAATGGTTCGTGGGGTCTGACAGACCCCAGAGCAATTTCAAAGTGCTATAACTTATTAACAAAATCACAAATTCAAACAAATGCATGCTTAAATGAACGCATGTGACGCATACTTAAATTAGATATGCATAAAAATACCATTCAACAAGTTTTTCTATAAAAATTTTAAGATTTAAATTTCTCTGGGGTCTGTCAGACCCCACTGAACCATCCGAGGGTTAAATTGCAATGAACAATTTTAATTTTTAGTCGCTATGCCTCACACTATGTTTCAGCTGTAAGGGCTCATTATTAATATTTTCGATTTTCTGATTTTTTTTGCTTAAGCATTCATTTTGAAGACATTTTTCCCTTTTTGCAAATATTACTTCAGACCATTGTTTAAAATCTCATTTCGCAATTTTTCCTTCCCCTATTTGTGGGTCTGGGAGCCCCTCGCGTGGTTGCGCCACTGGCTGGAGTTCAGTGAGGGTTTCGCGGCCAGTTCCCTCGCTTTTGCCGGCTCATGTCCCTGTGCCAGAAACTTGAGATAGCGCTTGCATCCCGCGCCGTTGAGCCCTTTTCTAAGGGGATCCTTAACACCTCCTGGCTCGACGAGTCTCGAATTTTTCCTTTTATAATTCGATGGCCCTGGTCTGGGGTCGTCAATGTCCGAGAGGTAGAGCTCCTCAGGGACACTGCGTTGGGTGGCTTGGTTAGTGCCATCCCGTAGCTGTTCGGAAGTGCCGGCCTTCCATTTTTCCATATCGGAATCACTCGAAGCAGTGAGTGCCACCTTGGCTTCGGGTGTGCTGTGTTTTGGTTGTGTTGTTTTTGTTTTTCTCATTATTCATGTTGTTCCCACGAGTAGCTAGGGTAAAGTGGTCCACCGAAGCAGGGCCCGCTTTACTCCGGTAAGGTCTTAGCTACCCTGGGATATAGACCCGGTATCCAAGGAGCTCGGTTAGTGATGATCATTTACGCCGATGGGGGGGTGTCGATTTATTCGATAATGCTATGAACAATTATCGGATTCGGATAACGGTTAAGAAATAGTATTGGCCATTATTGACAAATGCGCTGTCCAACTACATACCGAGTTCAAACACCAGTACGCTATGATCGAGTGGATCATCATCAAACGGAGCGGACATCGAGTTCGTTGTCGATACTGCAAAAGCCAGACGGTATCTGAGTGCAACAAATGCTCAATTCCATTACATGTTTCAATGCGTTTCATAATATAAGTCAATAGATTTAAGACTCTTTATGTTAACATGTAAATAATAAACACGTTTTTCATCAAAATATTCTTTGTACTAAGATAAAGTTCATGTATAGCATCTATAGATCAAGTTTTTCATATTGGCTGAAAAGTATATACCGTTTTGACCCAGCGTTGCGTTTTCGCAACGTGTCCTCTAGCGTTTCCCAGGACGAACTAAAAATACGTTATTGGCTTTTTTTTCTTAATTGGACCAAAAATAATAAGATTCTAAAGTTTCATTGTCCTAGCTCAACGCAGTGCCCGCTCTAAGGGGGGGGGGGCAAGCCGGGCGGTCGCCCGGGGCGCCAAATTTTAGGGGCGGCTTTTTGGCCAAAACACGAATAAAAAAATCGAAAAACCAAAAGTAAGAGCTGAATATCAACTTGGATTTAGTGTAAAGCAAGCCATGACAACTACAGATGAAGTAAAAAGGGGTGTCACAAAATAAGAAATAAGGCTTTGTTTAAGTAAAGAAGCACAACAATTGCTTCTTTAGGAAACGCGTTACTTTTTAAATTTATCAACTGTATCATTAGTTCTCTTTTGAAAGTTGTGTTTTAAAGATGCAAAGTTCTTGTTAGGCTTTGAAGAGCCCATACAGTTGATATACGAAGTACTGAATCTAGAATCTTAAAATGTTGAGTGAGATTTGCCTAAATTTTACGTCTGTGATGCTTGCAAAGTTATGTGCTCATTAAGTTCTTCTTTAAAAAGAGACTTATTGGAGAATGGTGTGCTGATTTCGTCCTCCAATTGAAAAAAAAATCCTCTTCTTTTCATCAGAATTAAGGATTTGCTTGCATTATCCCTAATTCTTGTCAAAGGGAAGGGCTTCCTGATTTTAAAATAGCTTGGACTGCTATCCATTCTCATAAGGATAACTTTTGTGTTTCTGATATTTTTCGCTACATGTTCGTTAAATGGTGCAGAAAGTGCCGCTAGTGGCGATAAAAAGAAAGAAAAATTCTTCTTTCGAGAGCTGATAGCATAAATATTCCCTATCAGTTGATCTCCCCCAAGTCTCTAACCCTCCCGGCGTGTGTTGTCCACAACCTTGATGTTTTGTTCGCGGTTTTCCCGATCAGTGTGGTTGCGTCCTAATATTTCAGTCTGTAGTGTCAGATCTCGTCCACTAAGTGAATATTGAACCTCCGGAGAAACCATAAGAAATTAGAAATAAGTAGTGAATATACGCTCAGCACATAAAAGCGTTAAAAAAATCTTCTATGAGAAATTTCTTGCCCAAATGTACCGTTTTCAACACAATTTCTTTTCGGATTTGGCAACAATTCAACTTTAATTCATGATTTATCAAGAATTGTGTGGTCAAAATTAGGACAAGGTAGTTTGGATTCCAGCAAAATGAGGGATGTACACATTGCCAGAGCCGCAATAGCAGTCCTCCCTAATATGTTTCCGGACATGCTAATATCAGGATTTGGCTAGGTTCCGCCGATTTAGCTAGCTCTAACCTTATACTCTATAACAACTCGCGAAATGATGCCATTATGAAAATAAGCCACCCATGTTTAAACCACTGAAGAAACTCGTCCACGAAGAGACCCGGCTAATTTATGTTTATCCGTTCCACCATTTTTTTTGGCATACCATTTTCGAGAGCGGAGTTTTCTAAAATGTGTTGTTGTGTTGAGTGTTTTTGAGGAAAACAAATGCTCCCATTAATTTTCAATTTCTTACGTCATTCTAAATTCCGCAAGGCTTGACATGTCTATATTTTTTGTCAGTGGTGAATAGCATGTGCTCGGGAAATTCAATACTTAGCCTTAATTTTGGAATTTCAAACAAACTCTCTAGAAGGCCTTGCTCAACTGAGCTGAATGGCGCTTAAGAGTATGAATGATGGCGGAACAGGTTTCTACTACAAACTATCTGGGCTTTCTCAGTGGGTAGACATTCTATTCTCTGAATTACTATAGCGTTGGTTCGAATCCCACTGTGACTATGAATTTTTGTGTTGATATGTGATACTACAGCAGCCATCGTGGAATCGATATGTTACAACGACCAAGAGCTGCCAAAATCACTTGATTCAAGAATAAAAAGTCTCTTAAATCGCTTCTACAACAACAACGACATAACACGTGCTATCTACTATCAATCTGCCTGGTACTTCACCTAAGGGGCGGCAATTTGTCCTCTTGCCCGGGGCGGCGTAAGTGCTAGAGCGGGCGCTGGCTCAACGAGAAGAAGGTTCGGGTCTTAATGGGTTAATGGTTGTCAACAGTTTCGGTTAAACCGGAGTCCGGTTAACCAACGTTCTATTAAACGGGGTTACACTGTATCTCGTAATATACATACCCTATTACTCTCCACGTCCAATTTAGTCAATTATGAGCTTGCACAATGCATTGACCTCATCCAATGAACGTTCAGTGTCCTCAACAACGCTTGAATGACGCGCAAACTATAATTTTGTGCACAGAAATAAAAACATCAAAATGTGTATGTACTCGTTAAAGTTAACATCAACAATGCAGTCACCATAACGATAATATACTTAATAACAAAGATGTATCTATGCCGGTGGCATTGAGCCAACTTCTTGGTGACAACAGAAATTATCCAAGCATAAGTGGTGGCATGAAAATAGCCGCAACATGAAATGCAACAGTACGTGAAAGTATGGCTTGATTCAATGCGCGCATCTAGTGGACTTGCGAGTAAGTGAGCATGTCTATAGGGACATTCTAGTCTAGAGAGAAATCATCATTGCCATCATCGTCGTGATCATCCCAATCATGTTTTGCTCTCTCTCTCTATCTATCTAGCTTAGCTATAGATTCAACATAAAACTGAAAACATGAATTTTGATATGTTGCCATTAGACAGGAATTTAGTCTGGAATCTGGAAATTGTATGTGTGCACAAAGATCATATAGCATTGATGATATGTTGAATAACTGGAACAACAGCAAAGAAGAAGATTAATGGTAACTTAATTTGTGAAAACTATATGCGTGTACGTTATAGTGCAAAGCACATTAATCACATTGCCTCGATGTGATTAAATGCAAAAAACGCCGGGCTCTTTTGGGGGAGGTTGAAATCTTGCGCCCGCCGAATGCCATCGTGTTGTTAGCACAGGATGTTTACATTGCGTATAATGTTTACAAACTAGTTGGTGGCATGTTTGCAATAGAAGCTGAACATTTAATTATGCCTATAGTCTGTAAGTTCATAGTGAAATATTGTGGATACGATGACCAAATGCGTTGACTGTATACAAATCAATTTATTTATAGGTGGACATTAAATAGAGAAATATTACTTTTGAATGCTTGACGGCAGCCCCAGGGCTGGTTGTGTGACTTGATCCTTTTCGCTAAATTTCACTGAAAAACGGTCGAAAATGAATCTTTGTTACCCGATTCTAACACTGCCTAACACTCACTATGGATACGGGTGCGGAAAAGAACATTTACGGAACGATATGAAATTTCCGTTTATAAAATTTATGAAAAAATACTAGGTTTGCCCTATTTAGCATTTGGCGATTTTGCAAAGTGAGAATTTTGCTTTGTGCGTGGGAAATTTTTGTACATATATCCTTCAATTAGACATTTTGGTTAGGGTTTACTAATAAATCTTGTCAAACTTTGACACGAGTAGAGTAAGGTGACCAGATGTCTGAATGACCAATGCTGTACACACAATACTATTTGAAAGTAAAACATATCTATAACGAACTTCCATATAACGAAATTATTTCATGAACTCTGTATTTTCATTAAACTTTGTGATGATTTTGATCTCAAATTTCTTTATACGTAATGTAATGATAATGAGTATTATTTGGGTCCCAACTTAGTTATTCAGATATTTTTATTTTTAATTTTATTTTGGGAATCCCCGTGAAGCCTCGGAGAACTATCAACCGTAACAATGCTTATTTGTAAAAATTAAACAAAATAAATTATTCGTGTAAGGCAATCGGGAGTTTCTTTTAGTTCTTTTGATACAATTTCAAAGAAGACATGTCCATGATAATATCACGTCACACCGTCGGCAAGGGTTATTAAGCAGGAATAGTTAAGGTTTGAAGTTTCCGCGCATACATTGTGGACATATTTTAGAGCATAATTTTAAAGCTGATATAGGAGTTCTTGCGTTCCACCTAGAAATTGAATTAACTGAAAGATAAGTTCTCAGGGATATCTGCTATTTGAAGGGCAGTGGAGGGTGGTTAAACATTTCACACGTATTCATGGGTACTATGAACTAGTAGTAGTCTGGCTGGTCGAGCGGTTAGTGCGCGCACCTTCGGTGCACAGGCTCATGAGTTCGAATCTCACCGTGTTCCATTGTGTTTTTCGAACTCACGAGCTTGTAACAGACTATGATCTCACTCAGATGTTAAACGAGTACCCATTTATGGGGATAAATAACACTGCTGAGCGTGATGCTGATCTCATTACCTCATCAAAAAGCAGATAAGATCTTGGAAATAGGATGTCACTAACACATCCTGCGGCCTTAGTCCAATGTTGGATTGTCGCGCCTGTTATTTATTTTTATGAACTATGAAAAAATGCTTCAGTGTCTATAACGAATTTTCTCTATAGCGGAGAAATTACTCAGTTCCTTGACGATTCGTTATAGAGAAGTTCGACTGTATTTCAAGTGGTTCCAGTGCTCTACAATTTCATGAAAAGGGAAAACCTAGTCGAAAATATCGTTACTGAAAATTTAATACGGAGTGGCACAGCATTTTTTTTGCAAAAAAAAAACATTCTAGCAAACTTACCAGAAGAAATCCCCATCACAAAAATGTTAGCCCTAACTTTCCAAGCGATCATCAACTTGATATTCATATCAAATGCGAATATTAAACGTCTAAATTCTTAGATGTATCTACAAATGTTTACGAAAGACGTTCGCTTCGGCGCAAAAGAGCTGAAAACTCAAAACTAAATTTGAAATTTTCAAATATTTTTTCTCTGCTAGGATCTTTTAACGTCCACTTCAAGAAATCAGCTCAGTCATCTAATAAAGTTATCAACTTAGAAAAAAGTGATTTGGAGCTGCTAAAGGAAACTCATGATCTATTCCGAAAAATTAAAAAATATTTTATGGTTTAGTTTTACTTTGATTTGCTTTAATGTTAATTTAGTATTTTCACTTTTCTGAAATTTTTTGATGTGCACTATTTTATTGGATTATTCCAAAATAAGGCAAATTTAAAAAAAAAACGACAAAAAAAGATTTTGTACAAAAATGGTCAAGTCTGAGTAAATTGTTTTAACAATTCTTCACAAAAATGATTTTCTAATGATAGGCAGGCCCTCCGTGGTAGTCGAAAAGAAAATACAGAAAGCTCCGTTTTAACTGGAATAGTAATTTTCTTTCATATTTGCGGATAAATTCTCAACTGTTCACTAGGAAAAATTCATGTGTCTGAGACAGGAAAGTAGAAATCAACCAATCATTATTGCACCGTCTGGATATTACACAAATATAAATACTCGCTTCCTTCATATTGTAGTCCTATCAAATATTACATACTAATTCCCGTGCTGAGATTGTTGATCATCTGGGAGGATAGTTTTGCCTATACCGGAAGATTTGCTCTGGGGCAGAGCACCGGATCTTTTCGTGTGAGTACGATTGTAAGGTATTAAAAGCCAAGGGGTGCAAGTCACGTCCGGTTCCAAATAAATTTTATTTAATTTCTTCCCCAGCTGGCTAGACTACGATCGCTGAGCGATAATCGCATGAGTCGTCTATACGACCACAAACCTTTACGAATGGTTTTTGATATGAAAGATATAAATCTTGTGCGAGGAAGGAACAAGAATTGAAATTTCGCTGTACGTACGCTTTTGGATGCTGTGCGGTGGATCAAAATGCTGTACGTCTGATCACCTTACTCTAGAGAATTTTTTCTCCGGATGATTAGTTTATACAGGGTGTCCGGAAACAGCCGCATAAACGCACCGGATTGTAATTCCTCATGTGATTTCCAGTAAAAAAGTTGTACGGAACATACCCCCAATTCTTAACCCTTTAGCTGCCACAGGCATTTGAAGATTTTTGAAAAAATCATTTTCTTGTTTGACCTAAACCTAGCGAGAATAGTGAAATAAGATGATTATCTAACAAAATTACCTAAAAAATAAAACTATCCACACTAAAATCGAATAAGAGGTTTGGTTTTTACAGAACTTCAAAGTCAAATTTTTGTGATATGACCCAAAATCAATATATTTTTCCATTTCAATTTTCTCCACTTCTGCCAAGGTGAGGTGCTTGTACGATTCATTTAAAAACTGGCGCATAGTCTTACGATCATATATTTTTTACATCATTTTATTCTGGCTGTGCAGAAAACTAGGGTTGATTTTAGCTCGATTGCAATTCAATTCAAACTGCAACTAACGATTTGCAATTTGGTAAAATTTATTGAAATTATATCAAAATTGATCCAACCCTAGTTTTCCGCACTCAAGGCATTAAAACTGTTAGAAATAACGAAGTTAGAATAAAATGATGTAAGAAAGAAATGATCGTAAGACTATGCCCCAATTTTTAAAAGAATCGTACAAGCACATCGCCTTGGGAGGTTTTGGTCGTACAAGAAAATATTTTTTTTGAAAATCTCCAAATGCCTATGGCAGCTAAAGGGTTAAGAATTGGGAATTGGGTTCCATACAACTTTTTTGCTGGAAATCTGTATATATGACAGCTTTACCACGCACAGTAGTTCAGAAACCAGAAGTTCTTGGACAAAAATCGAAAATGCTAAACTGATCTGAACGCTGATAGGTGCACATTCTCTAACGGTGAATCCATCCATCCTGCGTCTACCTCGCATTCGTCATTAGAAGTACCTAAGCCTAACGTCCGTAACCTCCCTCCCTTGCGGGACGACGAGATTCATCCGACTAATAGCCGGAAGGGTGTTCTCCGCCGGGATGCCTCCCTTTGGCACCCCACCTTGGGATGCGACTCTGGTCGGCTTGTCCAACACCACAAACCCCCTCGAGTCCAACGCCTAGATGGGTAGAACCATGGTCCCTTGGGCACGCCCATCCCCGAGGTACACTATTCGCTAAAGATTTCTCAATAGCAGGTGTGATCCTCCTTTGGCCCCCTTTCGGTTAGACCTAACGAATTCGGCTTGCCAGGCGCAGGATTGTTATTTCTGTTTACTACTCGTCGGCTTAAAGCAGACTCGTAGCGCTACCGTTCACATAGGTCTGTCCCCCGTCCGTTTACTAGGCAGCAATTTGACTTCAGGCCGTGTGGTCATCAATCCACAAACCAGCTAGGTATAGGCGCGTAGGCCATTCTCCCTAACTAGCCTCTTCGTGGCTTGGGTTATGCGAAGCAGCCAGCTCCGAGACTGGACACGTACGCTAATAATATATTTCCATTTTACTTTCTCCCCTACAAGGAAGCGTCGTGTAAGCTGGTATGGCTGACTTTTCGAAGGAATAGGGAAAAAGTTATGCCATGCTGTGTCACCCATACATGACTAGGGAGCTCGGGAACGTCATCGCCCGACGGTCTTTGTACAGATCCATTTTCCGCATACTTTCAAAAGTTCCTGTTAGCTGTGGTGTTAAAACAAGTTGGCACATTTGGTGTTAAAGCAAACTGGCACATTTTTATTTTTTTTTACTGAATAACTTCACTCTTTTAGTACCGTTACCTGCATAGTTTTCTAAAACAAAATATATAAAAGAGAAAAGGTGTTTTGTTTTGAAAGCCATTTAGAAACCAAAAAAAAAAGTTTACCTAACGCTATGTTATGTTATCCACACTGAAACTTTTACTTATGGTAGAATCACTCCTCGAAATATATTTCAGTAAGAATTGGCTGCTAGTTGGCACAAGTACGTTTATTAAATTTCCGGGCTCTAGTTATGAGTATACAGTGCTACTGGTACATCGACGTATTCCTTGAAATACATTATACTAGGGTCAAAATGAAATAAAAACGAAACCGAGTTCCGAGAATAGTGCGAATAGCACGATGAGTATATACCCTATACCCATGTACAGACCTAGAATGCGCCTAAAACCGAAAATATTCAAATTTATTTATTTTTTAAGGGGGGGGGGGGGACGGGTAGATGGGTCGAATCCCGCACATCTTTAATATCTTATAACGGCATCTAACAGCTATCATTTGCTATAAATTTCAAGTTTTTCGCGACATTCTATCAAAATATATGGCGGAGTATTGCTTTGTAGGGGATGTAGGGGTAGTCAGACCTTCTTCATTTTCAGCCAACTTCAAGTACATGTCACAATTAGGCATTGATGAAAATTTCAGGTCGTTAGCGATATTTTGTCGAAAAATGTGGCCGAATTAAACTATCACGGAGGGGAACCCTTGGTTGGATTTGGCCCATTTTCAATACCATCTAAGCTTTTATCAAAAGAATCATCTGACCAAAATTTCAAATCGTTAGCTCCATCATTTCGGTAGCTATCGTGCGAACTGACAGACACACGGACGGACAGACGAACTTGGCTATTCGAATCAGGGACCGACCCTGATATTTATTATATACGTTGCCATACCTTTGGCGGCGGCTCTTTTGAGGTGTTACATAAATCGTCGTAACAAAATTCAATATACCCTATACCATCTTATGGGTATAGGGTATAACGTAGGGCTAATTTTCGGTGTTTACTGAGATATTTGAATTTTTGTGTTTTTTTTTAATCGGAGATTATAGCATTTGAAATGACACCCTACGCAAAAATTACTTGGCGAATTTTTATAACTTTTTAATCTCTTTTAGCCAGCAATTTGCATAGAAACCCAGACGGCTAAGTTGCAGCATCTGTGATGTGGTTATGTATGTATATTTGGGGGGGGGGGGGGGGGTGGAGATAGCCACACCAGTCCTTCCATGAACTGATGAAAAAAAACTGAAGTCCCTGATTTCATACATACATCATACATCTCAATAGCATTTCATAGACCTTAAACATGGCAAATCATTAAAAATCGGGAACTTATTCCATGTCAGTGGCTGATATGTAGTTTGCCTATCAGTAATAAAGTTGTCGAAAATATGCGTTGAACATCCATCTCCAAATTTAAATCATATCGGAATAGACAACATAATTTCATACTTTCGTCTATGAAAATGTGTTAAATGTAAATATTAGGATATAACCTCATACATTTGAAGCACCTTAACTCAAACTAAAATCTAAGCACATCAGTTCAGTGCAGTTTCTAATCTGATGTCGAGCAAACTCGAAGCACAGACTAATCAACTTAACAAATAGTTCATGTAGTACGACGAAATGCTGAAATTCTACTAAGGACATGCGAATGTATGAAAGTATGGCATTTCTATCATCAGTTCATGTGGTTTGTTCTCGACGTTTGTGTTTCTATTCGCCAGAACTATAGGTTATAATTTTGAGATTTCATTAAACACCATTTTTTGTCTTGGAGATAGAAATTGAATATTATTGAAACTTTAATTTATATTTTTTTCACACGAAACTTATTTCTGGCAATTGGTTACCCTCCACTAAACATTTTTTTTTTTGTTAAGGAAAAATTGTTAATTTCTTCATTGAAAACCCTGTCTACATAAAGTCGTTTTATTTCAATAGATTGACAATCAGTCAGCTCCATTTCTCGTCGATCATCAGCTAATCTGATTACAATTGAATGTTTTGTAATATGTTTTAACCACCTATGCTAAATTCAGGTCCATTTCCGAGCAATAGATGTGCTAAGCTTGAACGATTGAATAATATCGACCACTTGTTCAACTTTATTCAAATACAGATTACCACAAATACATGATTATACCTTGTATAACGAACTTACGTTGTTGACTTCCTAAATCATATTTAATAACGAATTCCACTATAATTTATTAAATACCTTCCGTGTTCCAATTTTATTCGATTTATCCACCTGAATGTCGCAACTAAAACTATATTCCCTCCATTCCAAATACACACAACATTCCATTAATAATAATAATCCGCTGCACCATTATAGCGACGAAGCCAAGCAACTTTTGAAATTTCTTTTATAATTAAGCATTCATTAGATCTATTGAAACGGTGTCTCGTTGTCTGTATTTAGCTACTGGGATTATTACATACTCGATTTCATCAATGTGTCATACATACCTATACCTCAATGTATTTAGTACATACGAGCGTAATATAGCGATATATTGTATTATATTGTGTAGACTAAGTACCTTGCGACTATGTCTCTCATTCAAAAAAGTGTGTCATGCAATGAAATTCAATTTTCCTCCGGTGGCACCATGTCAGAAGTTTCAAACTAGGTGCATGCATAGCACACCATATCAAAAGTGGAAATGAAAAATATACAGAAAAGGTCATGAGTGTATACGATGTACATACATATGGCACTTCTAAGGTGTTCCCAAGAAAAAGTGACAGCAAAATAGTATAGACACGCCAACAAATCTTGACTATAATGTGTCTAGCTCTGATATCACTAGCCTAGCGCTAGCATAAAGCTAGGTAAGCCGGCCCCGCGACCCGGCTTCATGAATAAATAAACGACGCAGAAACCGTGGACTTAATCAGACATAGTCGATCTATGGTGTATGGTGGGATAAGTTATAAATATGCACTGCAAGTGCCGCTGCTGGTGTGATTGACAGTATTTTTTGCAACTTTTCAGACTTAAAGCTCAATGTGTCATCCATCAGGGGTCGTTTTCTTGGGAGGTGCAATCAACTATACAGATAAGCTATGATGATATCGTCAGACCCGCATTTTGTATTAAACGCGTCAAGCAAAGTTGATATGAATATGCAATGCAGTCTAGTGATAGGATTTTCTATTACGAGATTTTGTTGGTGCAATTTCGCGCTTTTTGGTTTTGATGCATTAATATTAAAATTCGTTTAGTTTCACTTTTTTTGCTGAATATTCAGGCAGGTTCCTGTAGTATATTCACCCGTATATGACCAGTCAAGTTAGTCAACTTTTGTGAACAATTTTATGCTTACCCAGCATACTCTGAAATGTAAACAAGTCCTGAAGCCCTAAAACATTTATCACCATTAATGGGTACTCGTTTAACATCTGAGTGAGATCATAGTCCGTCGGAAGCTCGTGAGTTCGAAAAACACAATGGCTCATGGTGAGATTCGAACTCATGACCCTGTGCACCGAAGGTGCGCGCACTAACCGCTAGACCAGCGAGACTACAGCTATGAAGCTTCCATGAATTCTAAGTATGCATTTTTGAATTGGTAAACAAAATAAAAAAAATATTTTTTATGAAAAACTGCATAACATGAACCCCCGTTAAGGTGAACAGTGACGGTTTTGATTAGTTCACGTTTTCGCGAGTCTAAATGTCCAAATGTTTGCCTTTCTAATATTTAACGGCTTTATGACTTTTTTTGAAGGGTGCAATGCAGATATAAGTTTCTAATAAATTTACATAATTTGTTCAATTTAGGTAGTACATACATAGTATAGTTCATTTGTTTCATTTAAGAATTAAAATTAATTAAATCATTTTTTTAATTATTTATTTATTAAATTTAAATGAAATTTGAAACTTGGAAAAATGTTTACCATATAATATCAACTAAGTAATTATTATCTAGTCTTAGAGGGGATGCACACTATGGACAGGATTTACTTCTTCTTCTTCCTTGCCTCGTTCTTTATACCGCTCCATGGTTCCGCGTTTCTCGACCTGCGGTGTAGGCACATCGCCCGTTTTGGCGATAATTTCTCAGCATATTTCTACAGGCAGCTCTATCTTGGATCGTGTCATCGCCGAGACCAATGCGTTGTTGGACAGGATTTACTAAAACCACTAAATTATTCGAATCAAAACCCGCCTACTAGATTAAATCGCATGTCATTAAATTCAAAATGCATCGTAGAATGTACTTGTATTATTCAAATTACAGTACAATATGGTACAACTGTCAACTTAATCTAGGATTTAGCAAATCTTGTCGATAGTCTGAACCGCCCCTTAGTTTCATTATCAAAATCTGCATTGAGCCCTTCAAAAAAGTCATAAAAACGGATAACTATTACAAAGGGCGGCATTTATTTGGTTTTAGCACAAATCAAAAATGCTTGCTTCATAAGTTAGAGCTATCTGTTTTTAATTTTTATTTTAAGGACTTATATCGATATTTGTATCTGTTGAAAGCTTAAAATACAGATATGTTTTTCCTGTAGTTTGCACGATTAAAAAAGTATAATTAAAAAGTGCCTTCATTGTAAAATGTATTAAGCTATGCAGAAAAATAAAACAATTTAAAAGGGCTTTGAAACTCAGCAGCAAATTAATCGAGTGCAAGAATGCATTAAGCAACTGCAAATGAATGGTAAAAATCAGACTATACATCAAAATTAAAAAAAATATAATCTCATAATCTACTCGTACGAGTAAAAGTGCGCAATGTTTTTTTTCTATCATCATCTTTCACTTTTAAGTTTAAGTATATTTCAGCGATTAGAGAGACGTTCGCCTGATGCACATTACTACATACTATGTACAATAGTGTAAATTTCCATATGTATTTTCTGTGCGCAAAGTTAATCTGTTTTGTGCATATTTTTGTCGTGTTTTTCTTTACACCAAAATTTTATCTAAAATGATTTTACGGTATGTGCTGTGATGTATATTTTCCATGAGCACATCACATAATGGAGGAGAGTTCATTGAATGTATGTATATGTAGTACTTTCACAGCACACGAATTAACTAGTCTAAAAAGTCTAGTAATCATCATTATCAATGATAGAGAAAAATTTGATTTGAAAGTTTTGCATAATGATTGCTTATGATTGACTATCTTTCTTATATAGTATTTTCAGGTCAAGTAAATAACTGTCCGAGTCAAATAGATAAATGTCTGAATCAAATAGATAAATTTTCGAATCAAGTAAATATTTTTTCGGTTCAAAAAAATAAATTTCCGGAACAATAAAAAACCATTCCGGATCAAAAAAATCAATTTCCGAATAAAAAAAACACGTTTTCAGATCAAAGAGATAAATGTCTAATCCAAAAAAATGAATTTCCAAATGAAAAAATTCATAAACAAATCATAAAAATAAATTTCCAAATCAAATAAATAAATATCCAAATCTGAAAACTAAATGTACAAATCAAATAAAAAAATGTCCAAAACAGAAAAATAAATTAACAAATCAAATAAATTATTTTTTTCCATCAAAAACATATTTTACAAATCAAATAAACATTGTTTCGTATGAAGGAAGCGATTTAAGAAGGTTGTGTTTTAATATAGTAATAATGTGCTTTTCGTTGCGCATTGAAAAATTATAATTCATTATTTCAATCTGAATGAGATTTTGTTAATTTGTGAAAAAAAGCTTAGCGCCCATAACTTCGTTACCGTTACTCCAAACTGGAAAAAAGCAACTGATATGAAATGTGCCCATCGATTTCTTTTACTTGAGTAGCCATACGTCTATATCCGATAAAAACGACAAAAGTCGACTTTTTCAAATCAACGGGACACCCTGTTATCTTTGCCCTACCAACGTCTAAGTATTTCGTGCTAAAGACCGTTACGATTCTACACATTCCTACCAAATTTCATAACGATCCGTTAAGCCGTCCGCGAGTTATTTAGTGAACAAATTTTCAAATGTCCGGGACACCCTGTTATCTTTACCCCACCAACTTTTAAGTATTTCGTGCCAAAGACTGTTACCATTCTTACCAAATTTCATGACGATCGTTCGAGAGTTATTTAGTGAACAGACGGACGGACAGACAGACAGACGGACGAACAAAATCGATTTCATAAGGGTTTTTTGAAAAATCTAAAAAACCCTAAAAAGTTGACATTCCCAATTTTCGTTGCATCCAACTATAGTGTCAAATGCAGCATCTGGAGTTGAAATAGACAAAATAAAAAAAATAAAACAAAACTTATTATCAAACAACATGAATATTTTCAACTCAAAGAAGAAAATAATTCAAAAATAGAAAAAAAAATAGACAATCTCCAAAATGTGTGTCTAGGGCTCCAATATCGCTATGATTTATTTAAATCTAAACCGTATGATGTGCGACGACATTGAGACTGTCAAAAAAAAAAGAATATTTTCTTTGTGGGCACCATTTGGTTATTTTTATCACACCATCATAGAGAACAAAAATTTGTTCATCATCTTCAACTTGTCCCAGAAAAAGAAATTAGGCGACAAATTTCTCAGCGTCTATTATACATAATATGAGGTTTGGCCGTTCGGTTGGTCCCGCGCACATTGGCATCCATTTGCTTCACATAAATAAGTCAATTGAATAGAAATACATAGCGCAACTGACGCATGAACAACAGAAATATGAGTTAAGATGTTCAAACTTAATTTCCAATTCAAATGACCCGACAATAAATATAAATGGTTCAAGATGGTGTGTTCAGTGCTGTGTGGTTTGTGCGTTCTGTATATGTATAAGAAAGTGCATGCTCATGTTGTGTGTGTCGTACGTACACTTATTGACCGGAAGAGAAAATTTTCATTTCACTTTGACTAATGGGTATTGTAGTCTGGCTGGTCTAGCGGTTAGTGCGCGCACCTTCGGTGCACAGGCTCATGAGTTCGAATCTCACCGTGTTCCATGGTGTTTTTCGAACTCACGAGCTTGTGACGGACTATGATCTCACTCAGATGTTAAACGAGTACCCATTTATGGGGATAAATAACACTGCTGAGCGTGATGCTGATCTCATTACCTCAACAAAAAGCAGATAAGATCTTGGAAATAGGATGTCACTAACACATCCTGCGGCCTTAGTCCAATGCTGGATTGTCGCGCCTGTTATTTATTTTTAATGGGTATAGTCCAAATGTTAAAACATAAATGCAGACCGACCTCTTATTCCCCAAACTCAGTAACAACGCGTCATATTTGTATTACGGACAAATGGTACGCCTAACCTATATTTCCATCTAAACGAAAAAATAATCAGGTCACGAAAACCGAAACGGGGCCCGAAAAACCGACAGACGCAACAATGACGTCGAACATCGACAAATACATATAGCAAATGTCAAGTAATTAAGGGTTCAAAGTGTTAATACGTTACACGGAAGATACAAGAGACATTTTAAAAGTGGATCATGTTATTGTCGATTTTAACATGTCACGCTAAGTAAGCTCCAACGACAAGAATAAGAACAGAAGCCAGAGGAAATACGTGGACTGGCCACACAGCGAACAGAATCAATGGAGCTTATGTTGCACGGATAATTAGTCAATCATGGCAGCCTTGTCGCTCTGACGATGGTCGACAATATTTGCGTCTGAAGGTTAAGGCTTCCTGCAATAACCACGACAAGATGTTGTAAGTCAACGATGATCTTGATGAACTTAATGGTGATGGATGTTATGGTAGCGATGTCGAATTAGTTTTGAGCATGTTGCATGGAGCAAGAGGAAAAATGCTGAAAATATATTGAGATATGTATCTGGCACTGAGTTCCAAAACTCGCTTCTTGCATTTCTAAAAAAATATCAATGTCCAAGTTTCATGTTTGATTGTAAACTCAAGGAAAAATGTTCGAAATCATTTTGTCCTTCAATATATTCTACAAACAGTAAGAAGTTTATTATGTAAAACTTTTAGGGAAAAAACAAAGTCAGACTTTAATTAAAAACCCAAAACCGAAACTACATTGAAATTTTCCAAAATGCAAGAAGCGAGTTTTGGAAATAGGTGCCTCGTATGCAGTATGCACCCAAGTAATGATGTAGACATAATTATTAGAACAGTCTCTCTGAGAAATACATAGTTAAAACTTAAGCCAATTTCAACATAATTGGCAGTTGGACAATATAATACGAGGACAGTTCAAATAGCATCGAGACAAACGCTGTATATGGCGCGCATGTATGTTTTTAAGGTCGCGGCTTGAGTATATGATAGCTGGGTTCCTTACGAACAGAGTGGCATAGTTTTTGTCGCGAAGGGATGTTTTACGCTCGTGCTACCATCATAAGTGAACATCAAGTGCCGACCGCCTTTGCGCAACGAATCGTCATTCGTTTTTTAGTGAGGGAAGGCGTTAAAAATACGGAAATTTTTCTGCGTTTGCGAAATCAGTTCCGTAGTGAGTGACTGAGGAGGGCTGATGTGTTTAAATGGGCCAACATTTTCAAAGATGACTGAGGAGGGCTGATGTGTTTAAATGGGCCAACATTTTCAAAGATGGCAGCGAAACCGTCCAGATTGAGCCACATGATCGTCGACCGCGAACCAGCATCACACCAGACAACATTCACCGCGTAGAACAACTCATTTTGGGGGACTCTAGGATGAATGTTCGAGACATTTCGGCGAAACTCGGCAGCAGTATTGGTAGTGTAGAGTCTCTCATCTATGAACATCTTCAATATCGCGAAATAACGGCGGGAAGTGTTCTCAGACTGATGAACTTCCCCAGGATAACGCGCGTCCTTATACCGCGCGTTTCACGCTCGATACAATATCGGAATCGGGGTGGAAGGTACTGGAACACCTTCTCTACAGTTAGGATTTATCACCCTGCGACTACCATATCTTTGGACCACTGAAAGAGATCAAAAATTCAACACAAACGACGAGGTAGAGGAGTTTGTGCGCACATGGCTGTCCGACTTGCCCAGGAAATTTTTCAATACCGGTATCAAAAATCTTCCGGAGAGGTGGGAAAAATGTGTAACTAGTGAGGGGGGAGTACCTAGAATAACAGTAAATTTTTGTAATTTTTTTCTACAATAAATAAACGTGGTAGAGCATTTGTTTCGATCATATTTGAACCACCCTCGTATTCCGGACTTTTAAATTAAATGATTGGAGTAAGTGTACTTCCTCTAAAATTACCAATGACTAATGGTCGTATCCGTCCTGTTTTCGGCAGGACAGTCCTGCTTTTTCAACCTTCTCCTGCCGTCCTGTCAACACCCTCAATGTCCTTCATTGTCCTGTTTTGGGAATTTAGGTCTGAATTTCAGAAAATAAGCAAATTGGGAAAACCACACCAAAAATTCGTACACCAACAATTTTTAGGCCAAAAATAAAGTGCAATTCCATCTAGGGAACATTGATATGAAAGGACTAGCTAGGAAATCGTAGTAATGATTTCGAAAAGAGCGATTTAGAATATTTATTACAAGTGATTATGAAGAAAGTGTTATTTATCATTTTGAGTCAGATAAGCTATTAATATCTGTGGGTAATACAAGGTGGCACACGCATGGGCGTAGCCAGGATTTCAGTCAGGGGGGGGGGGCAAGCCCAAAATTTTTTCAACATCATAATTTTCTTAGAAGTTGAAATTGTCGGTCTCGAAAATATTGTTAGGCAAACTTTAAAATAGTCTGGCTAGTGTAGTGGTTACTGCGCGCACCTTCGGTGCACAGAGTCATAGTTTCCAGACTCACCGTGAACGAATTTATATTAGTTTATGGTGTTCGAAGTCACGACCCATGTGACGGAATATGATCTCTATGATCGGGATAAATAACATTGCTGAGCGTGCTGTTGATCTCAACACTTCAACAAAAAAGTAGCTAAGATTTTGGAAATTGTTTGTAACTTAACTTACATATCTTTTAGCTAGGTCCAAAGATGGAGAGTCAGGGCTGTTAGTTTTTAGTTTTTAACAAAGGTCAGTCGAGATTAACGTGTTTAGACATTCACTGGTCATTCTGATTACATTCAACTAGCCTCCAATTTCTGCGTTTTAAATCGTAGATCGTCTATATTCGGTGCTATTTTTGTCTCTCGAACTGCATATTCCACTTGTGAGATCTAAATTTTATTCCTGGTAGGATTAAGCAACAAAATGAAACTTGATTAAATAACTTGAAAAAGACGGAAATGTGAGAATCATTCTTTACAACTGGGTAAATCTGTATACCATTTCTCACCAAAATCTCTTTCAGATCTCACTACCTTCTCGGAGCGACTTCATGTGACATACACTCCCAATCAATAAGATAGTTCCACTTGAAAAATGGATGTTTCACGGTAAGTTATAACGGTATTTCCTTCAAACTTGGTGACAATATTTTCAGTAGCCTGATTGTTCTTTTAATAACAGAAGGTTTCAAATCCGGAATCCCGTGAGGATTTTTCATTATCTTGTTAAAATCTTATAGGAGTGGCACGAAAAATGTCAGTCATCTTAGGAATTACATTAGGAAGAATATTTTTAAAAGCTTGGGTGCTCTGAATACCTCTGATTGATAACTAATCGAGCTTATGGAAAGACCTTCCTAGATCTAAATATCATCAAAAATGTTTAGAGATGGTTGATATGGAAGATCTATATCATTAGACGACAGTTTAGCAACACTGAAGAGCTTCTGTAAGCGATTAGAGGAACTTGGGGGTACGAAATTCATTTAAATTACGTTCAAAACCTACACAATTCAATACCGGATAAAATATTTGGGCCGATATCACTTAACGGAAGTTGACCTCATAACTAGCCACATTTTTCAAAATAAAATTATCTATTTATACCGTTATTTTGGGTTTTACTTCCTCTGGAACTATTCTAATGACTTTCACATTTGTATTGTTTTTAAGAATTCTCGTAAGAAAATCCTATCGGGACTCCGGATTTGAGACTTTCTGTTAATAAAAGAACAAGCAGGCTACTGAAAATATTGTCACCAACTTTGAAAAAAAAATACCGTTATCACTCACCGAGATATAGCGATTTTTCAAGTGGAACTATTCTAATGATTGCGAGTGTATCAAGCTTGATATAGTGAAAAATCACCCAAAACTATAACAGTTTTCCACGAGTGAAACGCATGTATTGGGACGCAGCCTCCGCACCCCCATCAGTTACGAGTGGCCACTGGCTGTTGTCCATTTGTCCGTGTTGGAAACTATCACGGTCATGCATTCCGCGGCAGCTTATGGAGCGGCAAAGAAGGCATCTGGTTAGTTTTCCAGACTACAGTCTCAGCAGCAGAACATTTTACGTAGTGCATGGAATCAAACTCGCATTTTTACGCCTTCAAGCAATGCAGTGTTTTTTTCCTACATTGGTAAGGATTTTTTTCATCATAATCATCGGCCGGGGGGGGGGGGCTACGCCCATGGGCACACGGGAACCTGGCAGTTTTTCAAACGTCGCAAAAAAAATTGAAGTTCATGCTCCCCAAATTTGTTTGGTACCAAACCAATCAGGACAGTTGTGGAATTTACATGACAACCTTTTTAAAAATTGAATGCCAAAATAGGGCTCATTTTCATCACTAAAATGTATAAGTCGTTTCTGGAAGTTTCCCTAAGGTGTTCCCAGATTAGCAGTTTATATTCTCACCCACCCTCGCTACAGGCCTAAGTCCAATATAAATTCACTGGACCTAAAAGGCAAGATCCTGGTTGAGCCACTGCATTCACCTGAACCGAGAGGAACATGTGAATCATAAACAGTGTATGTACGTGTTAATATAAACTATTGAATCATCTCATTAAAATAATTTATTTCGACTTAAACAAATTTTAGTTATTTCGTAACTAAAATTTACATTGTCTCTCAATCAATAAATTTATAAATTCATTCGAACTAGTAGCTTCCTGGCGGCTATCCTCTCGGATAAGGGCACCTGCAATACCGTCTTGTATATTGTGCACGTTCTCCCATCTCTTTTGCTCCTGTAGCATCAATGCTTGTTAAGTATTTCCAAGCAGTTTGACTTAAACCATCTGTGGAAGCACGGCTGCCTTTGTCGATTAATCCTTCCTTTGAACGAAAAAGATTTTGAACGAAAAATCCACCGGCTAAGCAACCCGTTAGTGAGAAGATGTAATTGACGACTTTCATTTTGAGACTGATACTGTGAGTTCTACTGTTTCATGTTTTATAATCGAAAATTGTAAAAATCAACCTGGAAATAAAAGGTCCAGTATGTACAGTACAACAAGTATGTAAGTGTACTTTCTACCTGGCAATAAATTATTTATTTATTTATTTTTACAATATCGAGACACGCCCTTAACTCAATGAGACGTCTCTATATTTTCGAACCAGGAGAGGATTTTTGGTATGAACTTTTTATCTGTACTGTACTTCTTTCGTAGTATGGAAATCGTCCAAAGACAAATATTTAAGTTTTTAATAAATCCTCAAATTAATGATTACAGAACCAAGCAAATAATTGAGCAAACAATTCTTGGCAAATTTCTATACTTCTCCATACGGTATCAAAGTTTGCTTGATTCAAGGTTGCTTTTCCTTGAAACGTTGTTATTAGCATCTTACTTGTATCAATGTGTTAATCCTTGGATCAATGTGTTATTCCTTGGCTATTTTTTGCTTCCTTTTTTCTTAATTTAGGCCATATTTTCTTGACTTTAGCACATGATTTGGTTCAGTGTAGAAATAAATGTTAAAAAGTACTGCAAACGCAAAAAAATAATAATCTAAGTGTTATCATGTTCTGGAAACATGTTAATTTAGAAAAAAAATCTTTAGAAGAGACCTATGATTACACGGGGAACAATTTCGACACTTTTTCTGTTTTCTTCAATTTTGCACCTAATTTATAGTAAAACGGCCTCGCTGATTCCAAAAATGCAGTCCGTTTTTTCCCTATACGTCAGGTTTTTGAGATATCGGGGTTTTTTTAATTTTACGGAAAATTAGAAAAGTCCCCCTTAAAAAGCAACTTTTTTAAGAGCTACGTGGTTGCATCCTTGTGCAGGACCTTCTAGTACTTGCATACAATAAAATTAAATAAATAAAAGAAAGTAATTTGTCGCGACCTGGATTTTTTGTTACAAGTTGTGAAATTCTTCGGGCATTTTTAAGGCTCTTTTATGCAAAAATATGCGTATTTAAAAGCCTCTGTTCCAGTATATTCTTGTGCTCTTAACTTGTGTAGTGGAAGCCTCTACTATCCCTCGTCGAAAGCATCTCAACACCCGGACTCATTTTGGTATATACATATGTGGCAGTTACACATTTCTAAGTCAGAGGGCAAAAATAGGCCACTTTGTCCACCAGGCATATCATATGTGTAGACCTCAAGATGGTTTGCTTCCTTCTCGGTCAGCAACGTGGATATACAAAATATCCGTGCTTTTTGTGTATGTGGGATAGCAGAGCTCGCGATAAACATTGGATACAAAGGAGATCTGATCGCTGGGGATCCGAATATTGTTGATGAACCGTTTGTGGATCGACAACAAATCATTTTCCCGCCGTTGCATATAAAACTTTAGGACTGACGAAACAATTTGTAAGAGCTTTACCAACAGAAGTCGGCACTTCCTGCGCTATCATACGAGAAAATAAAGGCTGGTGTGTTTGACGGTCCATAAATTGGGCAGTTTCTCAGAGATACAAATTTTATCAAATCAGTGGAAGAAAATGAAAAGACAACATGGCTGGCATTTGAGAATATAGTCAACAACTTTCTAGGCAATAAACGTGCAACGAATTATGCGAAAGTAGTCGAGCAACTATTGGCCAGTTTCCAAAGGCTTGGCTGTAACATGAACATCAAAGTCCGCTTTTTACACAATCATCTAGATGAATTTCCGAAAAATCTTGAAGCTGTGAGTGATGAGCAGGGAGAGCGATTTCGTCAAGATTTAAAAATCATGGAAATCGATATCAAGGCAGATGGGATGTGAATATGATGGCAGACTATTGTTGGGGCATAAAACGGGACTGTCCAGAAATTGACACTCCAGAAAAGGATACTAACCGTAATTTTTGCCATATTTTTTTTTTAATTCTTAGGTAATATTGTTAAGATGTAAAATCAATACATATTTATAAACAAAAAAATTGTAACGAGCTTCGTTTGTTTTGATTTAAATAATGGGAAGGTTTGTATGGGGGCCAAAATTTGAGCCCCCTGTATCTCAAAAACTGGACGTATAGGAGAAAAACGGTTAGCATTTCCGAATTCTACGACCAAAAATTAGCTAGAAATGAATATCAAATCGAAATAAATAAAATGCTGTTCCCCTGTGTTATCATTCGTTGGCAAACTAAGTACATATACGTTTTTACCTGAAGAATATATCGCGTCATCAAAGGGACCACTCTTAGCTGATCTAACAACTTTGTCAAACAGTGTCCTCTGATATACGTATATCAATGCGACTAAGGAATGAAGAAATCAATGTGTTCACGTAAAATAATTTGTGTTGCCCAGTCAGTGTAGCACACTCGCAGATCTATGTGATTTCAATTTTACAATAGTTCGCGCTATTGTTTGTTTGTTGTTGTTCATTGTTTTCCAAACCGGTGGTCCGCGGACCGACGGTGGTCCGTGAAGAGATGTATCTATCCATTGGGGTTCTAATTTCCGAAGGTTCTGATCAAATTTAAATTTAAAAATTTTTAAAAGCGAATTTTTTCGTTATTTTCCAGAACATGAAGTCAATGAAACACTATCTTTGAGAAGCTAAATTACAATCCTTTTTCCCCGAAGCTTATTACGATACATTTAAAAATCACAGCAGGTTTGAATTGAAAAACTCGATCCTTTCGTATATTTTTTGGCTTTGGGTGTCTTATTTTTGTGGCCCGCAAAGGGTATCTTTTGCAGAGGTAAAAGCAAAAACGAATTTAGCTGAAGCTGTAATTTAATGTTTGTTTTAAAATGCCTTATCAGGGCGAAAATGTTTTTTTTTTTCTTTAATTTAATCCAATTACTATAGCATTTGATCATACGTGACATATTGAAAAGTTTAAGGCATGAATACGAGGGGCGCTTGTGTAACAAAATTGTTTAGAAGAGGCTCAAATTCATTTAGGAAACGTTTGCTTGCTAGTTTTATTAAGGCAGGTAGTCAGAAAACTCGTTTAAAAATTGATTGATCTTAAACGATGCCCACCAACAAGTTATTGATGACCGTTTCGAGAGATTTTTATAATTTTACGGAATTTGTGTTATGACAAAGAGTAAAAAAGTTACAGGATGAAAAGAAGAAGTGTCGACCCAAACGGGAACATATTGAAAAATAAAATCAATGAAGTGTGAGGAGAGCGAAGCCAAATTTTTGCTTTTGAAAATTGAGTAAGTTTTTTTTTAATGTAATCTGGCTGGTCTAGCGGTTAGTGCGCGCACCTTCGGTGCACAGGGTCATGAGTTCGAATCTCAACGTAGATCATGGTGTTTTGTCGAAGTCACGAGCTTGTGACGGACTATGATCTCACTCAGATGCTAAACGAGTACCCATTTGTGGGTATAAATAACACTGCTGAGTGTGTTGCTGATCTCATTACCTCAACAAAAAGCAGATAAGATCTTGGAAATGGGATGTCACTAACACATCCTGCGGCCTTAGTCCAATGCTGGATTGTCGCGCCTGTTATTTTTTTTTAATGTAAAGAGATCAAGCGATGCAAATCGGAAGTAGTCGCCTTCATCATTCTGTAACTCTATGGCAAGTAAGAGACTCTGGCGGTTCATCCAACATTAAATGGTGCCGTGTTGCCGGTGTATACCCCATAACTCATTGAGCGATTGAGTTAAAAAGTGGTTCATCTCTCCGGGTCTACAATTAACGCCAGGGATGGGATCTTTCCTACCAATTGAACCTTAATTCCCTCGCTGTTGCCACTGATGAGACAGTTTTCTTTCCAAGAAATGCCGAGATCCATTTTTCCCAGGGGTTTCGTTACGATGTACAATTTGCCGTCTTCTGGGGCAAAATTCCTATTGGCATCGTTCTAACAATTACGTAATCAGTTTCGTGTGAGGATGTGCAGGGATGCAACAATTCAGTTTGGACTTTTGGCGTTTCCATATGTTTTTGGGCAGGTGGATTCGCAAGGTGAGAATATATTCTCAACACGCATTACACGCATCGTGTAGGTACTTCACGTGATAAAAATTACGGCAGCGAGTGGTCCCACGCAAGTGGCGTGGTGAGCGGAGGCTGCGTCACACATCACACAGCATTCATTGAATGTGCAATTGGCGCATAGCAAAAAAAAAAAGCGGATTGAGATGCGAGTCGGTAGAACTGTAAGTGGCAGTTCACATTTTAGTGATTCGCCAGCAGAAAGGTTCAACCGCGCTATAAAAGCACGAGCACTTCATCTGTGGCTGTTTATTCCCGGTCATGCCATTCGTGGCAGTGCAGGGTTTTAGAGATGGTATCTGATGAGATGAACCGTGCACTGCCAGTCTAAACCGGTCGAACCTTTTTTGCCACCCCGCAAGGTTAGAATATATTCTCAACACGCATTATACGCACCATAAACTCTCATAGTTTTTACCAAAACACCATTTTGCTACATGAAACAGATTAAAAGCTACAAAACAGCGAACGAAAGAAGCACAATGCATTTTAAGTGGATATAATGTTAGCAGCAAAATGACGTCACCCATCTAAAAACTTGTGCTGCTTTCGTTGTCTGTTTTGCTGCCTTTGTTCTATTGCAAGCATTACTTGTCTTAACAAGAAAGTACACTAAATTCGACTATTTTTCGAAAAATGAGATTACAAAAATTTGATTGGCATTAAAAAAAAACTTCCATAAAAGTAAGCATTTATTTTATAGTTGTTTTCTATTCTTTACAATAATATCCGATTTACTAAAATCTTCGATATCTCAATTGACTGTATTTGATGATTCGCTTTTCGATTGAAATAAAAATGTTTAAACTAAAGAGTGAAAACGACTGGCTCCACTTCTCTATTTTGGAGACGTCCAAGCTCGTCTGATAAGTGTCAAGATGTAATTCGCAAATTCCTACGAGTTTTTTTTTCGAAAAACGCTCCCCGTTCCACCACTTGACTCAAGACTTTCGGTCGCCTTCAATCACTATGGCAATGACTTTTCAGTTCTAAATATTCTGAATAAACTCACCACCATATTTTTTCATTTCCTAAATATTACCGAATTGGGTTGGATCATTTCAATCTGGAATCAGTGAAATGGAAGATGAGCCAACGGAATCGCAACTCACTCGCCAATAAACCATAAAAATGGTAAAAATCTGGTGCTTTCGAGATATTGCCTTGAGTCTCCTAGAATAGATTCGATCTCCGGACCTCTAGATTACTAGCATCGTAGAGTGCGACTCAACCAAGTGAGCCACAGAGCGTTATATGACAGTGTATAGGATAAGCTAATTTGTTGGAGGTGTTTAAAAATGTCAGTATTTTAGGTTTAATGATTTCATCACGCAATAGAAATATGTACATACTAACAGATCAGGAGCTGAGCTACCTATCATTGCTAGAAATATCCATTCCATTTAAAGCCGGCAAAATGGGTAGAGTTACTACCCTGATGGACAATGGTAACTCTTGATGATTAGTGATAATGCCCTGAGCTGAAATGAAGCATATGATGGGGATTTGCAAGGGAACTATACTGCATAGGAGGTAACTATGACAGACAGTAATCTGCTTATTAATTCCGAAAAAAATCTAACCAGGAGCGAAGTCGATTTCCCTGTTTGACGGGATGGACATCAAAATATTAATTTCAAATAATGCCTATAATAAAATATCTGATTTTGATTTCGACCCTTGGACCCTACCGAAACCAAATCCTGACTACGGCCCTGTAGCAGGAATATGTGTCTTACGAATTTGTGCTTATGTTGAGTGAACATAATTGAGACAACATTTTGGAGCAGCATAAATAACTTTAGTTGTGGCATTTTTATCGTCAATATTACCCTTTACGTCATTACTTTAGCTTTTTGGTAGAATCTGCATATATGTACATTATATATATATGAAACTTGTTACAATTCGTATTGTACTGCCTAGTGTTCCTCTCCTGGCGACGATGCAAGGAACTCACAAAATTGCAATTTGTCAATAAAAATATGTAATTTGTAATTTAATGTATAGCAATAGAAACCTACCATCACTGCAAAAATCCAATAAAATATCAATCGCAATAATTTTTTAATCGCATTTCTGAAATTATTCCATGAAATCCAATCTTTAATGCACATATTACACAAACGGCACAGCACACTCCTGTTTTAATACATTTTTGGAAAATTTCACATCCAAAACAATTTTTCAAATTAATTCTTATTCGTTAATAAAAATTCACAGTAAATGTATACATCTTGGTATGCACCACCTTCTTAGTATGCTTTCTTAATATGTGTATTTATTTATTCAATCGTACACACCAAATTTGAAATAAAACGCATATTTTGGTTTTTGAATTTCGTTAATTTCGTTATAGGCATACTGATGTTTGTATGAGTATGTTAATCGGTTTTTGCAATTTCATTAATTCTTTAGCGATTTATTTAACCGAAAATAGTATGATTTGTGTTTGTTTCTGAATTAATTTTTTTTAAGCAGTGAATAAACCATCAAATTGTGTTCATGTGTGTGCGTTGAAGCAATGCAAAAATCAAATGCAATAATACTTAATATGCGTACATAGTCATGCCAAAGAGTTTCATTGAATTTATAAATTCAATTTCCATTTAAGACCGCGCGAATATTGTACAATACGAGTGTGAGCGATTAAATGTATTTACACCTAAAGACATAGACAGAGGAGAGCAAGCAAGATGGTATAAAAGCCTTGTGTGCTTTTTTTGTACAATTAATAATATATTTCTGAAAGTTGCATGCATATGTTAGGGGGCCTTGCCACATTTAAAGTAGGCTTTTTGATTACATACACTGAATTATGTACATTACACATATTTTCGTTTTTTTTTTCTGGTTTATGTTTTTCTCCCGGTGAAATTAATCATTATTAGGCACACTCTATGACTTCCATCAGTGGTGTACACATAGATCAAACAATATTTTTCTGTTATACCTACATTTTACGCACGCTAGATATACAAAAGAAATTCGCGACGCAACGCGCATTCTCCATGAATAAAGTGAAATAAATTCTGAATGCTATTTGAAGAAGCACGGAAATGAAATTCAAATAACGTCTGCAAACGCAGATGTTGCTACTCAATACCTAAATAATGTCATGATATATTTAGAGCAAGATCTAAATATGTATGCCGGGAGTAACAAGTCGGAAGCGTATGTTTATAATTGATTATGTGTGAAAATAAACACAAAACTTGTTAACAGAAAAATGAACTTCCGGATGCAATATTGCGAAAATGTCTGTCGGCAGCTGTTTTATTAAATACATAATTTATGTATATTGATAAGTGACAAAAGTATATACAAGGAAAAGTAAAAACAAATGTCTTCAAACTATTTGCAACTTTTCGACTTTTGTCAAAAATTAGATAATAATTTCTATCTTAATTATAACTACATACTAACTTATAAAAATTTAATTTATTTCATAACACGTCTGATACGTTTTGACCGATATTACCTTCACGACTGGCATTCGAAAAAAACATACATTTATGAGTCACATGTGACTCATAGACGTGGAAGAGGAGGAACGCTATGTGCACATGTGACTCATAGACATTGAACTTGTTAAGTACTCCTCTCTGACTCAAATTACATAATTTTTGTTGATTTTTTCTATAACTCTAAGTTAAGTTAAAACCACTTTCACTCCAAACCCTGAGGATCGCTTTAGAGATACTGCTCGAAATTTAATAAAAAATAGAAATGCAGGAAAGCTGACCATTAATTGAGATCAATGTCAATAAATTTTACTAAAGAATTCGACTCGAGACAAACTCAATTTAAATAACCTCGGAACTTCAAATAAAATAATGACAGAGACAAAAGACTCACATATACACCAAATTCTAAGAGATCAATCAATCTTCATAATATAAAATGCATAACGTTGTATTGTTGCAAAAATTTCGCGAGCGAAATTTAGGTATATACTATGTACAACTCTATTTATTTTCGTTTTGCATTCGTTCTGGGTATACAAGATTTTACATTACATTGACCTTTTCCTAGAGATCTCAGTTTAAGCTGAAAACCGACGACCATTGTTTCGGATTTCCTTTCGCTTATAGTGTATGACCACCTGCTGCACTTAAACAAAAAAAAAACATACTCAATTAATCACTTCTTCTTGATCGCCCCCTCCGGTAGACTTTGAGTTCAAAACGAAAAATGAAATCAAAAACAAAACCAAAAAAACGACCCAGATAAATTTCAAATTAAATATGCGTAAAAAAACGTACTTTATCTATTTGTGTACAAGTTGCTATACTATGTGCAAAAGCTTATCTTTTTCGCAATCGCAAAACAATGATAGCAATGTCCTACATATCGCAAAAATTATACATATGAACACACAATGTATATAGGTAGACAAATGAACATTAAACTGATTTTGGTGTGAAAATTTGAATGAAAGAAAGACAAAAACAAATTTTGGTCGGAATTATTTGATAATAATATTTTAACGATGAAGGCTTATGCTTCTTTTCTTGGTTATTTTTAACAGGAGCAAGTGGCATTTCATTGTTGGTTGATTTTTGAAATAAATTCTGTGGCAAATTATTAGTTTATAAAAATATAACTTTATCATTCTTATTTACTGCATTATGCACATAATACATTTCTATGCGTTTTAGATATACCTTCGGCGACATAATCGCCTTGGTGGTTATAGCTACACTGAACTAAATCGCGTGGTAAAGCAAAGAAAATATGGCTATAATCAAGAAAAAAAGACAACAAAAAACAGCCAAGGAATATTCCTTTTTATTTGATAAATTTTCACATTGATGCAAGTGAAATGCTGGAAACAACTTTTTAAGAAAAAATTACCTTGAATCAAGCAAACTTTTCTAATGAAAATGGCAAGAAAATATCAAGCACTTTAATATAAAATTAAAACTAGTTTGCGTGGCAGCAGACGGACAGACAGACCGACATCGCTCAATCCATTTCTCTCGTCACACTGATCAATCTATTTATATAAAAGAAAGTCGTGTTAGTTACACCATTTATAACTCGAGAACGGCTGGACAGATTTTCATGATTTTGGGTTTGTTGGATTAGGCTCTGGCCAGAATAGCATAATAACTATTGAAACATGCAAAAAATTCACAATGAGCTAAAATTCGCAATGGGTTCTTTTTCACTTCTTTCTGCGGGTATTTCTTTAACATATGAGCGGATTTCAGTAAATTTCTTCCACAGGATTGGTGTCTACCCAAAGTAACAGGACAACCATCGAGACATATAAAAAATTCACAATGAAGACAATACTTTTTCTTATACTTCTTTCTGTCTTTCTTGAACGAATTACAGGATTTCAGTCAGTTGACCGCCCCCCCTTATGGGTGTACACAAGGCTCCGACCGGAATAGTTATACTGCTATTGAAGTAAGCAGAAAATTCACAATAAGCAACAATCTACAATGAGTTTTTCACATATTTTTTTTATATTTCTTGAACTTCTTAGAAACTTTGGAAAAATTGGGAAGAGCGTTTTGATCAAAGTGATTTTCCACATTTCTTAAAAAAAAAACTAATTCGATTTGAAAGGGAATATTAGTGCGAGCTCTCACAGCTTTTTATAATATACATATATACTTTATATAGTCGGATGTGCTTCCTTCTGTGCGTTGCAAACTTCATGACAAAGTTAATATACCCTTTTACATAGTGAGGGTATAAAAAAGAATTTGCAGCCAGCCAACATCGAACTCGCAACCCTATGCTTCCCAGCCAAACACACTACCTACTACACCAGAGACACTAAACCGAATACATCCCTACAGTGTTTAAATATATGCTATATATGCTAGCTTTTTCATAAGCTTTAGACGAAAACGTCAAAAAACCCCTATTATTAAGCATTGGTTTGCTTGAATTGAGAATAAATGCTTATGCATAATAATCTTGTTACTGTGTCTCAAAACCAAGTCTTGTAAATTTATCATTTTAAAAGCAAATTTTCATATTTCGTCTTGATTTGAAAGTTTTGCAAATAAGAAAGCGATTTCTTCATTTTGCATAGCCTAATTTTTTCCGTTGTCGTACACAGAGAGAAAAATTACCTAGTAAAATTGATAAGAATGCCGTATTGAGACGTTTTACTATGTTTTCTTATTGAAAGCATTAAACTATGTGCTTTTCGTATAGAGAAATCATATTAGTCATAAGGAAAATCTTATCATTATTTCAAAGAGATTTCCCTATTATTTCAATCTTAATTTTTTAACACATTAAAAAGGCTTTTAATATGAAAAATACACTGAAAAAATCATTTGCTAAAAACAAGAAAAAAATACAACAAAAAACAGCCAAGGAATAATTTTTCCAGATTTAAGATTTATTTTCTTGTTTCATGAAAAGTCTTTGCTTAAAATAAATAAATAAGCATTATTTTCAGCAAAGACTTTTCTTGGAGCACGGCAGAGCATGGCTAACTTTCCCATAATAGATTAATACCCAGGTGAAAAACTTAGTACTTGAGATTGCAAAATGTGGTGGAGATTTTTTCTTGTTTCTTATGTTTTTTTTTTTTTTTGATAGCACGAATCCGGAGCTTCCCACAAAAATATCAGGGTCAAAATCGGGAAAACCCCAACATTTTTGCTGTTTTTCCGTTTTTTGATACATTTCTGCGAAACACTGTCCCTAAATATGCGAAAATGTTGGCGTTTTCAGCCATTTTGACCTTGTTCCGCAACGAAAATTCAATGGGAAGCACCGGGAAATTCTCCACCACATTTTTCAATCTAAAATCACTTAATGACTAGACAAGTGAGTTTTTAGTTAGAAACAACCAAAAAAATGTGATAATAGCGCTACGTATCAAACCACCTTACAGAGACCCCTTTTTTGGGATTTTCGTGAAAATTACTTGCCAAAGTCTTCATAAATGTCTGCATCTAAAAGGAAGCTATGTTAGGCAAAACTTTTAAATGATTAGACTGTCAGAAGAGAAAGAAGGATAGTCTCTATAACGGTACACTTCATCGTCTGTGACGAATTTAAAGCTTGTATGGCGAAAAAAAAAACCAATTCCTCTAGATGAGTGTCACCCAAGCACTGTTCCAAAAATTCCATCAGGACTTAAACAGTTAGTTAATGCTATAATAATCAAACCTGTAAACAGAAAATTTGACTTATTACAAAAACAAAAAAACAATTTTTTTATTTTTAAAATTCTCAAATAAAAAAAAATAAAATTCTGTCTAGTAGTGCTTCTATTCACTACTTACTCCAATCGGAAGTATCCTCTCAACTTAAGCGTAGCTGCTAAAAACATCAATTTGCAACTATTGTATTAAATCTGTTCTCAAATCGTGGGTGCGAGTTTTAACTACAGTGACCACGTTTGAAATCATTTTTTCCTATTCTTTATTTTTGCACAAGATTTGCTTCAGTGTAACCTGAGATGAAAATGAATGATGATGACAGGTAGAAAAAATACAAATATACGTAAGTATGTAAAAACTCGATGTTTATGATTACAATACCCTGATAATAACCCATCATCTAGTTCAATTTAATGATGTCAAATTTTGTGAACATGCAAATAAAAAGGATAATAATCATTACCAGATATGGAATTTGCAGGTCAGGTACACTTATACTGGTATAAGTACAAGTATACTAATTAAATTAGGATTAACGTCCTGATGAAATAACCAAAACAACACGAGTTTTAACAAATTTATTCACGGCACTTCAATAAATTTTAATTTAAATAGATTAATCGACATGTCTGGGTAATTACCGAATGCATAAATGAGACAAACAACGAAATATTTCCCTCCATGGCCTAATTACCTGACACAAGTGTAGCTAATAATAAATTGATTAAAAATCCCGAAAAAAACATCCTTCTAAGTATTTCTCCGAATTTGTGGTGCCTACAGGAATTTGTGAGCATTCATAAAATGGCGTAAATAAAAAATAATTAGAGACAAATATTATTTTTTTAAATGGGTCTAATTTTACAATCTTGTGTTCGCAGAATTGTTGTGAGCTCTTTGATATTTTTCAATGGCACATATCAAAAAATAATTACTAATAAAAGTGCAATATATTTAATAAACGCAACAATTGGGATTGGATCTTTCTTTTTCACTCTAAGTTACAGATAGACGCAGCTTTTGTCGGGTATTATGCTAAAAAAAACTTCAAGGAATTAAAAGATGTAAAAATATTGTTAATGTAAAAAAATCGATTTCATACCTAAAAACGTCCCTTGGGAAAACAAGTAATCAGCGCAAGCAGAGACATATGCAAACAAATTGTGATTTGGGCCGGTGGAATCATTAGTGAGAATAGAATCGATGGTGTCGTGACATCACCATTGACTTTTGTTTGTCTGAAGTGGGTGAAATTAGCAACAAGGAGCATGATCCAACGCAGCGTGCAAAGGAAATGTTTTGTTAAGAGTTCATTAGGATGAGCGACTACTTTTACCGTTTCAAATCAGTCACAATCGCCTTCTACATACTTTTTGAAAATTTCTTTGACTCTGATAGAAATTTAAAAATACGAAGAAACAAGACACACAAATGCCATTTTTTCTATTTTAGTTCTTTTTCTTCAATTTTCTCACAACTTTTTTAGTTTTTAATTTTTATATTTGAGTAATATCACATAATTTGTTTTTAATAACAAATTCAACGTTAAATTAAAAAAAAAACGCTGGGGCCAAACTTTCTCTTGATATGCGCTTGCTTCTAGACGACTTTTTTCAGAATCCATCAATAGGTATAAAAATGTAATAAAGGTATAAATGTGAGCAGGAAAATTAGGATCCCTTTAAATGATCTGAGGCTCCAAATATTGCTAAAAAATATATACCTTAATTTTATCTCGATATCTTTCATGAATATGGGTGCACCCGAAAATCAACCTCTAGAGAAACTTGTCAGAATCACTTCTCATTTACATCAGCAATTCATAACACAGATTCTACACCCAGAAAAATAACGTCCTTTTAAATTCAGTCGATATCATTTCCTTTTAAATCTGGAATTCCTTCACGTTCAAATTTTTAATGGGAAATCTTTTTAATAGATAGATAGATATTAAAAAGGAAAATCTTATTAGTTCAAAGGAAACTCCGTTTGAATCAATTGGTCTTAGAAATAAAGAGCCTATACAATACAAACAAATATGAAGCAAAATCATATTTGAATCTCTTTAAATCATATGTGTATTTTTTGAATTTACAGGATTTTTTTTTGGCAACTTTATTGACACAGTAAAGAATAAATCTCCTTAATGTCATGAATTTAAACATACACTTGAATCAGAGACCTGGTTATAATATTATGTGCAATACAATGCGGAGAAATCTGTTGATGCCTTCTATAGCATTCTATTCAACATATAGTTGCCTTTATAACAAGCAGAAACGAGGAACAAACTAGATAAACTATGGATGACTAGGAATTGATTTTGGCAAATAGAAGTAGAGCCAAAATTGGAAACTGAAGAAACAAACAAATTTTAATAGAAGTCTCGAGGAAGAAATACAGAAATGTTTTAAAAACGTTGATACGTTGTACCAAAGACAAATATTACAAAGCGTTACCTAATAAATGTGGAAATATTAAAAAAAAAAATGGAAAATAATTACCGATGCTACGAATACCAGTCCAAAGGACGACTAATTCAATGGTCATATCATTTCTACAAAAATAATAAACTGATCTCATGTCAGAACACTGTTCAAATTTCTGAAGAATTTAAGAAGCACTTTATCAGTGTCGGCCATCAAATCTCACAGCAAATTAGCCCGAATTCTAGTATTACTCAAGTTTTAAATCAAGTCAGTGCCACAAGTGACACGAGTAGTTCTATTTTTCTTTTCCCGGCACATGAAGATGAGATATTTAAAATTATTATTAGTAGTCTTAAATCCTCAGTAGCGACTGGTCCACACGAAATTCAAGCTCCAAGGTTTTTTAAAGACTTATCAAATTCAGGCTGCTAAAATATCTGAAAGATTAAATTATTCTATCGGAAGCTCAACAAGGTTTCAGAAGCACTCGAAGCACCCATCTATTGTGGTCAAAAAAAAAAAAAATAACTAAGCTTGACAGCGGAAAAAATGGTGTTCTCCTCGACCTGCAAAAGGCATTTGATACGGTTAGTAGTAGTAGTAGTAGTAGTAGACTCTTTTTAGAAAAATTTTATAATATTGGTAAAAGAGGAGCCCCCTACGAACTGTTCCGCAGCTATCTTCAAAGGAGAACACAAGCAGTTCGCATTAATGAAGTTACCAACAGCTCATTAAACGTTCGAATTGGAGTCCCTCAAGGTACTGTGCTAGGACCATTGTTATTTCTAATATACATTATTGGATTATGTACTAGATTTCCTTCTGTCACTCCCTGTCAATAAAAAACAAAACACAAAATATCTAGGTATATTTAATGATTGACACTAACGCGGGAACGAACATATTTCCTTTTTCTGTACTCCACTTAGGAAGACAATATATATAAATTTGTAGAGCTAAGAACATTCTTAACACTAATTAGAATCCGCATGGTTTTTCTAGCTCTAGTACAGTCTGCAGTAAAGTAGGGTATAGTTAGCTGGAGCGGACTGGCCGCAAGTATTTTCAAACCATTGTCAATGAAGAATAAACACGTAGTCAAAATAGGCTTGAAAAAGCCGATCAGGGATATAAATCTATTTTAATATATGTATGAAGAATTTAGCGTTTTAAAGATAACGCAATGCTACAAGTACAAAGTACCAAAATATAAACGATCCCGGTTATTCGAATTTCTTCCGAAAAGAAGCATACATTTTGAAACACGTAGGCAAACTAAAGGTGTACTCTTCAAGCCAAACTTTACACGTATTATTCAGGGCCGAGATTACATAATACGCTACCCAGAAATATCCTTCACGTTGTCAATTTTCACAAGTATTCAAAGCAAATCCGAAATTATCTTTTGGAGAACCATTAAATAAAATAAATAATTGGAAATCTGCACATACCTCAATTTACATCATACACTGAGCTTCAATGAAACCGGGCCATACGGTAAGCGAGAACTCTAATCAAAACAGGCATGGTGTTTGTTGCGTGAGTTAACGGTACTTCAGATAAAAAGCATATGGTCATTTTAATTGTCATTAAATGCACTTTCTGTAGATATAACTTTCATAGTTGTAAGTTTCATACTTTTTAAGAAAATTGAATTTGAGTTCGAAAGTGGCGAGTGGCCCGATTTTTGTGAACCCGAGTGTAGTATCATTAACTATAAATCAATGGGATTTTTTTTTGTTGGCATTTGCATTATAGGGGAAGTTCTCATATGCTTTTAAAGAAAAGTCATCTTTGAAAAACATAGCTACTGAAAATTATTTTGTAGAGCTAATCTGTTTTCAAATCGTGGGTTCGTGGTTTTGAATAATTAAAAAGTTACTAATTTAAATAAAGATTTAAATAAAATCTTGGAAATAGGGTGTCACTAACACATCCTGCGGCCTTAGTCCAATACTGGATTGTCGCGCCTGTTATTTTTATTGTATTTTTATTTAAATAAGAGAATTATCTCGTTTAATGCGAATTACCTCAATTAATTGCGAATTTCACCAATTTTAAATCAAACTGTCAATAGAAGAGTGACTTCAAACTATTTTCAGTGAAATAACCATATATTTATAGGCAAAATTCTTGTCTTGAGTTCAGAAAATAGTGAAAACTGAGAAGAAAATTTCGAATTGGAATTTCTGACTAAACTATACGTAATGGATTTTTTTTTTTTACTATTTTTCTTCAAATAACCTCTACACATAAAATTTGTTAATCGCAGTCCTGTGATATCGCATCTTTGTTCTTTTTTTCACGTTTCCGGAAAAAAGCCGCCTTCGGTTTTGAATTTCGAAGCCACCCGTGATTCCGAAATTTGGCTGAGAACTGTTGAAATACTTTAAAAAGTAATAAAAAATGCACTTTTTTATTGGTAGTCTATTCTGCAGACTATTCGCGGATGTAAAGGTTTTTGGTAGAAGGGTTAAGATAAAAAACACGTTCTTCCGATTTAAATGATCCCCATAAATCGTTAGTCACTTAACATTTGTGTTGGACCACAGTCAGTCACATGGGTCGCGAATTCAAAAAGCATTCCGCCGTAGGGTGCAGAACTAAACCTACTTAGCCTTCCTAGTTTCATATTACTTAGTCACTGAAGTCAATTTTCGTTTAGATTTTTACATCTGGAAGAGATATTTGCACTGTGCTCGTAATGCAATATTTTTAGCTCCTAACGTGAACAACTTTATCACAGAACAAACATTTAGGAAAGTAAATGTTATTTACAAAAACTATCTACTATAAAGCATGTGAGAATAAGTCACATTACATTAATCGCGGTATTTTATAATCGATTAACTGAGAAGATAACAGATAATGACATCAACCATTACAACGACGTAATCCATAGAGATCACGCGTTTAGAAAAAGTTGCATTTGATATGTAGTTGTATATTATACAATAGATATCCACAACAGGCACATAAAACACAAACCTCCCCAAAATTTAATTACATTGAACGGAAATTAAAAAGGCATTAAACCCAACATCAAGAAGTTCATTTCGCTTCCATATAGGGAGCACAAACAACGCAACAATGGCACAGTGAAAACAAATAAATTGTTAGCAATTTATAACAAACAATATTAGACATTACCATGCAATAAAAGAGAGATCCCGTCTGCCAAATAATCCAAAATGAAGAAAATTAAAGGTGAGTGGTGCAATGGCGGCCGCTGCTGTGGTAGAATACATAAAACACACAAAACCACAAAATTATCATCCGCACTAATACTTAATCATTTGCGTGTAATTTATTCCCGGAGGTGGCAAACACTTTTTATTTATGGATTCTTTTTTTTTGTGGAGAAATTGATAATACTTGAAAAGTATAGATAAATCTCCGATTAAGCACTTTTGAATTTATATATTTTCGGGCAATTTCACTGAATCACACTCTGTTGTTGCAGACAAAACACACTAAGGCACTGTTTTATTTCCAAAAATAATATTAATTGAAATATAAGCTCGATGCAGTCAGCGTTTGTTTATCGCTGAGATAACACACATTTTGCATAGAATAGCGCGAGTTCACCGTGTCGTCAATTCGCCATATCAGCCGTTTTCTTATCGCATTGTGGTCTCATCGCTATCTATCGTCAACAACCTCACGACGATATCCATTCAATCATGCACTCACGATTCGGCGAAATTTCACAAAAAAGATATTATTTTGGAAAACTCTGATAGATTCGAAGACGTTTTGATAAGGCAATATCACTTTCAACATCGTGTCGAACTATTGACCACGCAAAAAAATTTCAAACAAAATCAGAACGGTAAGAGAACACCTCCGCAAACGACCTGGTTGTAACGTTAAAAACAACGTTTACGAAATCGAAAAACATTTCTTTTTTTCCGTACCAGCCTATAGGGAATTTTGCAATAAAAATCATTTATTAACACTTCTTTTTCGGTTGGTCATTTAGCACACGAAATTCTCACCATTCGAATGTGAAGTAGAAAGGTAAAATATAATTTATATTTCGCGAACACCGACACATACTATGGCCAGCGGGCCTCTCGTCTTCGTATACTCCGCGGTTGTTCGTTTTGATGAAATCTCACTAATCAAAATCCCCACAATTTCGCGATTTTGATCGAAACGCGAAAGCGCACACGGCAGCATACGCTCGAAATAACACACCGCGACGAAACCGATGTCTGACAGCAATTAAAAGATGTTTGTTGTTCGGTCGTCTGCGAAACCCGCGATGCGACTTCGCGGTATCTGTGCAGACATCCGGCAACATGTATCTGAATCTATTTTTTTATTTACGGCCTGAAAACATACGGGGAAACCACAACAACAATACAGCAACATTTTTGATCGTACACGTACACTGCGTGACTGACTCATTCATATGTTGCCCGTTGGGAAAAAGACTATGACACGCGGACCGAGGTCGAGGTATACATCATATGGTGGAATCGATTTGAACAACATGAATATTGTTGTTGTTGCTTAGAGCCACTAACTGTTGCCCCATCCGTTTGAATTCAAGCGAAGCAGAACCGCGAACCGCGCAACACATCGCTGCACGGACGACGAGGGGCCTGTACCGCCACTAGATGTTAGTGTATAGTTTGCTCGATTTTCTTTATGCTACTTGGCGTCAGATATATTAGTAAAATGCCCGCTAACACACTCCCTCCACGACCTTCCGCTACATTAATGCTAATAGATAGTGTTGCCGATTTGATGAAGATAGATTACTTTCAGATCAATTTGTAGTTTTTTAGGGTTTTTTAGATTTTTCAAAAAACCCTTACGAAATCGATTTTGTCTGTCCGTCCGTCTGTTCACTCTCGCATTCGCGAACGGCTGAACCGATTGTCATGAAATTTGGTAGGAATGTGTAGAATAACAATCTTTGGCACGAAATACTTGAAAGTTTGTAGGGCAAAAATAACAGGGTGTCCCGGACATTTGAAAATTTGTTCATTAAATAACTCGCGAACGGCTTAACCGATCGTCCTGAAATTTGGTAGGAATGTGTAGAATGGTAAGAATCTTTGGCACGAAATACTTAAAAGTTGGTATGAGAAAGATAACAGGGTGTTCCGGGCATTTGAAAATTTGTTCAAGGCATAATTCGCGAACGGCTTAACCGATCGTCCTGTATTTCGGTAGGAATGTGAAGAATAGTAACAGTCTTTGGCACGAAGTTGGTAGGGCAAAGATAACAGGATGTCCCGGAGATTTAAAAATTTCTTCACTAAATAACTCACGAACGGCTTAACCGATAGTAATGAAATTTGGTGGAATGTGTAGAATCGTAACAGTCTTCAGCACGAAATACAGACGTTGGTAGGACAAAGCTAACAGGGTGTCCCGGAGATTTGAAAAAGTCGACTTTTTTGTTTTTATCGGACATTTACGTATGGATACTCCACTCAGAGAAAAAAACGCACATTCATATTAAAAGCTCCACATTTAAATTGAACGCAGTATTCGTTTGAAAAATCTCGTTTGATTTGAACGAGTTCTCATTTACGCTAAAAGAATTTCTTTTAAAACAAAAGAGTAGCTAAGCCCCAAACGGCGGTCGTTTAAATCAAAAGATTCCGCATTACATAGTAATGTGTATGCATTCCTTTACGTAACAAATACACATACATAAAGGACGCGATGCCAAAATATCATTTGTTTCAACGTAGCACAACAGGTAGTTAATACTTCTGGCCGGTCCGATGAGTCTCACGTGTTCATGTTCATTCTGTACAAATGTGTAGTGTCTAACAACAAAAGTGTATGTCATTAGTTAGAATCTTCGTCGATGTTAAGAGTGTTTTCGAGAATGTACTTTTGCATTCATCTGGAGGAATGGACGCTTCCACACGTGCACTTTAAGTTTAGCGGGTGTTAAAATAAAAGTGTTATGTATTAATCATATTAAAATTAGACATAAATAAAAAATAAAGTGTTTTCCTGAAGTTTTCATAAGTTTTATTATTTATTGATTTGTCAACCCAGGTAACAGTGAGTGTCTAATCGAATGGAGAATGGACAATCAAACGGAATGTATTATTTTATTTCAGCAGAGTTTGCTTTTAATTCCATGTAAAACTCAATTATTTTGAATGGGGTAATTTCTATGAAATGAAAACGGGATATGTTACTTTGGAAATACATATCGTTTCATTAAAAAGAATGCTTCGTTTAATTTAAATAACAAAAATGTTCAATATAAAAACGAAGACGTTTGATACAATTGCCTTTCATTTATTCAAAATGCGTTACCCGTTTACAATCAAAGAATAAGTGTTTATTTCAATGAAGAATACGTTTAAATCGACGGTCTCCTTCTTTTCAGGTCAACGCAAATTCTTTTAATTCAAACGCCTTTTTACAACTCATTATGCTTTTGAAAGAAACGCCACTCGTTAGAATTAAACGCATTTGCTTGTGGAGTCAAATCAAAAGCGCAAATCGTTTGAATTAAATATATTTCGTTCAATATGAGTGAATATTTCTCTGAGTGTCAAACCAAAGAACTTGGTACATTTCATATCAGTTGCTTATTTCCAGTTTGGAGTAATGGTAACGGAGTTACAGCTAAAAAATTCAGTTAATATGTGTAGCCATGATACATAGTAAATCAATTTTTGGATTTGTCTAAGTAAAAGTAGCCTTTCATTCTGGAACGCGTTTACTTAGACTAATCCAAAAATAGATTTACACGCAGCATTTCATTAATATTGTGCATAATTCTTATTTATTAGCTATAAAATATACATGCAAAATTATTCACTATGTATGTATTTAAAATCTAAAAAACCCTCGTATTGCGGGCGCAGCCCTCTGTACGCCGGTATTTTTTTAAAATAATAAAATAAATTTATTGAATTTAATTTAATATTTGTTCATTTAGCGGAAAACAACGTCGATTTATAGGCATCAACACAACAAAAAAGTGTAAGGATTAAAATGGAATAAAATAATCTTATTAAGACCAGAAAAACACTGGCCTTCTTATAGCAGTGGCATAGATAGCTTTTCGAAGAGGGGGGGGGGGATAACTTTGCACGAGTTTGACGGTTATCAAATCTTGAATTTCAGAAAAACAATTTCTGTACTTATTACACTTCAAATTAGCAGTTTTTTAGTGCAAAATAGATACAAATTTTGCCATACGAAAAAACTGACTCCTGAAAATATTGCATCGATAATTTTGTATTTTTTAATACGGTGAGTAAATCCACAGTATTCCAATTTTCGTAAAAATGTTTGCTACCACGATCAAACTTTTCGGAGTTACGGAACATCTAGCATCGCTGCTTTTCTGGGCGGAACACCTCAAAACAGAAAAATAAATCATATAGTTATATGTCCAGAAATGGGAAATTGTGAAGACGAGAGCTCTTTGGGAATGCCCACTTTATGTGGATAAAGTACAGCTTTTGTGTTTTTAAATCGAAATTTTCCGATAATTCAGAAAGTTAAACATTCGTTTAAGAAAATAAACCCAAAAACCTTGACACAAACACTATGGATATAGTGTACAAGTTGATTTCAGGTACAGTGTAGCAGACTAAGCTTCGGAATTTTAAAACTTACAAACATTTTTTCGTATGGACTGTTTGCTTTTTGTTTGTCAAACGCTCTTTCTGCATTTTTCCCATTTTTGCATATCTTCGCGAAACCCCTGAGAGATCTTCACGGAACTCTAGGATACCGCGGAACTCCGTTTGTTTGTTCATTTGTTTTCGAATTACTGCCTGCAGAAGACTATATATCTTCAATTCTGAAAATTTCTACAATTTTTTTTATAGAAGATTTAGTTAAAAAAAATATCCTGGTTAAAACTTCGAGAGTTCTTCGTATTAAATTCAATAAAATTGCGAACCACTAGAGAAAGTCAAGACTTGGCTTTACCCGGCTATAGGTATACGATAAAATATTTCGTTAAATTTTAACTTAAGCTAGACCGAGGCTAAATTCGGGCGCGGCCGAAATTTGGATACCCTTCACTCTTTTTGTGCTAAAAGTTCTTTTTTCGGGCGTACCTATGATCTGTGGTTATGTGACCCCTTGTCTACGCCACTGCCTTATAGCCTAAGAAAAATAATACAATATGTGGCCATTAAGCGGCAAAAATCAAATATCTACATCAAATTTCCTTTGCAATGATATATAATACGACAGACCTTTTTATGGAAAAAATTCGGTGCTAGACTAAAAAATAAATTACGAGTATTTTAATTTTTGATCTTTTTAGGGTTTTTTAGATTTTTTTTTAAAAAAACCCTTATGAAATCGATTTTGTCCGTCCGTCCGTCTGTTCACTAAATAACTCGCGAACGGCTCAACCGATTGTCATGAAATTTGGTAGGAATGTGTAGAATGGTTACAGTCTTTGGCACAAATACCTTAGAAGTTGGTAGGAAGAAGATAACAGGGTGTCCCGAACGTTTGAAAAAAGTCGACTTTTTTAGTTTTTATCAGAGATTGACGTATGGGTATTTAAATCAAAGATCTAGACGAGTACACCTGATATCAGTTAAAATTTTCCAATTTCGAGTAACGGTAAAAAAGTTATTGGCGTTTAAAGTTATACTTCCTTTTCGACATCCGTTTTTCTAAACCGTTATAGGAATCGATATGAAACTTTGCACAAAGATTGGTCAGTATGGCCTTATATACGTTAAATATTAAGACTGTAGACTTTTGCTAAGGAAAAGTAAATAACAGTAAATTTGTAAAATTTCAATTTGTTCGTGTGTAACCCCTCTTAGGTTTCCAATTATGAAAATTCTGCTAAGAAAATTACATAGAGAATATGTCTACGAATTTTCATTCATTCGAATAACTGTATCTAAACCGGAATTATATCCAAGTAAGTATTTAGTAAGGGTCTTTCACAATGCAAAGGAAGGAATCCTCACCCATATTGTCCGGGGGTAAGAAGGAGTTGTGCTAGTATTACGAAAATTCACACAGTAGTTTGACATAGGAAGAATATGCAAATTTCAGAGAAATGTATTTTTAATTTTTTGTATTTTGGGCTGTGGAGCACGTTGCGAAAACGCAACGCTAGGACTTAACGTGTACTTTTTTGGCCAAAGAAAAGTGTCTTCCATACACAGAAATCGTCTTAATTTTATAAATAATAGCCTAAAACTTAGAAGCAAAAGTTATTATTAGCATTATTATGGATCGCCCCACCAATTTAGTCGTTGAAAATAATTGCCAAGTATTGTGGTGGAGTCTGCATGGGGATGGGTAACCCCCCTCATTCTCTGTGAAGCTTCGATTTTACCAGGTATGTTGGAATCACCAACCGGTGCAAGATGCAATGCCCAAACCGGATCACTCATATCAGATAGGTGGAACTCCTCCTTAGAATGTTGTCTGGATATAAGGCTGGCGATCCTCCCTATAGAAGTAGTGCCCTTCCCTTTCCATTTGGTTCTATGATAAACCTAACTTCCCAAGGACATATCTGGATTATAATTTATACAAAGTTTAAACTTCACACGCTATTTGAGGAATATTGGGCCGTTGAATCGGGTGAAACTTGGAAATAATCATTTCGCTGATAAAAGGTAGTGGCCGCGTCATAAAAGCAAATGAATTAAATGTTCTAAATAAACTTTTTCATTTGCAAAGCCACTTTTTACAAATATTTCTTAAATTTATCGAAAAGTTAAGTAAAAACAATTTTCGCCTCGCTTTATCTCAAGAAGAAGAGTCAAACAATAAAAGCAAAAATTAAATAGCATCAAAACTGAATTAGTAGTAAAAATATGGAAATCATTTGTCCATAGGATAGGAAAAAGATTAGATCGTTATAGTCCAGCGTTGCGTTTTCGCAACCTTAAATTTTGAGCGTATGTTCTGCGCTCATAATACAACTTTTGGATGAACTATGTATATTTTCGCATCTGTTGTAGTCTTTCTTATGTTACTTCCGTAGATTTCAGGAAAATATTTGGTCTAAGTATTTTTATACACAAATTAGCATCCATAGCTAAAAACATGGAATTCCACAATTTTCAAACCCTTAAAAATCATAGAAAAAATCAAAATACATCTTTGAGCAAAAACAGGTCGATTAGATAATTCTAAAATAAAACTTTCTTCCTCGGGGATCAAATTTATATTTTTTACCAGAAAAGCGTGAAACATGAAAATGTAAAGCGTTGCGAAAACGCAACCGTAGGACAAAATGGGTTAAGCTTTTCTTCAATGCATATCTTTTAACTTGATGAAACAATGAACATGAAATTTGGTGGAAATGCATAGAATGGTAATAGTGTTTGCCACAAATATTTTTGAAGTTTGTAGGACCAAGTTAACAGGGTGTCCCTGAATAGCTGCGCGGGCTCTTATGTCAGGGGACACAATAGAATCATTTCACATAAGTTGCTTTTCCTTGATTAAAAAAACAGTAAACGTAAATTTACAGCTAATAATTCAGTTCATATATAAAGCCAAGCCATCTTTACGTTTGCCTGAGTTTCTTTTGCTCAAAGGCCATCAGAAATCTTAAATCGAAAAATGCCTGTAGATTTGCTTTGGAGTACTTTTATACAAACTGGGTAAATAGTATATAATAGTAGATTTACAGGAAGCATTTCATTAATGTTGTGAACAATTCTTATTAATTGCTTATCAAATATATTTACAAGAAATCTTCACTATGCATTAAAATTCTAAGAAACCCTCGTATTGCGGGCGCAGCCCTCTGTACGCCGGTATTTTTTAAAATTTAACCAACAAAAGAACGCACGTTAGGAGTTAGGCCATAAAATTTTGTGTATGTGTTCATACCTATATTAGAACTATGTAGTACCACTGACCTTCAAACCCAATTTGGTGATACTTATGGCGTACGCTTTGGTACAGACTTTTGAACATGCGTTCAGAAGACTACAATTAACTGTTATAATGACGTTCTAACAGATTCTTTTTCTATTTTAGATAGAATTTAGAAGTAAAAAAATGTGAAATTTGTTAGATTTTTGGTCCACTTTGTATGCGAGTATCCTTAGTTTTGATCGGATGGTGAAAAGATTGGTATAATATGGTTTAGACTAGGTAACCACCCCCCCATTTGATCTGCCTGGCTCAACTTGAGAAACGCTTGCTTTTTTGAAAAATGTTAGGAGGGATGAGGGGGGCGGGGTGTCAACGGTCGGAGCATTTCAATTTTTGGTACAAATCAAATAAATTTTGTTAGCAATATGTAGACAATATCTTATGACTCTAGGTCTATTCTATCAAGATTTACAGTGCGGAATGTAAAACTCCAAAAATGTAAATTCCCTCATTGTGCTGTCAGACTCATAGATATTTACAAAAAAACTGAATTTTCAACTCTTTGCCAACCCCTCCCCCCTTAACCCATGGCGCAAACTAGTGTATTTTTTTACTGCGTATATTGGGCAGTGTATTTAACAATTTGGCATTAAACAAATTTTTATTTTTATGTTTGGGTCTAAAGCTTTAGCTAAAGATAGCTCAAAACCCAAACATCCAAAAGAAAAAGAAATTGTTGATGCCAAATTGTTGAATACACTGGCCAATATACACAGAAAAAAGTTACACTCATTTGCGACATGGGTTATGGGTTTTTTGCAAATACCTGGAAAACTATGAGTCTGACCTTAAAATGTCCCGTGGAAGAAAGAAACTACATAAAATTACCTTTGTAATGAAATATAATAGTCTAGACATTTCCTCCGAAAATTATACCCTAGTATTATAGTGATTTTACATTTTTTTGATTTTTACATTTGGCATTGTAACTCTTGATAAAATAGACTTAGGATCATAAGATCTTGTCCATATATTGCTAACAAAATTTATTTGATTTGTACCAAAAATTAAAGTACTCTCCCCATTGACGCCCCCCCTCACTCCTCCTAACATTTTTCAAAAAGGCATGCCTGTAGCTTCTTATCAAATTAAGCCAGGCAGATCAAATTTGGTGGGGTGGCTAGTCTAAGCCCCATTATGCTCCTTACCATAAATTATTACCATCCGATCAAAACACTTTGTATGGGGGGTACCCTTAGTTTTGATCGGATGGTAAAATTTTTTGATAAGGAGCATAATGGGGCTTAGACTAGGCACCCCACCAAATTTGATCAATATATGGACAAGATCGTATGATCCTAAGTCTATTTTATTAAGAGTTACAGTGGAAAATGTAAAACTCAAAAAATGTAAATTCACTATAATACTTTTGGGTCTAGGGTATAAAATTCTGAAAAAATCTCAAGACTGTTATATACCATTACAAATGTAATTTTATGTAGTTTGTTTCGTCTTCAGGATATTTTAAGGTCAGATTCATAGTTTTCCAGATATTTGCAAAAAAACCATAACCCATGTCGCAAATTAGTGTAACTTTTTTCTGCACGGAGAGAAAAATGTGCAATGAATTCAACAAAATCATACAATGAAATTCACAACATACAATTGCACTAAATTTGTAGTGAAAGTTATTAAAATGTAGTGAAATTGATTAGCGGCACAAAAATGTGTAGAATGGATATTGGATTTTTCACTACATTGTAAAAATTGTCAGTTTCCCGTGTGCAACCCTGTATGCAGACTTGCATCAGTGTACGAGTAAATATTCAGCCAGCATCAAAACGTTTCTTCTTGGCAGCGTTGTGTTTCACTCCGATTCAAGTCCACAACGATCACCTTTTGCAGCCAACTACTCGTAAAAAAGAACAAGAAAACTTTCGCATTGTGCAGATCCATATTGTATAACTGCAGTGGCGTGCACTCCATAGAGGTAAGCATGCTTTTTGGGCGGCTCCGTTTTCCCCAGCAATCAACAGCACGCGGCGAAATTCTTCTCAATTCTGCTATGCATTGATTTATGTAATAGTACACCATTTCACAGCGATCGAAAATAGCGCCATTTTTCTTCGCAAACGGCGGATTTGTGGGAGAGACAATTTTATGCAGTTCGCAGTGTTACAGTATAGATTAAACTGCGAGCTCCACAAAATTGTCAATTGTGGTTGGTTGTTTTCAAAGAAAACTTACTCTAATTTGGTTCGGTGTGTAATGGTGAATTGTTTCACCCAAGAATGAAAAAAAAATGAAAATAAAAATATGCTCACTTTTTACCCACTCTGTACCTATGTATGTACATAGGCCTTGCAAGGTTATTATAGCTGTATACGATGCAGCGATGAATTGAAATACTTTTTGACGTCACATATCAAGTAAATGTAACAATTTTAGGTAAAGTCATCGACTTGAAAATTGTGTTTATTTTTTTTTTTTGAATTAAGTAAATGTAGTTGTAGTTGCTATAATAGGAAATAGGTGCATTCCCAGCTAGACAATTGTCTCCGATACCTAACGGAATCGATAAGTCCTCGATTATATAGCGATAGCTGCCATCGAAATGTCTCCAATAACCTACTGAATCGATAAGTCATCGATACTACAGCGATACAAATCACTCAATTGGCTACTATACTAGTGTAATCGACAAGCCTCGATTCAATTTCGATTATTTAAGTCCAATTGTCTCCGATACACAACAGAATCGAAATGTCTTCGATCCCAAATCGAAGACCTACATTCAGTTGTCTTCGATACCATTGACATCAAAAAGTAATCGATCCGAAAACGATGACTTTTTTATCCATTTGTCTCAGATACCATGTAATCGAAATGTCTTCGATCACATATCGATGACTTTCATCTAAATGTCTCTGAATTAGATTAAAGTTGTCAAAAAATAAAACGACTAATTTATTCTAATAATAATTAGTAATCTTAGATAGCTCAGGTGTAGGACGTAGGATTACGAACCAATAGGTAGGTGCCCGGTTCGATTCCCAGTAGAAGTAAAGTGGAAAAAAGTTAAGTTGAAATAAGGTAAAAAAAAGTTAAAATATAAAACAGATAAAAAAAATAGAAAAAAGGAAAAATTAAAAAAAAATTTCACCACAGTCATCGTTTTTTCATAAATTCTTCATAGTCCGCAGTGGTCGATTCTACGTCAACGATAGTCTTCGGAATAAGATCGATTCCAGTGCTCACTTTCGGTATAAAAAAAACTGCCAAGCCCATACAAATGTCTCCATAGTTTAATCGACAAAGTCATCGATTCCTTAGTAGACGGTCTTCGATTCTTTATCGATGAATTTTCGATTCTGTTCTAACTGGGTTGTTAGTTTTACGTGAAATCGAATTTTCTAGATATAGTTGAACTGGCTACCCTACATGAAAAGGCTGTGCCCGCCACTGTATATGTGGACGAAACAAACTACATAAAATTGCCTTTGTAATGATATATAACAGTCAAGAGATTTTCTCAGAAAATTATACCTTAGACCAGGAGTGTCAAACTCGAGAACTGGTCCGGGCCAAATATCACTGTCTAGGTTTTAGCGGGCCGCAGGATGAAAAATGTGTATAGACAATTTTTTCGAAATTTAATCACAGAAATTCTTTTAAAATTATATGTCAGAGTCACTAACATCGGAATTATATCCTTTAGAAATGCCATCTTTTAAATATATTTTTCAAACAAATTTGAAAAAATAAATTTACACAAGAAGTTTACCCGCGAAAGTTAAGTTAGATCGATCAGTAAATACTATTTGTGAATTAATTTCCACCAAATTTTGGACAGCTGATGAGAACCTACCCCCAATCGTCTGGGTTTTCCAAAACAACCTGAAACATGCGGACGCGAAATATAATCCAACCGTGGCAGATAGTAATAATTATAAGGTTCGGCAAAGTCAACAACTTTTGAACCGAATTTCGGCACAAATTAAATTCACAAAAGGATTTAATATTTCCTGCTCAAAACTGACCGCCTTCAAAATTTGTTGAGGCAGATTTCTAAAATACATAATTTACATAAACCACCGACTTTTTGACGAGTTTTAGTTAATATATTAGACTTGAGTTTGACCTCGATTTTTTTCAATTTTTACGCATTTTTATTGATACAGATTGTGTTCCTTCGACATAGCCGCGGGCCGCGCAAAACTGCCCGCATGCGGCCCACGGGCCGCGAGTTTGACATATCTGCCTTAGACCCAAAAGTATTACAGTGAATTTACATTTTTTGAGTTTTACATTTCGCACTGTAACTCTTGATAGAATATACCTACCGTCATAAGATCTTGTCCATATATTGATAACAAAATGTATTTGATTTGTACCAAAAATTGGAGTGCCCCGATCATTAACGCTCCCCCTCCTCCTAACATTTGTCAAAAAGGCATGCCTGTAGCTTCTTTGTAAATTGAGCCAGGTAGATCAAATTCGGTGGGGTGCCTATTCTAAGCTCCATTATCCTCCTCACCAAAAATTATTACCATCGGATCAAAACTAAGGGTACCCCCATACAAAGTGAACGAAAATTCTAAGAAATTTCACTTTTTTTCATTTCTAAATTCTATGTAAAATACAAGAAAAAAATTTATCTCTTAGAACGTCATTATAACAGTTAATTGGAGTCTTGTGAATGTATATTCAAAAGGTTGTACCAAGGCGTATGCTACAAGTATCAAAAAATTGGGTTTGAAGGTCAGTGATACCAGTTCGAAGACTAATTGCGAATATTTCGAGTAACGTGTACTAGCAACCTTCAAACTCGATTTTTCGTACTTCTAAGGCACACTCTGGTACAAACTTTCGGATATATGTACATTCAGAAGACAACAATTAACTGTTATAAGGACGTTCTAAGAGATAAATTTTTTTTTTCTATTTTAGGTCGAATTTAGAAGTGAAAAAATGTAAAATTTGTTAGAACATTGGGTCGCTTTGTATGGGGGGTACCCTTAGTTTTGATCGGATGCTAATAATTTTTAGTAAAGAGCATAATGGGGCTTAGACTAGGCACCAGTGGCGTGCACAGCCATTTTGTGGAGGGTACGCTAAACTAAAACCGAAGAATAACCGAAGGATAACTAAAAATGAGGAAAAACCGCCTAATTTATTTTAAAAACACACGTGCAAATATCAGATTTTTTTTCGGTTTTTAGTCAGTTTCCTCCCTGGGGTATAAAGCTTCTAACTTATTTGTTGAGATGATATTTGAAGAAGAAATTTTGTTTTCGTAAAGAAAATTAGCTGGTTCGTTAAGGACCTTTTAAAGAAGTAAATTTCAACGCTAGTATAAAGGATTAGGCGCCGTATGCCGGAAAAGGAAGCATACACCTAATCGGTATCAATCAAGTCTTAGGTCACATTCGATATGCTGAAGCACCTTATACATGCTTATGAGGTTATACTTTGCCTAGCCCTGGGATATTGTTTATTTTCTATTACAACCACAGTGTCCGGGGTTTGTCAAACCGCGCAATACAAAAAATCAAAGTTGTGGACAACGCACGCTTGGAAGAGACAAAGACGATGGGGGGATTTAACAAAAAAATAACGTTTGTTTGTTGTATGCTGCCTGATTTTTTTTCACTAGCTGGAGCTTAATCTTTTACAATATGGTATTGCATTTTACCTTCAGCTCGAACTAAACTGCTAATTGCACAATTTTAAGCCATTGTGATGAGAATGAGAATTTTTTCTTGAAATATAAAACGATCATCTCAACAAATAGTAAGAAGTTTTCTATACCAGGGTTTTCTAAATTAAATTCTTAGATAGGAAAAGAGAATTATATACCTAAATACTTATGTCACAACAAAAATTGTCCCAACATCTTCGCCAGTTCACAATAAGAGCGGCGGCCAGGAAGGCATATGCAAAATATTATACGTAAATTAGTCAATATGTGTTACATGTCAATTTATTTGGAATGCTCCTTTTTCTTATAAAACTGTATCATTAAGTAAAAAGTGCCGAGTTTTGAGTTTTGATCGTGTTCTTGCCTACGTGCAATATGGTTATTCGACTTACAACGTTTTCGACTTAGGACGCATTTTCCTGGAACCAATTAGCGTCCTAAGTCGAGGTTTGCCTGTATGTACATAGCACAGTGTGACTAACAAAATGCATACATAGCTATGCAACCAACCCCGTACAAAAATGTGCATTATAATTTGTTTCTGATTTCTGATTCTCTTTCAAAAAATTATAAATTCCTGTTTCAACATTGTTTAAATATTAAAAAAACAAACAAAGGAAACATTTTGTCAAAACTGAACGGCACATTTTGTGATCGACCTACTGTTTATTTCCGCTTTGGTTCCCTTCGCTCAAATCTTATCACGACATTTTTCGCCGCTCGTGCTATAGTCATCGTTCGTCCGTCAACTTTGTTCGCCAACACCAAGGCAGGCGTGCTTCTCTTCACCATATAAACCTGCAACATTGTTGCAGTTGAAATTTTTCAATTCGTATGGAGATTACAAGCACGGCGAAATGGTGCTTATCGAGCATAATCTAGTGTCGGCGAAAAAACGATGTCAGTGGAATCTACACTACCTATATAAAGATGGCGCTGGTACATTTATTGAGGAAAGAATTAACAGTGAAATCAGTAATTATTTTCATGAACTTGTATGAAGAAAATGTTTTTAAATCAAAGGGTATGCACTGCTTATTTGCATATATGGAGTGCACGCCACTGCTAGGCACCCCACCAAATTTGATCTGCCTACCTTAATTTGAAATGAAGCTACAGGCATATTTGCAAGAAACTGAATTTTCACCCCTTTGCCACCCCCTCCCCCTTAACCCATGGCGCAAATAAGTGTAACTTTTTACTGCGTATATTAGGCAGCGTACTCAACAATTTGGCATCAAAAATTTCTTTTTTTTTTTTATGTTTAGGTTTGGGGATAATATCAGGACGGATTCTTCTTCTTGAAAATTTAACGTTAAAATCAGTGCGAGCCTTTATGATTGGATTTTTCGCGCATTGGTACTTTTAGAAACTTGTGCGGCATCAACTCAACCATCAAGCAGAGATATGATCTCGGCTAAAACGACGCTCGAGAACAACGTGCAAAAATACCGACTTACCATTTCTATAATGAAAAATATCCAATTTTCATTATTTTCAAATAAATACACGAGAGAAGCAACACTTACCTGAAAAGAAAAAGAAAACATTTGTTAATAAAATTGTTAATACTAAAATAAGTTATGGATAAAATATAATACAAAATATTATCATAATCGTCAAATCCCTATAATTACTTTCCCACTGAAAAAAATATTCCACCCTCAATAATTGATGACATATCCAAATCTAAAATATTAGAACCGGATCCATTTCTGATCGAAATTATCCATATTACAATGGCTTATTTGGGAGGAGCACGAGCCGTTACGGCTTCCAATATAAGCCTGCAATTTGATGTCTTTGACAATCAATATGTAAGCGTCGTCTAATTTATTATTAGCAGCACCCAAGGAATAGGTTAAGCATCGTATAAGCATACAATGCAATAATATTGCAAGACCGAGTACAATACACACACGATTCAGGAAAGAAACTGAGAAGTTATCACCACAATTAGAGAGCAAAATCTCTACTCCACTATAGTGGCATGGTAGGGTAAGGAACATAAACTGTGAAAAGGGTTCACTAGCTGTTTTATGAGCTGAATATTTCCACCTTTACCTTCTGAAGAATTAAGAACTAAATTGCTTAAAAATATTTATGTATGTACTCGGTTCTTGGCTGACCAACTGACTTAAAGTAATCCAGAAAGTTTCTCCCTAAATATCTAACCCATTCGAAATACATAAGATGTTCCCATTTCTTTTCAAGTTACACTAAAAGGTTAAAGACATTCTCGCAACCTAATTCCTTTTCGATTTTCGAAACGGTTAGATACAATACTTTAATCGTTTTAACAAAACCATATCAATCGGCCAACAAACTGCACACGATATAGAATCGCTCAGGGCATTATGTCATCGTCTAATTCTCCTGTTTTCGTATAGGATCCAAACAATTTCTTCTTTTTTATCGCTTCTATATATCATTCATTTTCCGTTATTTCAATACAAAAGCTATACAAAACAATATAAACACGTCGCATACTAGAAGAAGCTACCAACAACTTGATGTTTCTTTTCTTTTCTTTAATTCCAATTTCATCACCTTATTTTATTCACTCAGCTCAACTCTCCGACAATAGAGTTTCACAGTTGGTGTACAATAAAAGAGTCGAATCCAGCATTAATGTTCGTCATATGAAGAAGAAAATCAAATCGATAAAAGTTACAAAAAATGTTAGAATATGAGCTATATGCAGAAGCACCGGGAAAAGAAAAAGATTTATATGTATCGCGCTGATGTAATGTACGAGTACGAGTACATTACATTTATTAAGGCAACTTCAATTCGACATCATTGTCGAGTGGTGGAACAACGTCGACGACAGTATATTTTCCGCTTGTTGGCTGCACAACAAGAATACACTTGAGAATTTTCAACCAGAGTGCATCAACTAAGTAAAATGGGGATTGTCAAGGGACACAAGTCTGGCAATTACCGCCGCGCACATACTGTTATTTTGCTTTGCCCTGGGATCGCGGACGAATTGAAGCATAAGATGCATATAACAGCAGGCATCGTAGCCATTTGCATTCATCATTCAGAAAAATGTTTCCAACAAGTTCAAGAAGCTGTAACATTCTTGGCGGATTGGATGCAAAGTGGTAAAATTGAAAAAAATTAAAAAAAAAATTGTGGGAAAGGAGTAACATATTAAAGCATGTTTTGGAACCCGTAAAATAACAAGTCTGAAAAGTCTTTGTCAAACCAACATGGTCTCCCGAAGGAATGAATGACTACAGTGAACGAAAAAGGTTTTTTTTTGTCGAGAAGCTCAATGGTTTTTAAAAGTAAAAGACGCATCGATACTGAAAAAAAAAAAATAAGTTACAGAGATGAGTGTGAAATATTTGCCACTGTAAATGAACAATCAACATGAAGTTCGCTGTCCATGTACAGTGGCGTATCTAATAAAACATGAAAAGTGGGAGCAAAAGCACCAGTTTAAAAAATGATATTAAATTGTTTCATAAAAATGTTGTTTTTCATTGACGCGTGTAAGTTTTTGCAGATTTTTTATTTAATTATTAAAAACGATTATTTATAGAAGGTATTAACGTAAATTTGGCCTAAACATTTTTTATGGAATGCGGTACGTGAATATCTTTATTATGGGGTTTTTTTTAGCCACATTTTCGATTGTAACCTTTTATGAACCTTATTCTTCTTCAATTCAATCGAAAGCTCTATAATAGGCAACACATATGTATTGTCCCCCATTTTATACCTTTTTGTAAAATGTAAAATTTTTGAATTTTCATAGATTGCCAAAAAGTAACTTCTAAAAAAAATCTTCCGATACGGTCAACTTATGCTTACACGCTCAAAAATTAACAATGATAATGTATGCAGTAGCATCCTGACACTCAGAGCCCTAATAAATCAAATTTCTTGATAATACGAAGTCATTTGCATATCGTGCTCGAAGTTTGGATTGAGTTAGGTCCTGCTGATAAAATCAAATACATATTCTTAATCACAATTTAATTATAAATATACCCATTAGTTAATCGGAAAAAATATTGTGTTTTGAAGACTTAATTAAAATTTGTGATGCACTCCACGACAATTTTACATTTTAAAGTGGGGTAAAATGCAAATCTTCGAGATAAATAATTTTATTCGTCACCCAATTGACTTCAAATTCTTCGTTTTATCGAATGTGCTTAATTTTAAAATTGGATTTTTTCGCTTTATTAAATGGACGGGCAAATGACTTCAAGAAATTCAAGAATTTAAAACAACTGTGCGCCGTCCGAGATACAGACGGACAGACGAACCGACAAAATCGATTTCAAGGGTTTTTAAACAAAATTTTCTAAGAAACCCATTCTGAAAAAGTCGTCGCAGCACGGAAACGAAATGACCAAAAAATCATTTGCGAACCCGTCTGGACTCGCAATTGATACCGCGGTTTTCGAGTGGATTTATATAGAACGCGTTCCATCGGAATCGGTATATCCATTCGGACCTCAAGAGTAGAGATGTAACGGATGTCCGCATCCGCATCCGCAATCGCGGATTATCCGCATAAAAATTAAACTCCGCATCCGCATTCTCATCCTCATCTTATAAATATTTACATCCGCATCCTCATCCGCAATCTTCATTTTTGTATGCAGACAATTAGCGGATATATGCGACCCACAAGTGAATTAAATGCATGTGCCGCTCTAAAATTAGAACAAACTGTTCTAATTTTCAAGCGTCAGAAGCTGGTCTTGTCAATTCTATGTTTTATTCCCTTTTTAAACAGTTAAATACATTCCATTACATTCTTGTTGTGTAAGTACATAATGTAATCGGAAATATGCTACCGGAAAGGTAACTTTTGAGAAAAATTAATTAGTACATATTGAGTGCAGCAGGGGCGTACGCAAAAATATATTTCGGGAGGGGGTTTCGATTCGAATTTTTAATTTATATTTCTGATTAGAGACATAATTTTTACCCAAGAAAAAAAGAAACCATTGGGATTCAGTCGCTTATGTCTATATTTTTAAATTACATAATCTAGTCAGCTCTAGCTTAACGAAAAGTCCTGAAATCGGTAACCTCCTGCTCCTAGGGCAGCTGATTCTGCGTTTGAAATATTCCATGTCTTAACCCGCCAAATTTTCCGAAACATCCTCGACACATGAAGGAACCCCCAAAACCCGTATGTAGGATCGCCACTGAGTACAGTTCAAGTAAAGTGCTGGTGTTTATTCTGTGTTTATAAAAGAGCCCATATATATAAAATCAGTTTGGGACTCCGTTCCTCAGACAGGCTTAGTTGGAACAAGCTTTTGTCTAATCAATTGATTCAATTGGTGCGATAAATTAATGACGAAATCGATTTTGAAGAAAAGGACGATATTCCCCCTCGCTAACCTAAGGCTTCGGCAGGAACCAATAGAGCTATTTCAACGTCTAGGACAGGCATAGATGATGGCAAATAAATTACACAATAGACAACATCAATGCTCTTTATTTATGTAGGAAGTAACGCCAACTGAATTGGAGGAGTGGAATGAGGACATCATTATTGACGAAAACTCGAATTTATCTACATAGTAGCTGCGACTCTAACGACGAGGAATTGATCGGAGATGCTCTTTTCTACCATGCAGAGGCAATCAACTGTTCAAATCGATTACTTAGCGCGGCTAAGGAAAATCATCAAAGGGCCTCGGGCATTTTTGCAATACAAAACATCCGGGATAACGCCGTAAATTTATCGGCGAATATTGGCAAAAGGCAAATGAAAATAAGTTAATTTTTCACTAAATAAATGTTGATACACATTACATTTATACCCTATTAACTAACTGTTATTAAACAAATTTATATAAAACCTTCAGAATGTGTTTACATTAACTCATGGACACTTTTCGACACTATTTGAAAACGCTCGGAAAATCTTAGAAATTAGAATTGCTCAAAACTTTTTTTTTCTAATTTTCGAGCGTCTACTGTATAAAGAAATGCATTGAGACAGATTGTATTCTATATCGTATACACAACTGAGCTTCAGTTTGTCGGTCAGCACAGCAGGAGCGCGTTCCATTTATATGATCTGAGTAGTCAGCGATAACTACAGCTACGACTACGAGTGAATTAACGAACGCACTCCGGTTCGCATTTTTGTGAATAGTGTTTGAGTGGTTTTGTTTTAAATGAATTGAACTGAGGCGGGTGAAGTATGGTTTTTTTAAGGTGAAGCGAAGTAAGGAAGTATGCAACTTTTTGATTTTTAACCACACTAATCAGAGGAATTTCAACTTTTCTTCATATTCATGAAAAGTGTGAAACCTAAATATTTTTGTCTACATATTCGATCATATCCTCATCCGCACCCTCATCCGCATCCTCAAAAATTTCTCCATTAATATCCGCATCCGCAACCGCATCCTCACTGTTATACTATTTTGCATCCGCATCCGCATCCTCATCCGCTAAACAAGATCCGTTACATCTCTACTCAAGAGAGAAGGCGCTAGAAGTAGTAAGAGAGTTGAAAAACTCAGAATTTTAGGCGAATGTCAGCTGGCTTGACGAATTCAAACCCAGACACGGCATCAGCTATAAAACAGTGAGCGGGGAGCCTGGAGCAACAGATGTCGAAGTATTAAACGACTGGGCATCGAAATTAGGAAAAGTTTACGACGTATATTCCGAAAATGATATTTATAGCTGCGACGAAATCGCCTTATTTTTTAAAGCTCTTTCTTACCGAACAATGGCGTTGAAGGAAGAAACATGTTAAAGAGGCAACATAGCAAAAAAACGCCTCAATGCTATGTGCCAATATGGCAGGCGACTTCCAACCGTGCCGCGCCGCGCCGTTGATAATCGGAAAATCTTTGAACTCGAGGTGCTTCAAAGGAGTGAACGTACATAATTATGGCATTGAATGGCGAGTCAACCGAAAGGTGTAAATAGGTTAAAAAAATTTAACAGAAAAATGTCACGGCAGGGCAGACGTGTTATTTTATTCATGGATAACACAGCAACTCATCCTAAGATTGAACTCTCCAATGTTAAAATCGTTTGCCATCAAATACAAAGATACATTGCCAGCCTCTGGATCAAGGCATTATAAGAGAACATGAAAGTTATTTATCGAAAATGTGTTTTGCGATTTCTTTTGGTGCGTAGTGATACCTGCACGCCTTCAAGTGATCTTGCGTAAAACATGAATGTCTTAGATGCCATACAGCGGATATACTATGCAATAAAGCATTTAAAGGGTGTTAAATTGCTTCAAAAATTCTAATTTTCCAATTCAGAGAAATTACTCCCAAACCATGCCAATAACTGCGCCCACCAGCATCAAACAGCACGAAACCAATCCATTCAAAACCCAATATGAGCGCCATGACACTATGAAGCCGATCTGCAACACAAATCATCCTTCTCATGTCGATCTCTCTTGCCCGTAAGGGAAGAGATATAGGTTGAAAGGCCCTGGCCGATTCCTATATCTTTTTCAGTTGTGGCATAACTGCGGACCCTTAGCTATGCAGGAGGGGGCTCATAGGTTGAACGGCTCAAGCCAATTCCTATGTCCTTTACGGGGCGTTACTTTCCCGCATTATCCGAGTAAAATCCCCTGTGGTTTGGGGGCAGAATAAACCTCAGTGTTCCTGGCTTGTCGTATAAGGCGACTTAAAGGATAGGATGTGTATGCCAGCAACTTGCGCATCTGAAAATTAATTATGCTAACGAAACGTCTACTAGGCCTCGGATTAGGACTGACTTACCGGTTACGACTTTTGGCTTTCGCACAATGACAAAAATTGGATTCTGGAACGTGTGTACTCTCTTGGACAATGGTTCAGAGGGCCCACAAAACGCACGATTTCTTCAAATAGAGAGTGAGTTTAGACGATACAAACTCAACATCTTGGGTCTGAGCGAAATTAGATGGTTGAATAGTGGGGAATATTTTTCTCCTACTCGTAGCACGGTATTATTGTATTCCGGAAAAGCTTCTGGCAGTTCTCGGGAATCAGGCGTTGGGCTCTTATTAACCAGAGCAGCTCATAGGAGTCTGATTAGTTGGGAACCAGTTTCTGATAGAATTATGACCGCCAGGTTCCGTACTAAAATGAGAAACATTACAATAATTCAATGTTACGCTCCAACTGAACCTGATAGCGCCGAAGCAAAGGACTCTTTTTACGAACAATTGAACACCATCCAGTGTAAAATACCTAAGGGCGACATGGTAGTGGTGATGGGAGATTTAAATGCTAAGGTTGGTGCCGACAACGATGGACTGAGACACGTGATGGGGAGACACGGTCTGGGTAACCGGAACGATAACGGTGAGAGGTTTGTAGAGTTCTGTAGCTTCCACCGCCTCGTCATTGGTGGAACTATGTTCGAGCATAAGAATTGCCATAAGATCCGTCCTGTGGACGTCTGTTGATCGATACCGAACAGAGAATCAAATCGACCATTTTGCCATTTCTAGCAGATTTAGAAGTTGCCTTCTGACGCAGGTATGGGAAGAGACCACCATCTGATGGTTGCAAATGTTCGTTTGCGGATTGCTTCCGTGCAATCTCGTGATTCTTCGTCCCGGCATCGTAAGTTCGACACCGCTAAATTAAAACATCCAGCTGTAGCTCAACAGTTTAACGATCACCTTGCGCAGAAAACATATGTAATTATTAGTCACCCAGTTGATGACTTAAATGCTCACTGGGATGTAATAAAAAATGCGTACCTGGAGAGCGCTGAGACCGTTCTTGGGCCAAATCCTGCCTCCCGGCCAAAGCCTTGGATGTCGGACGCAACATGGCAGCGGATTGTCTCAAACGGAAAGAGCTTAGGGTGAGTCTAACGTCGGCAACAGACGAGAATCGTAACAACATTGAGCTCCTGTACCGTTCGAAAGCTCGGGAAGTCCGACGTATTGTACGCCGTGACAAAAGAGTGTATACCAACTCTCTTCTTGCTACGGCAGAGGAAGCTGCACGGAATAATGATTTAAATACCGTTTACAATGTGATCAAGGAGTGTAAAGGTGGCCGTAGCTCCTATCAACACCCGGTGAAAGATAGTGATGGAAGGCTACTTATCCATACCGACGATCAGTTGAGGCGATGGAAAGAGCACTTCGCAGTAGTTTTAAATCGAGTGACTGATGGCGAAGTCCCCCTCATATTGATAATTTAGCTTCCCGTCAGAACGTAGGTATACGATCAACTCCTCCAACGAAACAAGAAATTGTGGACGCAATTATTGCACTAAAACGTGGCAAGGCTGCCGGGCTCGATGGAATTCCAGCCGAACTTTACCAAGCAACACCGGGCGGAGTTGTTGCACCCTCTTATTGGTAGAGCGTGGGATATAGAATCTTTTCCCACTGAATGGAAGGATGGTTTGATTGTCAAACTTCAAAAAAGGGCAGTCTTACAGAATGCAATAATTGGAGGGGTATTTGTGTGCTTCCTGCTGTTGCCAAAATAATAGCTAGGATAATCTTGGAGAGAATCAAGCTCCACTTAGAAAGCTAACTTGATGAAGAGCAGGCTGGGTTTCGATCTGGGTTTTCTTGCGTGGACCACATCAACACCTTGCGGATTGTAATTGAGCAATGCGTCGAATATAGATCTCCGTTGCACATGCTCTTTGTTGATTTTGAGAAGGCTTTCGACAGTGTGAACCGAGAATGTATCTGGGCGGCCTTGCGCAAGAGGGGTGTTCCAGAGAAAATAGTGGCTATAATTAGGGCAACATACGTCGATGCAAAATGTCGCGTACTCCATAAAGGTAAGGTGTCTGAGGGTTTCGAAGTTCATAGCGGTGTCAGGCAGGGTTGCATCCTATCACCCATCCTGTTTCTTTTGGTGATTGGTGATGTGCTCCATGTAGCTTTGCCAGAAGAACGTAACCGTGGCATCCAGTGGACTCTGAAATCCCACTTACAACATTTGAACTATGCTGATGACATTTGTCTACTCTCGCATAAGATCATGGATCTGAGTGAAATGGCTCTGGATCTCGAGAGGAAGGCAAATGTTGTCGGGCTAAAAATTAATACCAACAAGACCAAAAACCTTAGCCTGACTGAGAATCACACTCTCCCCATAAGTATCAATGGACAACTTGTTGAACAGGTAGACGAATTTGTATATTTAGGTAGCACTGTTGCTATTGATGGTGGCACAGATCAAGATTTCGTTCGCCGCATTAACCGTGCCAAGTCTTCCTTCGGCATGTTGTCCAAACTCTGGCAAAGCAGTTATCTCAGTGTTAAAACCAAACTGGGGCTGTTTCGCAAAGTTTCCGTTGCAGTTACCAAGAAGCTGCAAACTTTCGTTAACACCTGTCTTCGCCGAATCTTCAGAATTTTTTGGCCCGAAAGAATTTCGAATGAAGATCTTCTTCGGCGTACGGGTCAAATACCTATCGATGAATTGATTCGCAGACGAAAGTGGCAGTGGATTGGTCATACGTTGCGGAAGGGTGATAACTGCATTGCTGGTCGCGCTATGCGATGGAACCCCTTATCACAACGTGGACGACAAAGGGGTCGCCCTAAAATCACGTGGCGCAGATCTGTGGATAAGGAATGTGCGTCTTTGAGAAAGAACTGGGGTCAAATACGTTACATGGCCAGAAACCGTACGCGATGGCGAGTAGGTGTAGTAGACGCGCTATGCCCCACAAGGGGTTAAGGCAACTTAGTAGTAGTAGTATGTCGATCTCTCAGCGCTGGTCGACGATTTGTCAGTGGCGTACTTTTTCAGTGGATGGGATGAGAATTGTCATTCCAGCCACTGGAAAAGCACGCTGTTTTTTGTCATGGAAAAGTTCCTCATCGCATCGCAAGCAGTTTCGAGCGTGTTCTTATTTATGTAAATGATAACAATTTTTTTTCTTGCGATGTGAAGCTTTTGGCGTCTCATCGCATCGCGTTCTGTGTGCGCAGGCACTAAAACATTTGACATTTGATTCATCAAATTACAGTTTCGTTGCAATTAGGTACATACAAGTAGTGAAATACTCATATAATTTTTATCGTAATTTATGTTATCAGTAAGAGCAGGGCCTACACCGCAGGTCGAGCAACGCGAAACCATGGAGCGGTATAAAGAACGAGGCAAGGAAGAAGATGTTATCAGTAAAAAAATTGTCTTAACACCGACATTTATAAACAATATTATTTGATTGCCTAGGGACTATTGGAAATGTATCAAATTGCATAGCTATAGGCGCTGAACGAATTACATTTCAAATCGAAGAACCTGATGCCGAAACATGTTTCGAACAGTTTGAATCTAGACTGGAGTGTGGCACGCTAAAAATCAAAAAAAAAATTTTGCATTGGAATCAAGACTCCGACGTATCGTGTGTAAAAGGTAATAGAGTTCGTGCACACAGAAAGCGATGCGATATGATGAGACGTAAAAAGGTTCCCATTGCAAGAACAAAAAAATTCCTAGCATTTAAATGCTGCTTGTATCATTCAGACTGCTTGCGATGCGATGAGGAAATTTTCCATGACAAAAAAGCGTGCTTTTCAGCGGCTAGAAGGCGTATTAGCGCCACTGATAAATCGCACACGCTCTTCCTAATTGCCATAACCCCTTGTGGGAAACAGGGCGTCCACTAACCGATTCGTTTTATGATGCGGTTTTCAGTAATTTATTTTTTAATATTATTATACATACATAATTATATGACACTGAGCTAGTGCCAAAGTTGAAGATCTTAAGTTCATTTCTAGAGAGACCACTGAATGATCATTTTTGGCACCGCGCGCGCGGCGGAACGAACCGTCTGTAATACACTCGGCGTTAAAAGTATCGGGCCACCCGCAACTTTCGAACTCTAACCCAATTTTCTCAAAAAGTATAAAACTTACAACTCTGAAAGTTATATCTATACAGAAAGTGCGTTTAATGGCAATTTAAATGACTATCAATTTTATTTAAAGTACTGCGTAAACTCACAAAACAATCAAACAACAAACACAATACTATCGATTTTCTGTTTTTTTTTTTTTACTAGAGTTCGCCCTTACCTTTTTCTTCTTCTACAGTGAGGGTATAGGATATTTTTTATAATTTGTTTAGTTGTTATTCATTGCTTTTTAGGCGCGTGTATTTTTGCTACTTTTGTCAACCAATAATGAATGCGACGCCGGAGAAAGCAGCTCAAGTTGTAACACTACTTCAAGCAGGCTTTGCACAACGTGCAGCAGATCATGCAAAGAGTTTACAGACGATACTTAGAGACTGGAGCATTCGATCGCCGTCCTGATACGGGCACACCTAGGGCTACATTAGCAGCAGATGATTATATGAGTTATATCCAACTCAATGTTCTGCGAAATCGACGCCTCAACGCAGTTCAAGTCCAACAAAAGCTGCGTGACGGACCCCAAGTGGTTATAAGTTCTTCTACCGTTAGAAGCAGACTTGCTGAGCGGAACCTGACTCCAAAGAGAGCTGCAGCAGGTCCAAAATTAACAGCAGCTCACCGTCGAGCACGACTTGAATTCGCTCGAGAGCGTGGGGATTGGAAGTTATAAGAGTGGGGTAATGTAATCATCACTGATGAGACCAGGGCGGCTCTATATCAAAGTGATCGACGTCAAAGAGTATATCGTCGCACTGGAGAACGTTATTCTCAGTGTGGCATCGCGGAATCTGTTGCTTTTGGAGGAGAATTTGTATAATGGTCTGGGCGGCATCTCGCTAACCGGACATACAGCATTAGTTTTTATCGAACCGACCGGCCGTAAACGTGGATTGACTTCACAATGCTACATCAATGAAATCCTTGCATTCCATGTGATCTCTTTCGCAGATTATATCGGGCATAACATCCAGTTGATTCAGGATAATGCACGGCCTCATGTTGCTCATGTGGTAACCCAGTATCTACAGGACGTCGGCATTCGAAAACTTATGGGATAAGCTGAAACGTCGGATTCGAGCCCACGTTCCTGCTCCAACAACGCTTCCAGAGCTGTGAATCGCAATTGAAGAGGAGTCGAATGCAATTTCCCAAGACTTCGTCATCAGCCGAGGTCTATGAATACAAGGATGCTAGCAGTTATTCGAGCAAGGGGAGGGAACACTGAATACTGACCAAACACTTTATTTTAAATTTTTACTTGGTTTTCAGCATAAATTTGAGGTTTTACGACTGGAAACGACTCTTATTTGTAAAATCTTTAATAAACGCTTAATAAATTAATAAATCACAATGTGTTTCCATTCATTTTAATTGTCATAAAATGCACTTCCTGTAGATATAACTTTCATAGTTGTAACTTTTATACTTTTTGAGAAAATTGGCTTAGAGTTCGAAAGTTGCGGGTGGCCCGATACTTTTGACGTCGAGTTTATTATTGTGACGCTGAACTAGTGCCAAAGTTGAAGATTTTAAGTTCATTTCTAGAGTGACCATATCGAATGATAATTTTTGTCAAGGCGCGCGTGGCGGAACGGTACCGTCTGTAATATATGACAATATTACCTTTTTTCAAAAAATGTTAACGTCACTATGGTTGATATCATGGACCAATTAGTCCATCACAATAATTGACCAACAGAAAAGAGCTTCCATGATGTCCATGTTTGTTGGAAAGGGTATGCGTTTTACTGCTCGCTCACCGTTCAAATGTGAAGCATCGTAGAACACAAAAATTACTTGGTACGAGTTTACCAGATTTCTTATTAATTTATTTATGTGCATAAATGTGCTAGCTGTAACTACTTCATATTGCAGGTGCAATATCACCAGAAATGGCCCCATTTCCGTTGCAGTCGGAATGTTGCACAGAATGTGTAGTAGAATTGGAATTCCACTTGTTTCAGATGGTTCATCATGCGAACGAATTTATTAAAAGGGGTGCACTATAATAAGAGGGTCTGCCTCTGCAAGTCATATGTTCAACCGGAAAAGGCAGAAATGTGCTTAAGCGACCGTGACGATCAACGTGAGATATGTGGTATATCTATATTGGGTCTATGACTGAGTGCTAGCTATAATAGAGTTGACTAAAATCAGTCAAAATTATGTATTAGACATGATAGGTAGGTTATTGCGCATTTAAAGGCATAGAATAAAATTAATAAACGGCAGGTGTCAGCATACAAATCCACCTTTGGTTAGGCTAGACAGTTTAAAACAATTTTTAATGTAAACACACAATAAATATGAATATGTACCTATAATTAATTAAACAGAATATGACAACTAAACTCTTAATTTCCCTAGTTTTTGAAAACTTCACACCATACATAATCCATTCCATCATGGTGTAAATTCAAATTACACATTAAAATTCCTCTTTATCGATTCTCTTCCATACACATACGATAACAGCGTAGTGCCGTAAGTAAAAGTACATAGCCCCATCGAACAGAAACAAGTGTCATCCATCCCTTATTCATGACCCTCAGCAATATAATTCAAATTCCCACAATATATGCATTTTTTCGTTCTGTTTTCATTTTACAATTTACAACGCATACATGTGCACCGACATGATCGTGTCCTTTCTGACCCAACCAAGCGTTCGTTTTTGAATTTAATTCCATGTAATCATCCGTTCCATTTAGGCGTCTAGGCTACGCCAAGCTGGCCATTGCTATTCAATTTCTACTTTTGTTTTTAACCGCCCGGCCTGGTTTTTGCTTGCCGTACTCTAATTAAAAGCCACTTCCAGAAAGTGAACCAATCGGTGGAGACTCTGTACCCAATATGGAGAGGTTGCAGCGTACATACTTTTATTTGTGTGTAAATAAAAGCCAAAAGTTGCAATTGCACATGAAAAAAAAAACGGTTCAAAGTATTTTTTTTATATTTTTAAAACGGAAATCCAACAATGACCATTTTTTACATTTTATTAGAGAACCCCATCAGTTTTTTATTGTGCATAGGAATTCAGAATGGGTGGATGAGCTATTTAAAGGGGTAGTGCGAGAATATATATTTAAATACATAATATACTGTCAATAAGAAAGGGGATTATTTTTAATTGTCATCTGTGTATGGTACTGTTCCTGTACATTAGTGATTCCCAGGAGGCGTGACGATCAGGGAAGGGGGCGCGGGCACAACTCTAATATTGATGATGATGATGAATGAATTATGGTTTGCTTGTCATTAAGGAATTATGCTTTTCTTGCGAATTTCTTTCGAAATACACCAGGGGTAATCGGTTGTTGCAAAGCGTTGCAAAATGGCAAAAATTGTATTTTCGTCGATTAATTCGCTGCTATACTAAATCCATTCGATGCACACCGCTGAGAAAATTTTTGGTCAAGAAAAAAAAAATAACTAGGGGGCTTCGCTCGCCAACCCCGGGCCGAGGCTAATTTTGGGCGCGGCCGAAATTTGGATACCCTTCGCTTGGGCTAAAAGCTTTTTCGGGTGTACCTATGACTTGTATTTAATCCCCCTCCTCATTCTTTTTCTTCCGACTTGACGAAAGTTTTGGGCTTGGTTGAAATAAGTGGGCAAATAAAAATATTTACTCGGAAAATTTTATTGGGGTTGCCGGAGCATGACCCCACAGTACGATTCCATTGGTTTTGAACATTTTAGTTGCTTTGATAAAGACACATTAATTCAAGGTTTTGGGAAATTGGTGTAAAAAAATGTTTCTTAGAAGAACCAATATGGGGGGTTTGGTTTGTATGGCAGCCCCATGAAGCCATGGTCCGATTTGATTTAATCTTACATATGTTTTGTGTCATCAATAGAAATACATTCGTGTGAAATTTGGTTGAAATTGGTGCACAAATAAAAAAGTTTTTCTTAGAAGAACCTAATTTGGGAGGTTGGATTTGTATGGCAGCCCCATGACCCCATGGTCCGATTTTATCCATTCTTCCATATGTTTTGTGTCAACAATAGAAATACATTTGTCTGAAATTTGGTTGAAATTGGTGCACAAATAAAAAAGTTTTTCTTAGAAGAACCTAATTTGGGGGGTTAAGTTTGTATGGCAGCCCCATGACCCCATGGTGTGATTTGATCCATTCTTGCATATATTTTGTGTTATCTATAGAAACACATTTGTGTGAAATTTGGTTGAAATTAGTGCACAAATAAAAAAGTTTTTCTTAGAAGAACTCAAATTGGGGAGCTAGGTTTGTATGGCAGCCCCATGACCCAGTGATCCAATTTGGGTGAATCAAACATACAAACAGCCTGCAACAATAAAAAGCACGTGTGCAAAATTTCAACTTGCTAGCTTCAATACCCGCCGAGTAAAACGCGTCGCAACAGACAGACAGACAGACAGACGGACATGCTCCAATCGACTCCCCAAGTCATGCTGATCATATATGTATACTTTTTATATGGTCGGAGATGCTTCCTTTAATGCGTTACAAACTTCATGACAAAGTTAATATAACTTTTGACTCTATGAGCGAAGGGTATAAAAAATCACTTAATATGGCTGATATGAGCCACATCAGCCAGCTATCGGGTTTGAATGATTTTAGATAAAAAATTAAGGATTTTGGTCGCTCCAGTAATATCAATATCAATTTTGCTGCTCGACGTATCGCTGAACCCATGATGACGGCCGATGAAATTCAGGATGTGAAAATCTTAAATAATACTTCCTAAAAATTCCATTAGTTACAAAATATGGATTGCACTATCAAACAAATGTTCAAGCAATTTAAACAGAACTTATATGTCCAAAATTAAAAGCATTTCTTGCCCATGGCAATTTTTGCATCTATTTTCGGTTTTTGGCCAATATTTTCTCGGGTGGCGCCAGTATCAGCAGATTTCGCAAGGCGGGCACGAGCATAAAAAGATTGGAAACCACTGCTGTACAGCGATACGAGAAGTCCTTCCATCCAAACCAAACTGTGCTTAAAACCCGGGGCACATGAGCGGAACACTCTCCATTCGTGTCAGTAAAACAGTAAAAGTAAATACGGCCTTGGGACAATTTTCCCGTATTTACTTTAAATAATTTTAAATTTTCCTTGTAATGGGTGGAGCAAAAGTAATCACTCTATTTGAAATCGCTGTAACTTTTTTTCCTTCTTTTTTTTTGTTTCATTTTTCCTAGTTTCTGAAGTAAACAAACGTAGAATACGAACTGTCAAGCCATGAATCGGTTTACTCCTAAGGAACGCTGGCAAATTTGTTTCGAAGAAGAGGACGATTTTTCATCAAAAATCATCATGAGCGATGAGGCTCATTTCCATCTGAGCGGCTTCGTGAACAAACAGAATACTCGTTTCTGGGGAACCCAAAATCCACGTATCACCTACGAAGACCCATTACACCCGCTCAAAGTTACTGCGTGGTGTGCTGTTCACGCTAAAGGAGTCATCGCACAGTGGGGCGACTAGAACAAAAATTCGGACATAGGCAATTATACGAAATCTTAATATTGCAGATTTGACTACTATGACTTTACACTATACAGGGTGTCCCGCAACTGGTTAGCCATAGACAAATGGTAGACTCTACAGGATGTTTTAGGAAAAATATCGCCAAAATTATTTCTCTAGCTTTTACCGTTAAGGAGTAATTGCCTTTTTTGTGATTCTTGTCAAAAAGCACGACTTTTTTCTAAAAACTCATATTTTCTAACTATCACTTTAGCCAAATCAATATTTTTCATATTCTTCTGAAAGTACACAAAATTTCCAATAAAAGGACATATCGAACGTTTCGTACGGTTTCGTATCTTCCGAGGTACGACGTTTTGAATTTTGCAGAAATGTCAATTTCAACTTTTAATGTCAAAATTAAACCCGAATTTCGTAACGATACATTGAAGTGGCAAATCTGCAAAGTTCACAAAAGTTGGCCCAAATCCTAAGCTTTCGAACGGCATATAAGAATAAAGCACAGAATCATCCAGTTTGTGAATAATGTGTGTAAAATGGGAAAAAACATAGTCCGTAAGAGGAACAAATCTTGCTTTTACGTGGAAATAGTTCAGTCATATAAGCATTTCCAATAGAAAAAAATACAGTAAGGCTTTTTTTTTCTTGGTCTTGAATCAGTGGGGTCCCAGGAGTCTTAAACACATTTTGCTGAAATAAATAAGATCGGAAAGGTCCCAAAAAGGACAAGAAAGGACACTATTTAATCCTTGACTGGAGGTCGGCATTCGGGATATCATATCAAAGGGGACGCCGAGTACATTACATATCCGGTGTTTGATTCCTATTTCAAGGACTCTTAACCGAATAAATCGCGTTTGAATGGAAAATTCTCGTGTTTCTCGTAACTTATCATTTGTATCTTTCCAAAGCCCATAACTACGCTAATAATTCAAGTTGCCCCTTCCTTTTTAATTTTTGCTAAGGAAAAATTGGATCGGAAAACTCTGAAAAAGGACATAAAAGGACACTAATTAATACCTGACAAATTAAAATGTTTATCCTTTAGACGATGAAAATGAAAAATACTCTCACAATATTAATATGTACACAGCGAACCTTCGTACAAATAATTAAACACCTAAAACAAATTTTTTTATACTTACCGTTATAATTAGTAAAGTAGCATCTACAACAGTAGCGAAAAGTATTTTTCCATAATGCATAACAACCAAGTCTATGCTTGATGTAAAAATGTTACTTCCTTTCCAAGATTGAAGTCGGTTTGGTACATTTTTTTATTTATACGTATTATTCAGAAACTGGATGACTCTGTGCTTTATTCTTATATGCCGTTCGAAAACTTAGATACTACGCCAACTTTTGTCAACTGCAGATTTGCCACTACAATGTACCGTTGCGAAATTCGGGTTGAATTTTGACATTAAAAATTGAAATTGACATTTTTGCAAAATTCAAAACGTCGTATCTCGGAAGATACGAAACCGTTCGATATGTACTTTTATTGGAAATTTTGTGTACTTTCAGAAGAATATGAAAAATATTGATTTGGCTAAAGTGGAAGCTAGAAAATAGGAGTTTTTACAAAAAAGTCGTGCTTTTTGACAAGAATCACAAAAAAGGCAATTACTCCTTAACGGTAAAAGCTAGAGAAATAATTTTGGCGACATTTTTTCCTAAAACATCCTGCAGATTCTACCATTGGTCTATGGCTAACCAGTTGCGGGACACCCTGTATAGTGTAAGCTATCCAAATCCATTGTTAATAATTTTTTACTTGTAACGGTATTGGTTGTATAGGCAGTTTTGTTCAATAAGAAATGAATTTTTGGCATATGACCCCAAAATTTCAAATACCCGTATCAACCACCTTACCTAATAAAATGGCAAATAAATATACTTTTCACGTTTGGCCTTTGGATAAGAGGACCTTGTTATGGTATTTACGTATCTAACAAAGAACATAACGGTAAATTTTAACGATTCTAGCCAAAAACCTTGATATTTCTATTGTTTCATCAAAAACAAAAAATGGCCGTAGTTGGCCGGGAAATGAATTAAGCCATAATTATCTGCAATTAATGGAGTCAATAAAAACACAAAGTTTGGCTGCAACCCCGCCCACAGTAGCCATTTTTATCGGCTAATCTCTGTTTTTCACGTTAACCTTTTCGCAAAATAACATTCATTCTGATGCAGCTTTGAACTTTAAATTGTTATAATAAAAACAGTAGAGTTTTTCCTTCTACGAGATATTTTTATTGCTTAAGAATACAATTGTTTCGGGAGTCACAAGCTCCCTTCCTCAGTTCATGACTCAGACTAAAGAGAGGACCTGACCTAATCTACTATAAATACAAACATTTTTATCCTAAAACTACCTGGGAGTTAGGGAGCGCGAAGGACAAGCTGAATAAGGAGGAAAAAAATGGAATATACGAGATAACATGCCCCGAATGCAAGAAGGTTTACGTAGGTCAAACACGCCGATTAGTAGGAACCCGATTTGACGAACATAGGAAAGAAGCGGAATTAGGGAAAAAGAACCCCAATAGGCAGCTAAGGTCAATGGTAGCAAGGCATATAGTAGAGGAAGGGCATGACATTAGGTTCGACGATCTTAAAGTAATAAAACAGGTAGACAGAGTGAGCACACTGGACGCAGCAGAAAGTATCTACATCATCAAAAACAATAAAAACCTTAGGTTGAATCACGACGAAGGAAATTGCACCTCTAGACTCTTAAAAGTAATTAAATAATCTTCCCAGGTAGTTTTAGGATAAAAATGTTTGTATTTATAGTAGATTAGGTCTCTTTAGTCTGAGTCATGAACTGAGGAAGGGAGCTTGTGACTCCCGAAATAATTGTATTCTTAAGCAATAAAAATATCTCGTAGAAGGAAAAACTCTACTGTTTTTATTAAAACGAACGAGAAAGCATACCCGAATTTATCCGTTTAAAGAACCGTTATGATATTAGCGTTTGCATTTTCTATGTCAAATGAATTTTGTAAATTTTCAAAGTTTGAATTACTATAACTTCGAAATAACAGTGAGTTTTGTAATGTGACAGCAGTCAAATTACATAAAATGTTGTATATTTTTAATACCTTAATCCAAATGCTAAATTGCGCAAAGCAAGACAGGTTACATTTGGGATTTGTTTGGTTACTCTAGCTTTCCCAAAGATTTCATAAATAATGATGCAGTTTTGTAACGGTAAATGAGAGAGCATTATGGCCATATATTTTTTTTCTCTAAATGAGTCGTACTATCTATTAATATCATTTGTAACATCAGGAAGGAGAAACGGTAAATTGTATATACTATGGGGTTGGTGAAAGCATCCTTAAAATCGCTATATCTTCTTTCGGACATTGCGTATTTTAAAATGGAGTCCACCATTCGATTCAGCAGAAACAAGTTCAACTTATAGTCATTTACGTGGTATATTTTACAACAGGACATCTTCACAAATATGCGATGTCCGAAAAATCATTGATTTCGGCCCACTGTGCATCGGACCGGTTCAAACGACGACTGTGGATGGCGTGAGCTACAGAGCCATGCTTAACAAATTTTTTCTTCCTAAATTGGATGAATTAGGACTGGAGAACATGTGGTTCCAACGGGACGGTGCAACCGCGTACACTGCTCGAGACACAATCAATATTCTGAAGGGAACATTTCCGGGTCGGTTAATCTCTCGTTTTGGTGATTTGCACTGGCCGGCCAGATCACCCGATTTAACTATTCCAGACTTCTTTTTATGGGGTTTTTTGAGGTCGCGGGTTTACGTCAACAAGCCTCAGACTCTTGAAGCGCTTAAGGAGAATATTCAACAGGAATGCGAAAACCTGTCGCCCGATATTCTGGGAAGAGTGATGGAAAATGCCATAAAACGGGCCCGTATGGTAATCAACTGTGGCGGCGGCCACTTGGTCGATATCATTTTTGCGACTTAATACAATAAATTCTAAGGGATTGAATAAACGTATTTCATAAGCAAAACCGAAGTTTTTTTTATTAAGAAAAATACAGCAAAAGAGCATCGGGTTATTACTTTTGCCCCACCCTGTATATATGGATACGTGTGAGCTTACAGATTCCTGAGCTAAAGTTGACCTTAACTTTTATTTTAAAAATGATCTTGAATCTTTCGCAAAGAAAAATCTGAAATGTTTCCTAAAGAAAGATTGAAAGAATTACTGGGGAAGGCGATACATATTTCTTTTGGTCCGAGCGTAGGGAGTTATTCAATTTCGGAAATGTCACATTGGAATATTTGCATTGACCTTGTGACATGAAGGTAGAAGGTTCGAGTCCCGATTGGGACGAAACTTTATTCCCTGAACTTCCTCAATTGTAGGTATTTTTTGCCAAAACTTTGTGATTTCGTACAGATAGACACACTCATTAGATCTAGGGTGTATTTTTTATATATTACTTTTGGACGGATAAGCTCATCCAGGTAATTATGTAGAACGTCTAAGTCACATAAATTCTGCCCAGAAACATAATTGCAAAATTCTTTTCAGAAAAAAAGGTTTGATAAGCAAAAGTACAAATTTACGGGAACGGGCACGTGGTGTCTTCAAAGACCCCATGAGTACCAGACTCAATTCTTAGCATAGCTTTTGCTACGTCAAATAAATTCGTAGGGGCATCTAGAAAGAGTTGACAAGTTTACAGGCTCTGATCGATTTTGAATTTTACAAATTTGTTCTAAAAGTTATTCTCACTGCTCCAGGAACAAAGTTTTCCTGGAGTCCAAGGCAGAGGGAAAAAATATTAAGAACGTCGATCGCTTAAGATGTAAGCTTACCGTATGTACAAAAAATTGTTTGAATAATTGTATTAAACATGTTCAATAACATAACAAAGTACATATGTACTTATAAATTGTGTTTTTTTACAATTTGATACTTGTTCAAAAGACCCCACTGCCCGTTCGCATTGATCGCGGGACGTGCCTGGTGAAGGGTTAATGTCAGAAGCCTTTACTGGATAGGCACTTCTGTCAAAAAGCGAAAGTGGCAACGGATAGGTCATACCCTCCGAAGGGAGCCAAAAAATATTGCTAAAGAGACCCTAGATTGGAAGCGGCGCGGCGTATGCTTGATTAATGCCCTATGCCCCACAAGGGGTTAACAGGAACCAGAGAGAGAGAGGCTTGGTGATGTGCACATAATTTATGCTTTATTTTACGTATATATTGTCAAAATTAATTTGTAGTGGTGATTCACAATTTTCGCTCATTAAAAACAACATGAAAGTTTTTTACTATTGTTTGCGCTTATGAGGGTGCACGTGTTTTATTGACAAAAGCAAATTCTTCGTAACTGCAGCGGAAACTTTCGAAGTGATGCCCCCATAAAAACAGTGAACGAATTAGGGATTGGAACAGCCTTAGCATGGCTTTAACACTAAGATAACTGCTTTGCCAGAATTTGGACAACATAATGATGGTGATCTGCTTGGTACAACCACCAACAACGGCATAACATTACTACCCAGTTAGGTTAACTTGTCCACCGATCCTGATGCACTCGAGTCATGTAGGGTGGCTTACGGCATTGCTGACTTTCTCCCTCTTTTTTTCGGAAGGGCAGTCATACAAGCCGAATACGACGCACTGTTTTCTTGTTGGTGAGGAATCCGTCATAAGCAATCGTGTAAAGCTTCAGAGCTGGCGGCTTCGCATAACCCGAGCCTCGAAAGCGCGAGTTAGGGAGAATGGCCTTGGAAAAATACCTACGCACCTATACCTAGCTAGTTTGTAGATAGATGTTCATACGACCCGAGTCGCATTGCTGACTAGTAAACTGAAGAGGATCCCCATCCGGATGTGAAAAGTAGCGCTGGTGGCTAGTCACAGGTCAAACGAACCTGGAGTATGAACGTCTGAATTCAAAGTGAGGCTTAACCTTTCAGGATAGATTTGTACATTATTCACTAAATAGCTAAAAATCTGTTTAAGAATGAAAGTGGGGTTATTGTCAATACCAACCAGTCAACTATGGACTATGGATATGGTATGACCCTCCTCATGAGTCGTCATACCAGTGGACGAAACCATATAGCAAATGTGTAGCCCATAGCGGTGAATAACTTTTGAGGGGGTCATACCATATCCATAGTCCATAGTTGACTGGTTGGTATTGACAATAACCCCACTTTCATTCTTAACCTTTCAGGGGCTGAAGGAAGATCACACCTGCCATTGAGAAGTCTTTAGCAAATAGCGTACCTCGGGGATGGGGTTGCTCAGGGGACCTTTCTATCATTGTTGTTGGACTCGAGGTGGCTGGAGGTTGTTATCCAAGTGAAGCAGCTGCAATTGCGGCCCTGGGGCTAAATTTCCGAAGGTGAGTGCTCTGGACGCTCGGCATTTTTTATTTATTAAAATAAAAACAAGCGAAACTCAATGAAAAATGTTTTCTGTTTTCTTATGCTTAATTTTTTCCGTGAACCTAAAATTTTTCCAATTTCTGAAATAGCTCCCACCTTATAGTCGGTATCTTTCATTGCACCAGTTTACTTAACCCGACCTTCTCTTCTTCATTTTATGACTGACTCTAACAGGCCCTCCTCCATCGCGGCTATACCATCGTTATGCCTTAGTGCGTTATGCTTTAGTGCTTTTCGGTAACAGTACCGGCTCGCACGAGCCTCAATGTCTTCATGTTAAATTTACTTGCTTTTGCTATAATAACCCATTATGGAATCAAGCAAGTTTTGTTTGCTCCGTTTGCTCGTGTGTATCTTGAAATTTCCTTCGAGTCTCTTTCGTGGCTGTGGCAATTCATTCAATTTGAAAATGTATTCAACTCCATTCTAACTGCGGCGAAATGGAAGTATGAATGCACAACATATCCACCTGGCACGTAATACCCCTTTTGCTATCATGATTAGCCCATGATGTCGGCGTGGTCTCTGCATATAATAATAATAATATTCTCAAAAGGGTTACCACCAATGGATATTCACAAATGAATGACGAGGAGCACACTCGAGGGAAGAATAATATGGAAACTTGTTAACCGACATTATTCGTGTCCGTGTGTATGTTAATTAGTGACAAAAGCCATGGAATTAATTTAAATTGTTATAAAAGAGCTGAGTGACTGAAGGAGGTGAATACGTATAATGACATCATTGTGAGCAATGGGAGACGCTGCCGCGGATAGTGCAAAGAACGAATTATTACTATTGTACACCTGAATGTATCCAAGCACCACTGAAAAGTTTTCTCTCATCATTTCTTTTTCTCTTGTGTGCAATTTCGAATTTCAAGCCAATTTTTCGCCTTTTAAATCAAATACTTGGCAATTGCGTATATAGATAGAGGTAGGAGGTAGGTGTCGTAACAAAACCGCCTATTCACAAAAATAAGCAAAATCTGGCGGTCATTGCATTTATTTGTATGTTGTTGCAACCTCGGATCCTATATAAAAAAAAAGCAGTTTTTTCTCAGAGGTTAGAGATATATTATCTAAAACCGCTTTCGGCGATTAAAAGTCGATAAATGATGTCTGCGGAGCGTGCAGTTAACTCTTGCATTTAATGGAGTTATATCTCTTGCGGGCAAGACATTGAAATAGATGGTGGTGGTGTACCCCTCCCATACAAAACGCCAAAAAAAAAGAATCGCATCTTTTCGCTATGTATTTTGCTGTTGCCATTGCACCCAATATGAATATATTCAACTTCAAAACTTCAATGACTAAGCACTAACATGGCGAGCAAAGCGCGCAATCGTATCGACCTCACTCCCAATCTGAAAACGACGCGCGTTGTTAGATATTTTTATACAAGTAGTAATCGTGTATAGTGGTTGCAGCAATCTTACAAGGTGAAATGAATATTCAAAGAAAAGAACAAAGATTGTCTGCGTGTAGCAGTTAGCTAGCACTAGCAGCAGAATCGCAGATATGACTTGCAGTGCAGAGGTGAATGTTAGGTGTACGTGGTGAATTATTAAAAGTTATTTTTTTTATTTATGATTATTATAGCAAAAGCAGTGCATGGAGTTTTTTATATTTGTTTAAAAATGTAAAATTATTCTCGTATTCATTTGATGGCAAATCCTAGGATCAGGGCTCTCCAGCCGCTCCTAGAGGCAGTTTCTGTAAGGACTTCATCGATGCGTGTGTCGCTGAGATTAGCGACAATCGGGGCCGAAGCTTCTTCTGGCTCTTCGACTACAAAACCGGTAGCTGGTGAAAAAAGCTGAGGAACCGTAAAAACAAAGCCAGTGGCACATGCTCTTCATAAACGATGAGTGGCTGCTACGACATGGAGAGGCGCACTTCAAATTAAGCTTTGCTATTTCTAATGTCACAAACACGATTTAGATGTTCCGATCCCAAGCAACATTTTAAGTAGCGAGAACTAAGGCTTTTGGTTCTGCCACTTAAGATAAATTTCAGCCATGTTCTTGTCTTCATCGTAACAATTTCTGCAAAATACTTTTTGGAAAGTTCCACCATGGTAGCAGCTGGAACTTTGCTTCTACATAGTGAGAAACTGCAAAATATTATTTTTAAGTGTTGAAACCATAGCCGTATATTTTTTTTTGTAATTTTGAAGGATTGAATACTTGATAGTAATATTTGGAACTAGTAGGTTGGAACTAGTAGGGTTTCCCAATTGGAATGATAGGATTTTGAACGCCTCTAGCGGACACATTTGAACTACGACGTTTGACAGCTGCTGTTAGCTGTGATCAGTAAGTTTTGCCATTTCACCATGGATCGTTTCACGTTACCCCAACGGTTGGAAATTATCCAATTATTTTATCAAAATTCGAGAAGTTTTGTGGCTACTCAAAGGTTATCGTGCAATACATGGCCGTCATTCGGCTCCAACTGAGCAAGCAATTCGTCGAATAGTGACAAAATTGGAAAGTGAATTTACTCTACTGGACAAGAAGCCGTCGAAACGACGTCGTAGTGCACGAACTGAAGCCGCTATAGCCGCCGTTCAAGCCAACGTTGCTGAAAATGAAAATTTGTCCGTTCCACGCCGTTCTCAGGCACTCGGTCTCTCCAGAATGACCACTTGGCGTATTTTACGATTGGATCTTGGCCTGCATCCGTATAAGATGGTATTGGCACAAGAGCTAAAGCCAAATGACCATCGTTTGCGCCGGGAATTTGCTGATCGTGCTCTTGAAGCGGTTGAAAGTGATCCGGATTTTCATCGAAAAATCATTTTTTCTGATGAGGCGCACTTTTGGCTCAACGGCTTCGTTAACAAGCAGAATTGTCGCTTTTGGTGCTCGTCCAATCCCCACGTGATTAATTCTTCACCATTACATCCCGAAAAGATCACGGTATGGTGCAGATTATGGTATGGTGGAATCATCGGGGCATTCATCTTTAGGAACGCCGAAGGCCGTACCGTAACTGTGAATGGTGAGCGATATCGGGCGATGTTATCCGATTATTTCTTTCCGGAATATGATGAAATTGAAGGAGAGGACTTTTACTTTCAACAAGACGGCGCAACTTGTCACACAGCAGCCGTTACGATGGATTTATTGCGCGGAAAGTTCGGGGATTCGATTATTTCTCGAAATGGCCCTTTCAATTGGCCGTCAAGATCTTGTGATTTAACGCCCCTGGATTATTTTCTCTGGGGGTATGTTAAATCCAAGGTTTATGCTAATCAGCCTGCGACAATTGATGCACTCGAAGTCAATATTCGAGACACTATTGCTGCCATTCCACCCGAAATGATCCACAGAGTCATCGAAAATTGGCTTGAACGAATTAAGGTCTGCAAGAAGAGCCGTGGCGCTCATTTATCCGATATATTGTTTAAGTCATAAATGGCATATAATATTCTACCTAATAAAAACAATCTGCACAATTTTCACTTATGTTTTTGTGTTGAATGAAAATTTCAAAATCCTATCATTCCAATTGGGAAACCCTATACAAAGTTGCTAGCGTCACTACCAAGTCCAATGGCGAACTTTAAAGTACTATTTGGAGCTGCCAAGTACTTTTCGCCCCATTTTCCACGGATTTACAAATCATATTTTACATACATATGTATTTCGAAAAAAGCAACTGTTTATTCGCATAAAACTATTTATGATTTTTTTTAATCTAGCCATATCGTTTCCTGAGCATTTCGAGCGATTGGAAGAAACGGTTAACTTTAGTTGGGCTAATTTATATATCTTAATTTATATAATTTTTGCCAATTCTTTTAAGATATATGTAATTAGAAAAATGAGAAATTTTTTTTTCGAGGTAGAATATCCACTTCCACGGTGAAATTGGCTTGGCACGATTTTTAGGGTTTTTTAGAAATTTTTTTTTTTCAAAAAACCCTTATGAAATCGATTTTGTCTGTCCGTCCGTCTGTCCGTCTGTCCGTCCGTCTGTTCACTAAATAACTCGCGAACGGCTCAACCGATTGTCATGAAATTTGGTAGGAATGTGTAGAATGGTTACAGTCTTTGGCACAAATACCTTAGAAGTTGGTAGGAAGAAGATAACAGGGTGTCCCGAAAGTTTGAAAAAAGTCGACTTTTTTAGTTTTTATCGGAGATTGACATATGGGTATTTAAATCAAAGAACTAAACGAGTAAATCTCACATCAGTTAAAATTTTCCAGTTTCGAGTAACGGTAAAAAAGTTATTGGCGTTCAAAGTTAAACTTCCTTTTCGACCTCCGTTTTTCTAAACCGTTATAGGGATCGATATGAAACTTTGCACAAAGATTGGTCAGTATGGCTTTATATACGTTAAATATTAAGACTGTTGACTTTTGCTAAGGAAAAGTAAATAACAGTAAATTTGTAAAATTTGAATTTGATCGTGTGTAGCCCCTTTTAGGTTTCCAAATATGAACATTCTGCTAGGGACTTTTAGAAAATTACATAGGGAATATGTCTACGAATTTTCATTCGAATATCTGTATCCAAACCGGAAATATAGCCAAGTTAGTATTTAGTAAGGGCCTTTCACAATGCAAGGGAAGCCTCTTAAGCATTTCTTCAATGCATATCTTTTAACTTGATGAAACAATGAACATGAAATTTGGTGGATATGCATAGAATGGTAATAGTGTTTGCCACAAATATTTTTGAAGTTTGTAGGACCAAGTTAACAGGGTGTCCCTGAATAGCTGCAAAAGTATACTTGTTCAATACTCATATGAAAGCTTGCATGGGCTCTTATGTCAGTGGACACAATGGAATCATTTCATATAAGTTGCTTTTCCTTTATTAAAAAAAGAGTAACAGTAGTTTTACAGCTAATAATTCAGTTCATATATAAAGCCAAGCCGGCCTTACGTTTGCCTGAGTTTCTTTTTGCTCAAAGGCCATCAGAAATCTTAACCTTCCGGCGGGCGCAATACTAATCCTAACACGATCGGGCGCAATGCATCTGACAGATTAAGTGCAGAAAATAGGATGAAACTAAGTTTCTGTATATTTTAGACTCTTATTTATTGTTGCATTGTCTTTTTTAAACAGTTCTACGAAGTTTTAGAAACAAATACTGGCTCACAAAGCTTGATACCCTTCACATTTTGAATTTTCTAAGAAAATTCCGCTTTCAATCGCTTCAATATTTAAAAAACCTCCAAAAGCTCGACCGCTTAAAAAATGTGAGCCTTTTTTGCTAAAAACACACTATTGAACGATTTGGTGAGCCTAAAAGTAAACACAACATTATTACGCAATGTGAAGAGTATAACGAGTGGAAATTTTCATAGAAAAGAAAAAATAACACAATCGGGCGCAATACATCTGAGAGATTATTTCATCCCCTCCCGCCCCTCAGACATATGGTAGATAGAAACTGAAAACTGTTTTGGGTAGTTGATCGATAAAGATTAAGCTACTGTGAGTTTCAGCTCTCTCCCTTTTCATATTGCTGATTGGCCCAACAAAAACTGGTCACTTAATCTGTCAGATGCATTGCGCCCGCCCGAAGGTTAAATCGAAAAATGCCTGTAGATTTGTCTTGGAGTACCTACTTTTATACAAACTGGGTAAATAGTAAATCTATTTTTGGATTGGTCTAATTAAAGGTGGAAAGGCTAGCGCCTTTCATTCTGGAACGCGTTTATTTAGACCAATCCAAAAATAGATCTACAGGAAGCATTCCATTAATGCTGTGCACAATTCTTATCTATTGCTTATAAAATATATGTACAAAAAATATTCACTATGCATCAAAATTCTAAAAAACCCTCGTATTGCGGGCGCAGCCCTCTGTACGCCGGTATTTTTTCTTGTTCAAAGGAGCTGGCCAATGAAGAAGTATTCATTCCATTCATGTTTTGATTTTATGGACCAGCTAAAAAACAACATGTATATGAGTAATATGTGTATATGAGTAATATGTACTGTACATTTAAATCGATGCAATTATTTTCAACTAATTTTGATGGACTTTTACCAATACATATTCACACACAACTATGATTGTGTGCAAAGACGGGATCCATACCAGTTGCATGGTTGGACATTACAATGGCACTAGTTGGTGGCAAAATGGTCCTGTGCACGAAACTTTTCATTCCCCATATTACTGATATGACGGTGACAAAAAGGTCCCTACAACGAAACGATTGACAGTAATTGCAATACTCTTAAAATTAATATTGGAGTGGCGTCTACGTTTTCGCTACTAAAAATGCTTCGTGAAGGGCAAGATCCGATGAACGGTGCCGACCTCTTGAGAATATCCGTATCGAACGGGATACCTACATAATCCCGAAAAACAAAATCCCGCCCGATCATAATCCCGCTTTACATTATCCCGACATTACAAAATCCCGCCATATCAAAATCCCGCCATTCCAAAATCCCGCCACCTCAAAGTCCCGCTATTCCAAAATCCCGCCATTTCAAAATCCAGCTATTAAATAATAAAAAAAATCCCGCCAAAATACCGCCAAATTTTTGTTTATTGTTAACAAAACATATAGATATGCGTTCGACTTATCAATTATTTACATTAGTTTATGCGTCAAGTTTTAAAAAAAATCAGTTTTTTCATAGTCCTTTTTAGATGCAAGTATATGCCTTAACTGCTGGTTACGTCTAAAGACCTTTTGGATGCGACCTTCGGATCGGGACGGCTCAACTCGGTTTTTAGCTAGGAGCAATTCTTTGCCTAGTAATTCCACCAGCCGGTACAGACCGATATGGCTTTTCCTTGTGATAAAGTTAAATCGTCTGTGCCAAGCCTCAACAATATTTTGAGTTCTTGTAAAATTTGCTGCAACTGCGTCAGCAATACTCCAGCACTTAGGCGGGTACCTTGGTTTTCCTGGCTTTCCCGACTTTCCCGCTTCTCAATATCCCGTCACAAAAGGTAAGTATTCTTTCAAAAATCGCGCGAGCGATTTATAACAGAATACTTACCTTTTGTGACGGGATATTGAAAAGCGGGATTTTGAATAAGCGGGTTATTGAAATGGTGGGATTTTGGATTGGCGGGATTTTGATTAGACGGGATTCTAATAGAGCGGGATTTTTAGTTGACGGGATTTTGAAATGGCGGGATATTGAATGTCGGGATTTTAAAAAACGGGAAACTAAGACTGAAGGCATCTATGAAGATGGTGCAGATTAACCTTCACAGTTGGCCTCGGATAATTTACTAAACCTTCCTAGCGGCGAGGACACCGACATCGGTCTAGTTCAGGGGCCCAGCATCCACACGGCACAGCATCCACACTGCCGTTTCCAGTCTTCCATTTTAAACTCCCTATGTTTGTTATCATGTTGTCCAACCATCATTTTGAAATATTTTGCTACCACAAAGTTTCTAAACCCACAGATTCTCTGTTTCATCATTTTCCGACTTCTAGAATTAATGTAATGTAAGCTATCGGAATTTAACACCATTCCATCTCAAGAGTAAAAATTTGGTGACTAAGGTTATATGATGTAATCAGGAGCAAAAAGTTTAAAGTTTAATCAATTTATATTGATTTGCACAATAATCTTTTCAATGTAAAAGAAATGCCTTGCTGATCACATGCCCATGATATTTAGCATTAAGGCGCTCTGGAGAACACTTTCTAAACAATTTTTTTAACAATATTTTTGGGAATGACAATTTAAATTGACGGGATATACTTATTTTTGTAACATATTTGAAGAACACACCGTTGAGCCCCTAAGAAAATTTCTGGCTACTATTGTGATGTTGAAAAAATTGCGGCTTGGCAGCCACATTTTTTATATTATTTTTTTTTTAGAATTTTAAGTTCTATCGGGCAGAGAAAACATCCTTTATAAGCATATTTAGGGTGACCAGATTAGCTACACCGACGATGAGCAAATCGAATAATATCAACCTAACTTTGTAAAATTCATAAAAAATGACATTTTTTTATTGAGTTGATTTTCTGAATATGAAATGTTTTCAGTAAATATGTAATTTCAAGATGTAGCCAAACGACAACTTTTCATAAGCAGTTTAGGGCCACTCCATGTGCAATTAAAGTGGCTAAGTGAGATCGTGAAAGCACCCTTTGAATGGTCAGATCACGCAAACTAATAATTTAGTCAAACGGTCCATTTTTCGTTTAGGTGGGCAGACTGATTATTATCTACAAGGACCACCATCTAGGGAGCACTCAGCATGGTCGCTTTAACCTCCCGGCGCGCTTCTGACTGTTTGGGCCTCCGGCGATTTTCGATCGACACGGATTATGCTATATGTCGAATGCTCATGTCTTCGTCCAGAGAATGCACTATCGTACGGAAATCCAATTTTCCCTGGGTAAACGTAGGCAAACGTACGCAAAAGGGCAAGTTGTACAAAACGGTTGTATGTCCCGCACTCATGTATGGATCAGAATGCTGGACCATGTATGAAGGTTACGCGAAAGAAATGACAGCGACTGAAATGAAAATGTTACACATGTCAGTTGGTATAACCCAAAGGGACCACATCAAGAGTAGCTACATCCGAGGCAGCTTGTCCATAGACCAACCAATCACCGAAAAGCTCGAAGACCGACGAATGGATTGGTATTGCCATGTTCAAAGGCGTCCGCCTGAGAACCCCGCAAAGAGAGCGATATCAATGGAAGTTCCACTTGATGCACCCAAGGCCAGAGGCAGACCGAAGAACACCTGAATGTGTCAAATGAAAAAGCAACAACAACGCATTCGTCTCGGCGATGACACCATCCAAGATAGAGCTGCCTGTAGAAATATGTTGAGATATTACCGCCAAAACGGGCGATGTGCCTACACCGCAGGTCGAGCAACGCGAAACCATGGAGCGGTATAAAGAACGAGTCAAGGAAGAAGAAGAGTGGGGATTATAAGAGCTGAGGTCCTTCTCGGACCATAACTGGATACTCTTTAACATTAATGTCTCCAGGGAGATGCCGCAACCTTAGAGAAATCCTAAGGCTACAAATTGGAAGAAGTTCAGGCAGATTTGTAGAGCAAAACTCTCAACTGCGATAATTCCCTCGATCAGTTCCGTTGAGGAGCTCGACAAGGAGGTAAAGTCATTTGGAAAAATCGTTCTAGGGTTCGTGTGTCCAGTGAAAAGGAGTAACAAAGTTCTCCCTCTATGGTGGACCTTTCGAAGTTACGGAAGCTTGCTCGAGATATATTCACCATTTGCAGCAAACATAACTTCTGGCAGCTATACAAGGAATACCTAAAAGTTTACAAAAAAACTACTAGATACGCAAAGGTCCAAGCTTGGGATGATTTCCGCCTATCCTTAGACAACGTCCAAGGCTCAGCTAGAATCAGTAAGATTTTGTCCAAAGCAGGGTCGTGTCCGTCCTTAGTAAAAAGGGAGGATGCCAATTGGGCCGAATCAACTGGCGAATCTCTTGAGCTTCTGATGAATACGCATATTTGGGGGGCAAGAAACCTTGCACGCAGAGCACACAATTGCATAATGGAGATGTACGGCAGAATGACTTCGTTTTCTCCTTTATTACTGAGGAGAAGATTACCTGGGCAATCAACAGCTTCTCCCCTTATAAATCCACAGGACAAGATGACATACTACCGATTATGCTTCAGAAAAAGCAGGATCTGGTTGTTCCACGGCTGCTGATACTTTTCAGAAGCCTTCTGTTTATACTCAACCACGTCCCCCAGTCGTGGCGACGGGTTTGAGTCGTGTTCATGCCGAAGGTAGGCAAACGAGGTCATGAGACCGCGAAGGATTTCAGGCCTATCAGTTTATCCGCCTTCGTACTCAAAACTTTAGAGCGCTAACAGACTTACACATCCGACAAAGTCTTGAGTCTTTCAAAGTCACAGCACGCATATGTGAAGGAAAAGTCCACAGAAACGACCCTCCACGAGGTGGTCCGTATCATCGAACACAGCCTTGAATACACTTTCCTCGACATTCAATAATGTTCGCATTGAATCGATTCATGAGGCCCTTTCAGACTTAGGAGTTGAACCACGGCTTGGGTCGTAGATTGTGACACTACTAACGACCAGAGTAATCCATAGCGAGTTAGGAAGCAGTCATCTGACTAAAATCGTGTGCAGAGGAACACCTCAGGGTGGTGTCATCTCTCCACTACTGTGGAAAGTAGTAATTAACAAAATCCTAGCTATAGGCTTGACAGGGAGAGGATTACAATGGTCGCAATTGCGGATGATGTAGCGATTTAAGTATCAGGAATGTCTATCTTTGTGATCAGTCATGATCATGGAAAGAGCTCTTGGTTTGGTCAGTAAATGGGCCACAAGCTGTGGCCTGGGCGTAAACCCGAGGAAGACAAAACTCATGCTGTTTACTACAAAAACCAAAACACCGCCTTGCTCCCCAAAACAAAACGGACACCAACTGCAATTATCACCCAGCTCCAAGTATTTGGGCGTTATTCTGGAGTAAAAACTCAGCTGGAAGTTGAACATTGAAGAGCGCGTTAAAAAAAGCCTGCATTGATTTTTACGCCTGCAAGACAGTTTTTAGCAAGAAATGGGGTCTCAAGCCAAACATTGTACACTGGGTTTCCACGGCGGTGGTACGACCCAACCTAACATACGGATCACACGTCTGGTGGCCTCAGTAAAGGCTACAATGTAACAAAAATTGGTAGAGTGCGCAGATCGGCTTGCCTTAATATCCAGGGGGAATGCGAACATGCCCGAGGGATGCGCTGAATGCAAAATTGCATCTTCCACCCATCAATCTTTTTATCAACCAACTGGCAGCATGTAGTGCAGTCAGGCTCAAAGAGTTAAGCTCCTGGAATGCTGGTCCATACGGCCACAGCAATATTTTTAACCAGCTCCCACAAGACCGTACGTCTTGTGTTTAACGGGTTTCAAAGTGCCCAAACTAAGCGTTGGGAAGAACTTTGATGCCAAATTCCCAACTAAAGGTGAGTGGAAAGAGTGTGGGAGTCAAAGATGGATTGTGGCATGGGTGCTGGAATCTTCTGCAGATCACAAAGTACATATCTCTGAATCTCGGATTACCGTCTTCCTGATAATGCCAGCATTTTTCAAGCAGAAATGCTTGCAATCATGAAGGCCTGTCATGCTCTCAGGGACATACAAAACAACCAGAATATTGCCATCTGCTCAGATAGTCAGGCTGCTATCATGGCTTTACAATCGGTGAAGACGACCTCCAAGGTTGTTGAAGTATGTGAGGAAGCCTTGACACACGACAAAGAATCACCCTACTCCGGGTACCATAGACACAGGAACATAGAGGGTAATGAGATGGCTGACGAACTAGCCAAAAAGGGTGCCACTCTTGACAGCTCTCATGCGGAGCGTGTTTGATCTTCATACTCCAATATCCCGTCATAGAAGCGGCGATACATAAAGGAAACGGCAAAAAAGAACGGGTACAAGGAAGAAATCGTCGACGAGTTGATCAAAAAGAAATCGAAAATAATAAGCATGGACATGAAAACAACGTTATTTCAACAAACCCGGAAAATGGAACCTAAACGTCGAATGAGTATTACATATTCTAAGGAACTGTATGCCCCATTAAACAAAGTGATGGACAAGCACGACATCGAGGTGGTAGCATCCAGTAGGAGAACTACATTAAAATCGATACTGAAGTCAGAGAAGGACCCCAAGAAACCACATGAAAAAAGCGGCATTTACAAATTAACATGTGACAATTGCCCGAAAACGTATATAGGCCAGACGAAACGCCTTGTAGAGACAAGAATAAAGGAACACCTCAGAGAAGCGGAATTGGCCAAGAAACAGAAAAGGACGGATATAAAATCAGCAGTTGCGAAGCATATTGTGGAAGAGGGGCATAAAATGACGAAATTCTAAATAATCAGGGAAATCAAGGCACATAAACTAGACGCTTACGAGAGCTATTACATAGGGAAGGAAAACCCAGAGACGAGGCTGAACACCGACCTAGGAAACGGACACACTGAGCTATTCCGGCTGATACCTGGAGCAGGTAGTTTGTAATTAGCTTAAAAGGCAAAAGGTAATTAGTAATAAGAATATTGTATAAGTTAGGATAATATAAATATGTATATGGAACATTGTAGACTTAAGCATTAATCCACTGAAGATGGCAGCAAATAGCTGCCGAAATACGTATTTGGAAAATAAATCATCTTCATCGACAATAAGGAAATACAAGTCTTTCAACTTAAAACCGTCATAGAAGGTTCGTCGAGACGACTCATGGTATGATCAAAGTTAACCCACCGGTTGGGAGTGCTATATGCGTATATTTTCTATACAGACATGTTCCTTTAGTCCATAGTCGATACGAGGAAAGAACCATTAAAAAAATATTTAAATACGGCTCGAAATTGGATGCAAAACTACGATCGCTGAGCGATCATCACATGAATTGTCTCTACGAACACGTACCTTTATAGTACCGCGGATCCGGATTTTAGGAACTGGTTCCTCCGGGTCCGGTTCTCAGTGGAACCGGGTATTGAAAGCGGTTCCGGTTCCAAAATGTCCAAACTGAGAAAGTGAAATGTACATGTTGTAAATGTACTTCTGGGGTTCTTTTGATTTCTTTTTAAGCTATGAAAGACAAAAAAATTATAAAATTACAGCGCAGGGCAAAAAATCACACAAAAACAAAAAAGTTTTTATCAATATTTCTAACATCTACCTTAAATTTTTTTCGATACCCAAAAACACGGAATGATAAAAATATAATCTTAATTACAATGTCTTCATTTCATTTAATTTCGGCAATCATAAAATCTTAACATAATTATAATATCCCCAGCGTACTGTTATTAGTCCAGTCAAAATATTCAATTCAGGCCTCCAAATAGAAAAAAATAGAGTAAATGTAATTTTCGTTGATTTTAAAACAAGTGGGCTCCCAAAAAACTAAAACTCATTTTGCTGAAAAAAATTTTCATCGGAAAGGTCTTTAATCCTGCCGGCATGCGGGGCAATGGGAAATTACGGCTTTGAAAAGATACTGATATGGAAAACACATTTTCATTTGAGCCCAATTTTCTCGTTTGAGAAACTTGAAACAAGTAACAAAGGTCGGATATGGAATGTACTCGACGTCCTCTTTGATATGACACCCCGCATGCCTACGTTCGATCAAGGTGTGTAATTAGTGTCCTTTTATGTCCTTTTTCATAGCTTTCCGATCAACTTTTTATACCCTTCGCCCCGGTCATGGGGCTGCCATACAAACCCAACTACCCAAATTAGATTCTTCTAAGAAAAACTTTTTTATTTGTGCAGCAATTTCAACAAAATTTCACACAAATATGTTTCTATTGATAACACAAAACATATGTAAGAATGGATCAAATCGGACCATGGGGTCATGGGGCTGCCATACATACATACATACATACATACCTAACCCCCCAAATTAGGATCTTCTAAGAAAAACTTTTTTATTTATGTACCAATTTCAACCAAATTTCACACAAACGTTTTGCTCTCGATGACACAAAACATATCTAAGAATTGATCAAATTGGATAATGGGGTCATGGGGCTGCCATACAAACCTAACCTCCCAAATCAGGTTCTTCTAAGAAAAACTTTTTTATTTCTGCACCAATTTCAACAATATTACACACAAACGTGTTTCGCTTGATGACACAAAACATATCTAAGAATTGATAATATCGGACCATGGGGTCATGGGGCTGCTATGCAAACCCAACAACCCCAAATTAAGAAAAACTTTTTTATTTGTACACCAATTTCAACCAAATTACACACAAACCTGTTTCTCTTGATGACACACAACATATCTAACAATTGATCCAATCTGACCATGGGGTCATGGGGTGGCCATACAAATCCAACCCCCCTTTTGGTTCTTCTAAGAAACATTTTTTGCACCAATTTCACCAAACCTTGAATTAATGTGTCTTTACCAAAGCAACAAAAAAGTTTAAAATAAATTGAATCGTACTGTGGGGTCATGCTTCCGCAACCCCAATAAAATTTTCCGAGTAGTAGTTTTTAGCAAATTTAATCGTAGAATCTTTAGTTATTATAGATTCTGAAAAGTGAGAAAAGTAGTGACAACTTGAATTATTCTCGTATTTATGGCTTTGGAAAGCTATACGGAAAACAGATAATTCTCCATTTAAGCTCGATTTATTCCGTTGAGGGTCCTTGAAACAGGAAACAAACACCGGACGTGTAATGTACTCGGCGTCCCCTTTGATATGATACCCCGCATGCCGACCTCCGCTCAATATTTAAAGAGTATCCTTTTTTGTCCTTTTTAGGACCTTTCCGATCATTTTTTTTTAGCAAAATGAGTTTTATATTCCTGGGAGCCCACTGATTCAAAAACAAGAAAAATTAGCCCTAATTTAATTTTTTTCTATTCGAAATGCTAATATGACTGGACTATTATCTTTTTAATTCAGCCTTCAGCATTGGTAATTCATATAAACAAACAAAAAACACCCGTTCTTTACCCATCAAATTTCTAAACATGCGTTTATAATTAGAGATGAGCATCGATAGAAAAACATCGATGGTTACGATCGAAAAAACATCGAGACGAAACCATCGATGGTAAGAAAACATCGAACCAAAAACATCGATGTTTTGGTTTTTTGAGTACTCAAAAAAAAATAATCACTTTAATTTCAAAAATTAAGCTGATTGAATAGATTATGGCTAAGTTTATAGTTTTCATTCATTGCCTCCCCCACCCACCAGAATGTAACTCTTCTCCTTGCGTTTTTTACATATATGTAATACGTATTCGTATCGTACCCACAGCCCACCGCATAGAGCAGACATGTCAAACTCGCGGCGCGCGGTTAGGTCGAGAACTTAAAATGTTTTCGAAACATTGATGTTCGATGCTCATCCCTACTTATAATGTACACAAACAAACAACATCCTAACAACACAACGCATTTACAAACTGCGCACACACAAACAATCTGCCGTTTAACAATGTTTGCACTTACCAGCAAGTGCAATGCAATGTTCAATATTACTTTACAACAATATGCCCCCAGAATCTACCAATTTAATCTCTAGCGCCAATTCCAGTCCGCTTCACATGGCCGGTTCCACAGACCCGCGAGTCCGGTTCCGCAAGAACCGAAAATCGGGTCCATCAGAACCGAATAACGATTCTGTGGAACCCGACCCGGTTCTCTTGGAACCGGCGCTCGTTTCTATTTGGAACCGGCGCTCGTTTCTATTTGGAACCGGCGCTCGTTTCTATTTGGAACCGGTGCTCGGTTCTATTTAGAACCGGTCGGGGCGGTTCTCGTTAGGAACCGGGTACCCGGATCCGGTTCCACGGTTCCGTGCAACACTAGTACCTTCTATGACGGGATATTGAAAAGCGGTATTTTCAATTAGCGGGTAATTGAAATGGCGGGATATTAAGCTGGCAGGATTTTGATAAGACGGGATTTCAATTGAGCGGGATTTTTAGCTGGCGAGATATTGAAATGGCGGGATAATTAACGTCGGAATTTTGAAAAAGGGGTTATGATGGACGGAATATCGTAGCGAACCCAATCCCCACATTTTCTTTTTGACAATTTTTTGATCGGAAACTTTGTAATTGAGAATTTTGACGAAGAAGTGCACAAAACCACTATAAATCGGGACTATAATGGCTTGAAGAAATTCGTTTCAAAGAAACATTTAATGAACCAGTTGAGTGGTCCCAAAATTTAATAGTCCCCTCAAACCCTTAAATAAATATTTTATTATCTCCGCGTACAAGCACATATGATTGCATCATTGCAACAAATCAAAATCCAAATGATGGAAAACCATTAAAACGGATCTCCATCACAAAAAAAAAAGTGCTTTTCCGTTTTCGCAACAAAATTCTCACTTTACAAAATTGTAATGCGTGGGATTTCCGTACAATATCAAATCGGTACATCTTCCATTATACCAGTTCCATCTTCTTTTGCATAAAGTAAAAGAAGAGATACGCTCCTTTCCGCCAATCAATATCAATTCCACCCGTTCAACTAATTTGCACCGATCGAAACACCACATCTTGGCACGCTATAGCGCGGGCTGTAAACAACAAAGTGCCCACACTCTTGTGTTTTCCGTACAAAAATCTTTACCATACGGCAAGCATACAGACGCAATAGTCATTGAAATAATTTCCTAAATAAATTTGACGATTAAAAAGTTGCCGAAAGAGCCAAGTTGAATGATCAATGCGCGGTGAAAAATAGAGAAAAGCCAAATTAATGGATTGAAGCGCGATGTGGCCATCGCACGATGATGGTGAGAATGTGTTGCAGCAAGCGTTCAGTTCATTGACATGAGAGAAATTCTGGATACACTCACTCTATTCAATATATCTAAGTCATTGCACGGTGGTGGCTGTGTCTATGTCGATAGAGGTAAACCTCTGCACTTTTTTGCCATTTGCTTTTTCTGTGCTGATGAGCTATAGAGACTAGGGCTAGCTAAAGTTAGCCAACTCATGTGTTTCATCTTTAGTTTTCGTTTCGGGATTCTGGAGGAGATTCGTGGGTTTCTTTTCGATCGTTGTAGTCGTCGTCGTCGTCATGTATTCCAAACTGTCAAGACGAATCGAACACTCTGTAATGGTTGGCCAAAGCCCGGCAAGGGACCAATCTTAAATCATCCATGAATGCAGTACAACAACCAACGCTGAAGATAATTCAAGAAGGTAGTAAGATATGCCTACATTGAGTACCACAAGTCTTATAACGCTAGCAAGCGGGTAATTGAAGTGTTACGTTAGATTCAGATAAATCGATTCCAATAGACATTGAAGTTCGAGGAAAACCGCGATAACTCGACTATTTCAATAGAATCCGTCGACATTAACTCGTCAGTCATTTTTCGCCATATTTAAACATTGTTGACCATGCGGTGAGTGGAGCATTTCAACTTGGATAATTTCTCAAGGAAAGTATTCATCTCAGATGAATATGTATAGAATTTCAGCGCATTGGTATGGCATCCCAACAATCTGCAAACAATTTTACTGAGAACAAGTTCTGATATGTACGACGCTACATACAGGTTTGTGGGATGCTATAGATAGACGATTCCAATGGTAAATTTCGCCATATTTATTCCATTCGATTACCCCCCGAGGCGAACAAAGCTTCTTCCGCGGGTGTATAGGGATAGGCTTTGATATAAAACATTCACCATCACCAGCTGCACGGTGGTAAACACACGAATGGCCAATTACAGTAGAGAAACAGTCGACAAAGAGTAATTGATGCCGGCCGGCTGACTATGCTTGAGTCTGGAAAAAAGATGATCCGCTCAAGACGTTACATTTTACCTTCTGTGTGCTTGTGGTTTTAATTTAACGAATCAGAGTTACAAGTATCAGAAATTTAAGGGGAGAGTGATGCAAGTAACTAACGCGAATATGACTGATATCGAGACTCTGTCCAAAGAGCATCATGATTCCGAATACAGACGAGACTACTATGGTTTTCAGAATTTCCAGAAGCTTTTATCGAATCAAAGCTAATAAACAAAAGCTTTCATACGAGAAAAAACGCGAAATCTCAAATCGAAGAAATTTTTCTATCTTTACCATCACGATACACAAAAGTTTTAGGGCCGATTTCTCGTACATCTTATCGGCTGGTTAATCTTATCGTAGAGACAAGACGCACACCACTTTCCGAAAGCTTGTCCATTATATTGAATTGAATGTTTGTTTACTTCGCATAGTTACGCCATATTTTGCTACGCGATTTCATGGACATTGTCCATACGTAGGGTACCGGCCGGGTGGGCGTTGAAGTCTCCACCCGAAAATCGGAAGACGCCAGTACGTGTGGTTGATACATTTGGCGCTGGAGCGTTCGTGGAAGCCGACAGCCTAACACGGCTCTGCGCATCTTAATGTACGCGTGTATCGTACAGCCTCCACTAACGCCATGGAGGTACCCAGGGGATGCATCAAAGATTAATCATCGATTGCTGCTTTGGAAGGAGGTGATGCATGCTCTTTCCATTCCGCCTCATTTCTTATTAACATTGCATGTCCTTATGTGGAAGCAATAGAAGCTTTTCCGTAAAAGCTTTCACTGCTTCCTCCTAGATTACCAAGAAGCGATGTCGCAGACATGACATTGAATGCTGCTAGAATGAATCAAAATGATGGCTTCTGGACCAATCGCTAAAAAGCGCTCTAGCAGATATCAAAATGAATACATCTAGAATGTATCAAATTGATCGCTTCTGGATCAATTACCAGGCAGTGTTCTAGCAAACATCACATCAAATGCATCGGAGAATGGCTGAAATTTAAATATTTAGAAGAGTTCCTATTTCGAATATAATATAAATAATAAATAATGAAATATACCACTAAGTCACGATGCACGGCCACGCCGAGATTCGATCTCCGGACCTCTAGCATAGTAGACTGCAACTCAACCAAGTGCACCACAGAGCATGTTGCGCTAATTGCGTCGTTGTGAACATTTGTTTCTATCTAGCTGTTTAAGCGACGAGAAAAAGCACACGAGAAATTGCCAAAGTAATTTCGTGATTGGAGCTTGCACATTGCTTCCTCCTACCTTCTTAGGGGAGCAATAAAGAAGCAAAACATGGCACTGCTTCCTTCACGCTTCTCAGGCGAGCAACAAGGAAGCACACACGGAGCTTTTCCCTTGACTGCTCCTTCAATGCTTCCTTTGATTCATTCTGGAAGGTGTGCCTTGGCAGCGCTACTTTCGTTTCCCCCTGGGAGTGATGGGGGTCTCTCCGCTCGATATCTGTTACAACGAGTACACACACTTGACTCGTGTCGTACAAAATATGCTACACCAACGAATATCTACACTTGACTTTTGACTGGTGTAGTCGCTCGTTGTCAGTCGCGTGTCATCTTTTGTATTATCATCGTCAAATAAATAGAAAGCATTAAAAAGTAGTATTTTACTTCAGTGGCGCCGAGGATGGGATTATCTCTGTAATCCACCACATAGAATTGTAAACGTTTTTTTTCTGGTCGCGTATAACCCCAGAAATGGATCCAGACATCCAGGCACTCATCGATACGTTAATGCAGGAAAGAGCATCCGCAGATGCTCGACAAGCGAAATCGGAGGCTCGCATCGAGCTGCTCATGACGCTTCTGGCAGATCGCAACGGTTCGGCCACAATAATGAAGGATCTGTCTGACGCAATGAAGGATTTCGTCTACGAACCCGATAGTAACCTCACTTTTGAATCGTGGTATGATCGCTACTCTGCCACGCTCGACAGTGCAGCGAGTCTCAACGATGCACAGAAAATTGAGCTTTTAATGGGAAAATTCTCGCAAACTGATTACCAGCGTTTCGCTGACTCAATCCTGCCACGGAAACCGACGGAAATGCAACTGCCGGACGTAGCTAAGCGCCTGACGCGCATGTTCGGTCTGAAGGAATTTGCTCTCCGGTACAAATGTTTTGGGTTATCGAAACTGGACTCTGAGGACTTCGCAACTTTTGCCGCGAGAATCAACAAGCATGCTGAGAAGTTCGACATTGGGAGCTGCACAGCCGACGACTTTAAAGTTTTGCTCTTCATAGGCGGCCTTAAGAGCGCTCAGGACTCCTTGACCCTCGAAAAGCTCCTCGCAAAAGTGGACAACCAGTTTTTTGTCAAAATGGAAGCGTCAACAGCGGAGGAAGCAACAGCCATTGTTAAGCTTGACCTGCAGAGTCTTGTCAATGAAGCTGAACGTATGATCTGTCTTAAAAACGATAAAGGTATCGTTAGAGAAATATCGCCAAACTGTGAGGTTAAGATGGTCCAAGCAAAGAAACCATGGAGCAAGCCGAAAAATCAGGAATCAGCAAACTTGAGCAGCGCGTCCAGCTTAAAGTCCTTAAAACGAGTGCGGGCACCACGTCAGCCTTGCCCATACTGCGCGGGCAGTCACTTTGTAATAGACTGCGACTTTTACCTACAAAACGTGTAAGGACTGTAAGCAAATGGGTCACAAGACGGGATTTTGCTCTAGTGCAACCGAATTCAAGGAGAAGCGGAAGGCGAACAGCGAGCGTCGTTACTTGGATCCAGGTCGAGTTAATCAAATAAAAGGCCCCCGATCATCCCCAAAAGCTGAACGCAAGTTTGCCCTTACACAAATTAATAGCACAAAGGATAAGCTCCAACTGGACTGTGCATCAGATATCACAATAATTTCACATGAAAATTGGAAGAGGCTGGGCAAACCACAGCTCAAACCCTGCGAAATTACACCAACCAGCGCTTCTGGACACACAGTGGATGTCTCGGGATATTTCGAATGCATTGTCAAACTCAACAACCGCAAAGCTTTTGGAAAATGTCATGTATTCGCACGACTCAACCTTTTGGGCATCGATTTCTTTCAACCGCTGGGATTGTGGGATGTTCCAATTTCTTCGCTGACATGCAACAATATTCACGTCGATGCCGAGCACGGCATTGCGGCAGAAGTCAAGGCGAAATTTCCTAAACTATTCGCTGACGGACTCGGTAAATGTACCAAAACGCAAATCACCCTCACTCTCAAACAGGGAGCCAAGCCTGTGTTCCGCAAGGCTCCACCGGTACCATTCGCTGCTGCACCAGTGATCGCCGATGAACTTAAACGGCTCCAGCATCTGGGTGTCATCAGCCCTGTTGAATTTTCTCAATCAGCCGCACCTATCGTTGCCGTTCGCAAGCACAACGGCAAGACTCGCATATGCGGCGATTACTCGACTGGCCTCAACGACATTCTGGAGCCCAACAAATATCCGCTTCCAACCCCGGAATCGATTTTCGCCAGACTAGCTGATAAAACAATCTTCAGTAAAATAGACCTTTCGGATGCGTTTCTTCAGCTAGAGCTTGACGATGATGCGAAGAAGTTACTAACCATCAACACGCATTGTGGCCTTTTCACTGTAAATCGCCTGCAACCGGGAGTAAAGACAGCGCCAGGCTGTTTTCAACAGTTGATGGACACTATGCTCGCTGGACTGGACGGCACCTTTGCTTACATCGACGATGTTATCGTTAGCAGCGTTAATCTGAAAGACCACAATGAGCAACTCAACGAAGCACTTCGCCGGTTTCAGGACTACGACCTCAGGCTCTGTATCGAAAAGTGTTCTTTCGCACGGACTTCGATTCCATTCTGTGGATACCTTGTTGATGCAAGGAATACGCCCCGACCCCGACAACATTAGGACACTTCAGAATTTGCCTCGACCAACAGAGAATGTGTCTCTTGTGTCTGAGCTCCGCGATGTGTCCTCTCTAGATGGCAATCTAGATGGGACCAGTTCATCTGCGGTAGAGTTATATTTGCAGAAGTGGCAGATGTCGGGGCCCGGAATGTATTTGCTCTTGAAGCATTTAGACGTCGAACGTTGCATGTACGAAACTGAGTAATAAATTAAGTAAACCTATATACTAGCGTCTAGCTTTCGCTATTGGGACTTGTCCATTGTTGAGTAGTAGGGTGTAAGGCAAGCCGGGGGACCCACTAGCTCAAAGACATTATGTCGACTCCAGTGGGACCTTCGTGAAATCACTATCCCGCACCCCCGAATTGTTAGGTTACCAGCCCTACGTGGGTGTGCATGGCGCCCACTGTTAGCATGAATTGTTGAAATTAGAGCCAAGGGGCACCGACGGGCGGCTAATTTCCTTTAACCGACATATGAGAGAGTATATAGTGCGGGTTGTGGTTTTACAGCGGCGTGGAGTTGCGCTACAACCGGGTGCAGCGACCTGTAGAACGGCAGAGGTTAGAAAGGTACGCATCTAGCAGTATGCAAACGCTAAGCCTTAACACTTGGTAGGAAAAACTGTTACCTCATTGATGAGCACTGCTTGATGTCACAAAATCAACCCATTTGCCTATTCGAGGCCCTCTGATAAATCTTCACGGTAGGCACAGACGTAAAACACCCTTGGGACATCTGTTTATCCGTTTGTTTCTATGCAAACTATAGTCCCTCAGTATTGAAACTATCGGGCTGAAATTTTGTAGGCAAGTTTCTCTTTAGTGTCCAATATGTCGGAACGAATGGAATCGGACCATGGCGTCATGGGGTTGCCATAGAGACAAATCCCAAATTAGGTTCTTCTAAGAAAAACTTTTTCTTTATTACGATTGAAATTGAACTTCATCCAAGTGTGTTGCTAGTAAAGTCTCAAAACATATCCATCAGGAACGGATGGAATCGGAACACTACTTCATTGTGTGCGGAAGAAATTATTAACACAAAAGAAGCTTAAGTTTCATTCAAAACTGACGGATATGCAAGTTTTGACCGTGCCAGAAATTAGCCTCAGTTTCGTTTTAAACGAAAAATTCCATTGAACAAGGGAGTGGCTGTCAGTACAATTTTTTTTTTGTAGAAAGGGATGCATGATTCTTAGACACACACATATTTAACATTTTTTAAACCGAAAATTCAATTGGACAGAGTAGGACAATTTTGAAATCAACTGATCAGCCCATCTTTGAGTATGTATTGGTAGCTTAGCTTATAGCTTAGCTTATTTGCTAAATTTAGGTTTGCCACCTACCCGAAAAAAGGAAAACTTTCGGGTTGCCAAACGCAACATTGAGAGTAAAATGAACACTTTACGAAACGGTTCAATTCTCCTTTTCGTTCAGATTTACATGGTCGTTAGGAAGGGTTATATTTAAGTCTCTGTTTCGCAATTTCTCACAGCTTGAATGTACACAGATAAAAGAAATTAAATGAAAAGATGAGCTACAAGGGAAAGTCTGATATAAGGAATTTGTTTCTAAAAATAAAGGAAAGTTTAAAAAAGGGCAAAAAAGGACACAAATTTAGCTTCAACCGAAGATAGGCATGTTGGGTATCATATCAAAGAGGTAATCGAATACATTCCATTTCCGATGTTTCCTTTCAATTTCAGCAACCAGGGACAGAGAAAACCTAGGACCAATTTTAGCGTCTACCACATACAATTTTTTAAATCTCAGGACCATAGATTTGCAAATCATTAATGTGAAAGCTAGCTCTAAGCTCCTCAAATTAAAGCGCTTCATGTTTGCATGCGCCAAAGTCGGAAACGAAAGTTGGCATAGGGGGATTACTGGAGGTTACAGCCTCCATGAAGAATGTAACGACAACGGCCATCGACTAATAGACTTCGCGACCAGCAGAAACATGGTCATTAGCTCAACGTGTTTTCCGCATCGTCGTATTCACAGACAGACCTGGAGATCTCCAGATCAACATACCGTCAACCAAATTGACCACGTCCTTATCTGCAAGAGATGGGCATCGAGCATGATGGATGTTCGGTCCTATCGTGGAGCAAATATTGACTCTGACCACTATATGGTGAAGGCGACTTATAGGTGCAGAATTTCTTCGGTGCATCATTCGAGATTCAACCCGGCAAAAATTTTTGCGGTTGACAAATTGTTGGATGATGCCACGGTGGTCACTTATACGACTGCCCTTGAGGGGAAGCTAAATAACATCAGCAACAAAGGCGCCCTTGAGATTTGGGATACACTCAAAGACACCATCAAAGGGGTCGCAGAGGAGGTTGTGGGATACAAAGCCCGGCGAGCCCGAAATGATTGGTTTGACGAGGAATGTCAAAATGCGGTAGATGCGAAAAACGAGGCATATCGCCGATGAACCGAACGCGCAACTAGAGCCAAAAAAACAAATTATGACGAGCTTCGACGATTTTCGAATAGGTTAATTAGACGTAAGAAACGTAAGCATCTTGACGAGCAGTTGATGCAAATAAACCAAAGACTAGCTAGTAGGAACAGTAGACAAGCGTACAAGCTAATTAATTCAATTAAAAGTGGATACCAACCCAGGACCAGCCTCTGTAAGGATAATGAATGGCAATATAATTAGCGACACCGATAGCGTTGATAAACGCTGGGCCTCACATTTTGAAGAGCTTCTTAATGTTCAACCGAACAACCCCACACAAGAAGCGCTGGAGCTGACGGCTGAAACAGGCCCTCCCATTCAACCCCCAACAATAGAAGAAGTTGATCTCGTCATGCAATCACTGAAACATAATAAAGCCCCGGGCGCTGACGAGATTCCAGCTGAACTGCTAAAGCATGGTGGGGAGAGCCTTGTTAAGGCTATACACACACTTATCGTTAAAATATGGAACGACGAAATAATCCCGGAAGATTGGCGCAAAAGTATAATTTGCCCAATCCACAAAAAAGGGGATAAGTTAAAATGTGAGAACTACAGAGGCATCTCATTAGTTTGTACGACTTATAAGATTTTATCTAAAATTCTAGAAAATAGAATTAATCCGTACGCAGAAGAAATCATTGGCGAGTACCAAGGCGGCTTTAGACCTGGTCGTTCGACGACAGATCAGCTTTTTACAGCGAAGCTTTTACTCCAGAAGTGCTGGGAATATAACATCGACGTATACCAAATATTTGTCGACTTCAAGCAGGCATACGACAGTGTCGATCGAAGTGTACTGTACAACATTCTGCTGCATTTTGGTATACCAGCTAAGCTAGTGCGACTCATAAGGATGACGATGTCTAATACCGTCTCGCAGGTCAGAGTACAGAACAGACTCACTGACCTATTTGAAACTCGTACTGGACTCAAGCAAGGCGACGGGCTGGCGCCGACGCTCTTCAACCTGGCTCTGGAGTATGTAATTCGAGCCATGAATTTGGACAGCAGCGGAACGCTACTCATTAAGTCGACTCAACTAGTAGCTTACGCCGACGACATCAACATCATGTCTAGAAGATTGGGTGATGCAGAAATCCTCCTGCATAATCTCAATAACGCCGCCAAAGAAGTTGGACTACATATCAACGAATCTAAAACCAAGGTCATGATGCAATCAAAAACTAGAACGCCAGTAAATTCAAGCATCACAGTGGGGGACCTCAATATAGAGTATGTAGACAACTTCACTTACCTGGGTTGCAATTTGTCAAAGGACGCCAACGAAACAGATGAGATAAAGCGACGGATACAACTAGCCAATAAGTGTTATTTTGCGGTCCTCCAAATTATGAATTCGAAGCTGGTGCACAGGAAGACGAAGCTCCACGTATATAAAACCATAATCCGACCTGTGCTATGCTATGGCTGCGAGGCATGGACCCTAACCCAAAACTCTGAACACCTGTTGGACACATTCGAGCGAAAGGTTCTCCGAAGAATCTTCGGGGCCGTTCGTGAACGAGGTGAATGGCGCATCCGGTACAACCTTGAGTTGTATCAGCTGTATGATGAGCTACAGGTGTCGAAGATCGTGAAATTGCAGCGACTGCAATGGGCGGGACATGTACAAAGGATGAACGACGATCGCATGCCCAAAAAGGTGATGAACGCGCAACGAGTGCCATAAAGAAGAAGAAGAAGATGTTTGCATGCGAATATCAATTCCATTTCTTTGAAAAGTCAAAACTCAAAACACCTTGATCCATTTTCACATTTATTATTTTCTCTTTTAACCCGCAATTGGTAGAAATTTACTAAAATTTGTAATTTTGACAAAATCAAAAGACACGAAAAGCTTCCAAACGTTCGAGGTTTAATTTTATTCAGTTTGAAAATATGATACAAGGTTTTTTGGGTTTTTTTTTATAGTCCACAGCCACAAAATCAAAGTTTTTCAGAAGAAGTCATGGTTCAGGAAAAATGCTCTTTCTCCATAATCGTAAAAGTTAGAGGCGAAATTAGGGCATTATTTTTCCAGTAACAAACTGTAGAATCTACCACCTGGGGAAAGGAGGGAGAAGGCACAAATTTTATTATGTACTATTTTTTATTCAAAAAGGGTAAAATGTATACATATTTTACCCTTTTTGAATAAAAAAAAAATAGTAATAAAAATTGCCCCTTCTCCCTCCTTAATAAATCTAAGAAATCATGTATGAGGAGTAGGTCTATGGCGAACCGGTTGCGGGACACCCTGTTTTTCATGCTGCAAGCTAGTCCTTACGATAATATCGAATGTATGCGAACGCCTCTGAATTCTGTTCACGAGAAAAATGTTTACGGGGGTTGCCTTTTATATTTCGGGATTGGACAACCCTAGTGTTGCAATCCGGCAACTGATAGCTCTATCGCAAAGTTTGACATTTTTGAGGTTATACGTACTAAGAACGTTTTGACATACGAGCGCTATTTGTGTTTTTTACAGTAACTTAAAAGATTTATCTCGGTCAAATAATGGAATTAAATCGTGAACATTTTCGTGCGATATTTTTTAAAACTTTCGACGTGGACTAACTCAGCAACAGTGCATGGATGAACTAAATTCAATTTTTGGCGATGAAGCTCCATAAAGGTCCAGTGTTTATCGATGGTATGGTGAATTCAATCGAGGTCGTAGTTCACTCCAAGGTCGTCCAAAATCAGTTGTTGTTCCGGAAACCATTGATGCTGTGCGCGAACTGATATTGCAAGATCGTCATGTGCCCTATCGTGAGATTGAGACAACCTTAGGCATTGGTGGGACCAGCATACATTCAATATTGCATGAACATTTGACTGTCAAAAAAATTTGTTCGCGTTGGATCCCACACAATTTGTCAAACGCTCAAAAAAAGGCTCGCGTCGATTGGTCGAAAGAAATGCTCAAAAAATACGATCGCAGTGCTTCGAAACACGTGTATGACATCGTGACAGGTGATGAATCGTGGATTTACGCGTATGAGCCCGAAAGTAAACAGCAGTCGACTGTTCAAGATGAGCCAAATCCAACAAAAGTTGTTCGCGGACGAAGCACTTCCAAGCAAATGGTCGCCTGTTTTTTCGGAAAAACTGGACATGTCGCAACCGTACCACTAGAATAACGCAGAACATTTGTTTGCCAGTTGTCTTCCAAGAAATCAGGAAAACTAACCGCCGAAGACGGATCACTCTTCACCACGACAATGCGAGCTCTCACACATCAGCTCAAACAACTGCATTTTTGAACACTCAAAACATCGATTTGATGGATCATCAACCGTATAGTCCCGACTTGGCACCGAATGACTTCTTTTTATTCCCGTACGAAAAAAAAGCAAACTGAGAGGATAACGTTTTTCAACACCTGAAGAAGCGGTTGCTGCGTTTAGAATGCATGTTTTGAAGATACCTCAATCAGAGTGGCAAAAGTGCTTCGACAATTGGTTCAAACGCATGCAAAAGTGTATAGATCTTCGTGGGGAATTTTTTGAAAAACAATAAAGCGATTTTCGATGATTAATATTTGTTTTTGTTCTCTAATCCCGAAATATAAAAGGCAACACTCGTCTAACCTTAAAACAGTTTTGGAGGACGAAATACGAACTCGTAACTATAAAAAAAAACTTACCTAAAATTCGCTCTTCTACATATATGCACGCCCTTAAAACTGAGCCGCTACAACGCAATATGTTAAGCAGATGCGATTAAGGCAGAAAATATTGACACCTACTTAGGTAATAAGAGGCGAAATCAGTTGTTACACTGAATGCATAGATCAGACCGTTCTAATATAACCGCACGTAAGGAACGCACATGCACATAAACGTCCTATATCTACCGAACAGCGTAGGCATACCAAATGCAGATTTGCCAGGAATAAAACCTCATCTTGAGGCAATTTCTCAATAAAAATCGATACCTAATTTATGATGCCGCCCAAAGATCTTTTAGCCATGCTGCTCCCTTTGCGCAAGGTGAGTGGGATTTTGCGGAAAATAATGGTTAATCTAAAAGCGCCTGCAAGAACGGAATCAACTGTGTTTGTCTGTGCAAAATTATGGAAATTTGCTGCAGCAGACCATCGTGTGGTACGCGATGATCCCGAGAGGAGCATATGTTTTTAGAGTGTCTAAATTCACTTTGGTGTGGATAATATTCATGTAAGAGGGCGACGAGCGACTGCGAAATCGTCGCGCAATTATCGTGAAAGAGGATTGAATGAGGTGGACATGTTTGGTGTTTCATGGGTATTTATGGGTATACTGATGGGCTGAAAGTAATTACCTTAGCATCGTCAGCTGAGGAGATATTTTAATTGTGCCGGAGGATATACTTGTGCGGAAGATGCCCATGCGATTATCGTTTTAATTAAGCGTAGGAATCAAGGTAGGTGTTTTGTTGGATGCGTATCTTCATAGCACATGCGGGTAATATCAAGTTTTTTTAGTGTAGCTACATCTAGTTTCACAATGTTTCTAATCTGCAGAGAGCAGAATGAACCATACAAGCTTTATCGCAGATATTAAAACCTTTTAGCCGAAGAAAAATAAACTGAAATATGGCCATCGAGAGGCAAAAATCATGGACGGTTCCCTGATTATGGAAAAAAACAGTACTGACAGATAGGGGTTCGCATCCTGGAAAAAGGTGCGAGAAGGAGGTATTTTCTTTGGTTTTTAGCGATTATTTCAAAAAAGGAAAAGACAGAAAAATAATCTGATAGATTGTACATACATAAGATTTTCCTTGCAAATTTTAGTTTATCGCGATTGGAGGGTGTCATTTCATTAGGTATATACTTCTTCCTTACCTCGTTCGTTTTTTATACCGCTCCATGGCACCTCGCCCGTTCTGGCGGTAATGTCTGAGCCTATTTCTACAGGCAGCTCTAATTTGGTCGTGTTATCGCCGAGACCAATGCGTTGTTGTTTAAAACTGATAGTTTTCAGCCCTGGTTCAATGCATTAATCCACTCAAATATTAAAAATTTCTGGAACTATGTAAATTCAATTAGAAAAGACAACTCAGTACCTAACACAGTTTACTTGAACTCCTTACACGCCTCAACACCAAATGAAAAAACTGAACTTTTTTTCTCAGCACTTTGGCTCAGTTTTTACATCTCCCACCAGTTCTTACGTACCTTGTACAATTACACCAACGCACGCTGATTCAATGGATCTTAGCGTTCTGCAACTTAGTCTGTCAGAAATCTTCATGGGTATAACTAATCTTAAGCCCGATACTGGACCTGGTCCAAATAACATTCCAAATCTATTTGTTAAAAATTGTCTATTTTCAATTGCCCGTCCTTTGTGGATTCTTTTTAATAAGTCACACTTATCGGGGTTAATGCCAGCGGTTTGGAAAGAGAGTAAAATTACTCCAATATTCAAATCATGTGACAAGTCTAACGTAGCTAATTATCGACCTATCTCTGCTCTAAACGCTATTCCTAAACTCTTTGAAAGCCTCGTATGCACACGCTTAACTCATGCATTTCGTCACATTATAATAGATGAACAACACGGTTTTTCTGAGGGCAAATCCAACAGTAACCAATTTGACTATATTTCACAACTACTTGAGTAAAGCTCTAGATGGTGGTTGCCAAGTGGATGTGATTTATACGGATTTCTCCAAAGCATTCGACAAAGTCAACCATTTAAATCTTCTTACCAAACTTAAATGCTAGTTAATAGACTATTAACAGATACTTAACAGAGCATTTATTGGAGGTTAACAGAACATTAACATATCGTTAGTAGACCGTTAACATGTCATTAACACAGTTATAACAGATCGTCAAAAGAGCACTAACAGAGTGTTAACAGAAAGTTAGCAGACATTTAACAGACCGTTAACATAGCATTAACCCAGAATTAACGTAGCGTAAGCAGTCAGAACACTAATAGAGGGCCAACAGAGCGTTAGAAGAATGTTAACAGACTATTAACACAGTAATAACATAATGTTAACAGAGCATTAACATAACGTTAAAAAAAGCATTAGCATTAGATATCAATTGATAATACACATTTTTCATGCGCTTCATAATATGAATCGAAAACATGTTAATTTGAATTTGAGATGAGAAAATCTTTATAAAAGGACTGTTGGACTCGTTGGCAAATTTTATGGTTTTATCTGAACAACATATATCGCCATTTGAAAGGGTAAAACTGCCGCAAAGGTCCTAACAACTATATGTCAAAGAGTATCCCGATATAACGATGCGCCTAAGGAAAGAAAAAATCAATGTGTTCGCATGAGTCTGGCTCAGGACGTGTTCGCGTATAGACGTGTTTATTGGCAGTCGTTGGATTTTGTGCGACTGAATTAGTGGTTCGGGAGTGTGAAAAATTAACCGGCGTGACGGCCATTTTGTGTACAAGCGTTGTGCTTGGGAATATCTTTTGGTGAGGAATTTCCTTTTTTTGATATTTTTGCGGGGTGTATCCGAATAGTAGTGTGGTTTTTTTTTTGAAGTAGAGTCGTCGATCTGTTGTTGTTTTCTTTCCTTGTTGGAACACGGAGTTAACTGCGCCGTACAGAGCTTGGGAAAATTTCTTTGTTTCTAACTTAGACAAAATGGAGGACCCGGGACCTCCTGATATTCCGGACAACGCAAGGAAAAAGCGTCCTAGGTCGGATATTTCAAGGGAGAGATCTCCAATCAGGAGCAGGAAGAATAGTGATGCGTCAGAAAATCAGAGGGGAAGATCACAAAGTAGAAATAAAAGAAACAATGAGACATCTGAATTGAATAAAAAAAGTGTGACAGGAAATTTCGTGCAAAACAGTGGCAGTGAGGTTAGGTCGGACAAGCCGAATGGTAACAACGAGGAACCAAACTTTTTGAACAAAAACACTAATAGGATGGGATATTCATACCAATATAATGAAAGTTTGAAGGGAAAGGAATTCATGGTATTGATCCAAACGGTCGAAGAAAAGAGAATAAATGGTATTGAGGTTAATAAGCTACTTCATCATTGTAGAGTTAGGGGAATCTCATGTATTAAAAACGCAAATTTCAGGACGGTGAAGGTAGTCTTCGACAACCCGAGCGATGCGAATAGTTTGGCTGGAAACAAGACGTTGCTGTCTAATGGTCTGAGGGCATATATTCCCCATAACTGTGTGGCTACCTCAGGTATAATAAGGGACATTCCGTTGAAAATCTCTGAAAATGATATTAAGAACAAACTGGAGTCGTCGGTAAGGACATTAAAAGTACAAAGAAGGAATAGGAAAAATGACGAAGGAGAGTTTGTACCCACTAGGTCTGTAAAAGTTGACTTTGAAGGCAAGCATCTTCCGAAAACCGTTATTTACGGGTACGTTATACTTAATGTAGACTACTTCATTCCGAAGGTTAGGATATGTTACAACTGCGGAATAATTGGTCACGTGGCCAAGTTCTGTAAGTCCAAATCGAGAAAATGCCTTAAATGTGGGGGCCTATTTGAGACGTGCAAGAACGAGTGTTCGGATAAGATTTTTTTAATAATAGGTGTCCTAAAAGATTGCAGGAACAGGAGATTATTAATATAATGACTGTGACCAACAAGTCAAGAAAAGAAGTCACTGCAGGGAACTATGAGAACTACTATAATATCTTGGGTTCGAGGCAGTACCAAGAAAATTTCCCGGATAGATGAAACGGTGAATACAAGAAAGGGAACGGGTGCGAGGGGCCCAATTATGAGGAATAGACTTGAACACTCGAACAAAATCCAAATAAGAAAAAGAAGTTTTGCGAATGTAACGAAAAGTAGTTATGACCAAAGCGCGTCACCGCAAAAGTTAGCGTTTATGTATCCGAACGGTAACCCCATGGGAATTGGCCCCGTAGAAACTTCTGTTGAAGCTTCCGGAGGCAAAAAGGGCTCTAACGAAAGTAACAAGTACGAACAAATTTGTGGCCAATTGATTGATTTTATCTGTAATAACTGGGGGAAGAACAATAAAGAAATAGATGAATTTATTAACGGAATTAAAAATAAGTTTATGAGACTGAAACCTGAGGGATATAACTCACAGGTCTACGGTTCGAGGTCGTCGGACCTTAACAATAGTTAGATGAAGTGCCTACAAATTAACATACAAGGGTTTGGGAGCGGGAACAAGGACCTTCTTGAAACGTTCTGTGCGGATCAAAAAGTGGATGTGGCGTTAATTCATGAAACTTTTGTAAATGATAGAAGAAGTTTACCATTTTTTACCAACTATTATTGTTTTTTTTATAATAGAGCGGATGGTTATGGAGGAGTGGCTATTTTAGTGAGTAAACACATTAGATGCAGGAAGGTAATGGTAAATTCCCAGCTGAACTTAGTTGCTGTGGCAACAACTAATTTAGCGCATAACCTTGTCTTTATCAATTGTTACATTCCCCCAGCAAGAAGTAGAGAAGAAGAAGAGTCTGTCAGATCAGAAATTAGTAGGGTATTCATCCATTTTAATGATATTGGATATGATAATATAGTTGTGGCCGGTGATTTCAATGCGCATAGATTAGTCTGGGGAAGTTAGGGGGGCGGTGGTGGAAGCTGCGGCAGCACTGAGCGGGTTATCAATTATGAACAATGGTGAATCGACTTTCTCAAACACAAGCGGAAACCCGTCTGTTCTGGACTTGACATTTACCAACAAGCCAGATCTTGTACAAAATTGGCACGTGGTCAAGCAACGGATCTTCGGTTCCAGACATTACCCAATAGTGTTCTTTATAAAAGCTTCATTGATCAGGTCAAGAAAAACCAAAATTATTAATAATGGTTTACTAGCTGATGACATTAAAAAAATTCAATTTGAAGCAAACGTTTCGAGCTTCACAAGAGCCGCGGGAGAAGCTGTAAAGAAAGCCTCTTTCATAGTTAACAAGAACTCCTATAGGCCCAAATACTGGTGGAACCTGAAACTTAGCGAGATATTTGCAAATATGAAAAGGTTGGCAGCACGCTTTAAAGTTAACAGTAACTCTGAAAATCTCGGGCCGGGTTTCTGATAGCTCTTATTCAGTACCTGTCGGCTGATTAGTCTTATCGCGTAGAGAAGACACACACCATATTTAGAAATCTTTTCCATTGTATTGAATGGAATTTTTGTTTATTTTGCATAGCTACGCCATATTTTACTTGTTTAAGCCATCATCTTAGATTGAGAAAATCATTGCGCACTTTCATCCAACAGCGTAAATAAGCAAAAGATAACATAACTATGCAAAATTAACAAAAAATCAATTCAATATAATGGAGAAGCTCTTTGAATATTGTGTGTGTCTTCTCTGGGCGATAAGACTAACCATTCTATAAGATCTACGAGAGAATGGGCCTATGTCTCTTTCAAGATGCTAAACGTATCTGGAAAAAAAGCGGTCAAGAGAGCTAAAAATAAAAAATGGAAGGAAACAATTGATCGAATTAACAGCTCTAATGACCCGCTAGAAATCCATAACTTGTTTAAAAATGTTCAGAAAACCTTCTATGTCGTGACAGATGGTGGTGATTAGAGCACAACGAGAAAACGCCAGTTTCTTGAATTGGGGAATGTTATCGTTGATTCGGGAGCCGATAATGAGGGGGAACCAGGCGAGGTAAGCACATGCTTTGATCTCCAGGATCTGGATCAGATACTAAGAAAGAAAAATAAAAGTTCGGCGCCGGGAACCGATGGCATTTCATATAAAATCATAAAACTCCTAGAACCTGTTAAAAAAGACTCATTTTTGAAAATTTTAAACGAGGTATGGATTGCGAAAAAAATCCCAGAAAATTGGAGAACGATTAAGATTGTCCCTATCCCCAAACCGGATAAGGACCCTAATCTTCTGTCAAGCTTTAGACCGATCTCACTGACTAACGTCCCCCTTAAAATTATTAATAAGATGGTTCTCAATAGACTAAACGAATATGTTGAGGGTAGGAGCATACTGAGTGAGAGGTCATATGCCTTTAGGGTAGGAAAATCGACGGCTCACTGTATAAATGACGTAACTAACACGGTTGCTGTAATTAAAGATCAGAAAAAAATTGCAGTGGCAATTACGTTCGACATAGTGTCGGCCTACGATGGGGAAGTTTCTCGTGCAGTCTATGGAGGACTATAATATTCCAACAGACATTATCCAATGGTTGGGGACATTCTTGAAGAACAGAATACTGAAATTGGACGAAGTGGAGCTGGAGGTAAGGAACGGACTACCACAGGGTAGCTCGTTGAGTCCCACTTTGTTTAACATTTTCACCAACGTGTTATCGAATGAGTCGAATAAAATCTATCAATTCGCGGATGATTTTTTGCTGTTGGCCAAAGGGGCTAACACGGAAGAAGCCATTAAAAATTTGGAGGAACATGCGAACCGTTTTATTGATTGTTTGGAGTCAATGAAGCTAAGAATAAACCCGAATAAAACTAAATTTTTCGTGTTTGCAAAGTCAAACTGTACGCGTAGAACGATAAAAATAAAGAATGTAGAATATAATAATGTGGGTCAGCTGGAATATCTGGGGGTGGTGTTGGCCTGGAACCTTTCAGTCGTGTCACATTACAAGGAAATAAACAAAAAAAGCAATTTTAATCGGTTAACGTTTAATATGTTAAACAAACAGTCGGAAGGGCTGCACCCAAAAAAAGCGCTTATGCTTTACAGATCGAGAATCCGCCCGAAAGCCGAATATGCAAGATCCACCACAGCCCACCTGAACAAGACAGCCAGGAAAAATATAACAACTTTTAATAATCCGTTCTTAAGAAGGTGCTTAGGGGTAACCCCATCGACCCCTGTTCATGTTTTGTATGCATTGTCAAATGAAATGCCACCCGATCTTAGAGCGCTATTGCTGACCGCAAGAGAGATGGCCAAAAGAATTACTTTTGAAAAGTCTTTCGCTAACCACTGGAAGAGCCAGGATGTTACGAGTTCCTAGAAACTCAAGTTATGGGAAATGTTGGGAATCCTTCTCAGAAATTCTGAAAAGCCTTCAAACGATTGACTGCAGGGTTAAAACAAAGACGGGAAGATGGGGATTTCTAGGAATTCTGATCTATCGTGGAAAGGGTTAAAGATATTAACTGGCCTTGATTATGATTCGAATGAAAAGATTATCTTCACGGATGCATCCAAGGCTGAAGATTCAGTGGGAGCGGCTTTCGTGTCCGACGATGAATTAATAAGACGTAAGTTTAAACTACCTGTAGATACATCTATAGAAACGGCGGAGTTAGTGGCAATTTATGAATCAGTGGTCTGGATGAAGTCTAAAGAGGTGGAGAGCATTACTATCCTCACGGATTGTAATGTCTCTTGCCAAATTCTCAAAAGAAAAGAACTGGCCTCGGTCTTGGTATTGGCAATAATTAAGGAGATTGAATCATCAAAGGCTAGGAGGGTCAACCTGTAATGGGTTCCGTCCCATTGCGGTATCAGAATGAACGAGAAGGCGGATGAACTGGCTAACCAAGCCAGGGTGGATGGGGTTCTTTATTCTCCAATGGTTTCCTATAAACAGGCGATTGAATCTATCAAAATACAAATAAATGAAAGGTGGCAAAACAGATTTGAATCAACCTCTCAAGATAAGGGAAAATTCTTTTTTAACATATTCAATAATATAAATGAGTCTTGCTGGTTTAAAAATAAAAAATATAAGTTCCATAAGCCTCCCGTAGGGGGGAGAATAAAGGCTGAAAGGCTCCGGCCGATTCCTATATCCTCTTCAGTTGTGGCATAACTGCGGACCCTTAGCTATGCAGGAGGAGCTTCATAGGGTGAACGGCTCCAGCCAATTCCTATGTTTCTCTACGGGGCGTTACTTTCCCGCATTATCCGAGTAACCGCTGCGCCTGAGTGCTGTATTAACAACTTCAGCGTCTCAGGTTACTAAACGTAATAGGGTGACAAAAACCGAATAGTCAATCACCGAAGCAGCCCCTCCGAGGCCCCTCCATGATGGACCTCTTTCGTTTACGAATACTATCATGGTTAAGCGATGGGCCGACAACTCATCCTTGTAAAAAAAATTTCGACGTCAAGAAACCTGGAACGAAAGCCTCGGATTGGACGGATACAACTCAACGACGACCTCGCAAACGAACAACGGATTACTCTTTCGGAACCTGGAATGTACGCTCCCTGAATAGGGCAGGGGCCTTAAGGGCCCTCTTGGATCAGGTTGAAAAATATAAGCTGAGCATAGTTGCACTCCAGGAAACAAAATGGCTTAGTAGCGAGATAGACGACCGAAATTCGTACACAATTTTCACAAGTGGAAAACCTTCGGGCCACAGGGAGTTTGGAGTGGCGTTCATTGTAAACAATCAACTTAAGCCGCATGTTATCGACTTCAAACCCATAAACGAGCGGCTGTGTGCGATTCGCATTAAAACTCGGTTCTTCAATCTCTGGCTCATAAACGCGCATGCCCCCACCGAAGTCAGTGAAGACGCGGCCAAAGACGAGTTCTACCACCGCCTAGAAAATCTCTTCGACTCACTTCAATCAAACGATGTCAAATTGCTGCTGGGGGACTTCAACGCCAAAGTCGGAAACGAAAGTTGGCATAGGGGGATTACTGGAGGTTACAGCCTCCATGAAGAATGTAACGACAACGGCCAACGACTAATAGACTTCGCGACCAGCAGAAACATGGTCATTAGCTCAACGTGTTTTCCGCATCGTCGTATTCACAGACAGACCTGGAGATCTCCAGATCAACATACCGTCAACCAAATTGACCACGTCCTTATCTGCAAGAGATGGGCATCGAGCATGATGGATGTTCGGTCCTATCGTGGAGCAAATATTGACTCTGACCACTATATGGTGAAGGCGACTTATAGGTGCAGAATTTCTTCGGTGCATCATTCGAGATTCAACCCGGCAAAAATTTTTGCGGTTGACAAATTGTTGGATGATGCCACGGTGGTCACTTATACGACTGCCCTTGAGGGGAAGCGATTTTCGAATAGGTTAATTAGACGTAAGAAACGTAAGCATCTTGACGAGCAGTTGATGCAAATAAACCAAAGACTAGCTAGTAGGAACAGTAGACAAGCGTACAAGCTAATTAATTCAATTAAAAGTGGATACCAACCCAGGACCTGCCTCTGTAAGGATAAGGATGGCAATATAATTAGCGACACCGATAGCGTTGATAAACGCTGGGCCTCACATTTTGAAGAGCTTCTTAATGTTCAACCGAACAACCCCACACAAGAAGCGCTGGAGCTGACGGCTGAAACAGGCCCTCCCATTCAACCCCCAACAATAGAAGAAGTTGATCTCGTCATGCAATCACTGAAACATAATAAAGCCCCGGGCGCTGACGAGATTCCAGCTGAACTGCTAAAGCATGGTGGGGAGAGCCTTGTTAACCTTCCTATACCCGCGCGTTGGTCTGTCAGACCGACAAAACACTTTTTTCAATTTTTTTAGCTTAAATGAAAAGGTAGCGGGTCGAGTTTTTTGCTAGTTGCCGGATTTGTTCCTGGCTTTATTTTAGTGCATGTCTTGTGATTACGCAAGACGGGCGTATTGGTGCATTTGGGAGGAATTGTCTGTGAGACCGACGCGGGTATAGGTGTGACTTTTTGTGTCAGTATAAAATTAGTATGTTAATTTTTTTTTAGTGTTCTTTGAGTCATTCTTTGATTCTATTTTAGTACACAGGAGATTATGCGAGACGAAAGAATATTTTTGTCTTTTTAAAGGAAAAGATGTATATGTTAAGATTTTATAGTTCCAAAGTATAAAAGTTGCAATGTTGAAGTTTTTCGCAAACTGATTAAATTGGAAATAAAGTTATTGAATGACATTGTTGTTTCATTATACACTTTAGTTTTATTATTTATTATCCTCTATTTATCTTTTGTTATGGAAAAAAACACAATTTAAAAAGGATTGAAAATCATCGGTCTGTGAGACCGACGCGGGTATACGTGTAACAAAATTTGACGCGGGTATAGGAAGGTTAAGGAAGATTGGCGCAAAAGTATAATTTGCCCAATCCACAAAAAAGGGGATAAGTTAAAATGTGAGAACTACAGAGGCATCTCATTAGTTTGTACGACTTATAAGATTTTATCTAAAATTCTAGAAAATAGAATTAATCCGTACGCAGAAGAAATCATTGGCGAGTACCAAGGCGGCTTTAGACCTGGTCGTTCGACGACAGATCAGCTTTTTACAGCGAAGCTTTTACTCCAGAAGTGCTGGGAATATAACGTCGACGTATACCAAATATTTGTCGACTTCAAGCAGGCATACGACAGTATCGATCGAAGTGTACTGTACAACATTCTGCTGCATTTTGGTATACCAGCTAAGCTAGTGCGACTCATAAGGATGACGATGACTAATACCGTCTCGCAGGTCAGAGTACAGAACAGACTCACTGACCTATTTGAAACTCGTACTGGACTCAAGCAAGGCGACGGGCTGGCGCCGACGCTCTTCAACCTGGCTCTGGAGTATGTAATTCGAGCCATGAATTTGGACAGCAGCGGAACGCTACTCATTAAGTCGACTCAACTAGTAGCTTACGCCGACGACATCAACATCATGTCTAGAAGATTGGGTGATGCAGAAATCCTCCTGCATAATCTCAATAACGCCGCCAAAGAAGTTGGACTACATATCAACGAATCTAAAACCAAGGTCATGATGCAATCAAAAACTAGAACGCCAGTAAATTCAAGCATCACAGTGGGGGACCTCAATATAGAGTATGTAGACAACTTCACTTACCTGGGTTGTAATTTGTCAAAGGACGCCAACGAAACAGATGAGATAAAGCGACGGATACAACTAGCTAAGAAGTGTTATTTTGCGGTCCTCCAAATTATGAATTCGAAGCTGGTGCACAGGAAGACGAAGCTCCACGTATATAAAACCATAATCCGACCTGTGCTATGCTATGGCTGCGAGGCATGGACCCTAACCCAAAACTCTGAACACCTGTTGGACACATTCGAGCGAAAGGTTCTCCGAATAATCTTCGGGGCCGTTCGTGAACGAGGTGAATGGCGCATCCGGTACAACCTTGAGTTGTATCAGCTGTATGATGAGCTACAGGTGTCGAAGATCGTGAAATTGCAGCGACTGCAATGGGCGGGACATGTACAAAGGATGAACGACGATCGCATGCCCAAAAAGGTGATGAACGCGCAACGAGTGGACGGAGCCAGATTGCGTGGACGACCGAGAGCCCGATGGGAGCATTCTGTATGTGAGGACGCCCACCAGATGCTAGGCTTTCGGAACTGGAGGACAAGGTCGCGTGACCGCGACAATTGGAGGTCTTCAATCCAGGCGGCCAAGGCCCGACGTCGGGCTATCGTGCCATAAAGAAGAAGAAGATAAGCCTAAAATCATTAAAATTGTGAACAGACTTATCACAAATCATAGCTATAACCTCAAATACCTTGCTCAGATTAGAAAGGCAGAGTCTCTACTTTGCTCAACCTGTAAGGAGGTGCAAGATTAGATTAGATATTATAGGTTGAGGGCGAATTGCCCCTTGTTAATAAGGATGATCAACGTGGATTTTGGTTCGGTACTAAAGAGAATTGGTCCTGAATACTGGGTGAGAATAGCAAAACAGATCGTTAGGTTGGAAATTCAAATGTAGAGAAAACTTAAAAGATAAACTTCCCAGTCACTGTGTGTGTTTTTCTTTTTTGTTTCTTTTTTTACTAAAAATAATTAAATTATGGCATTGTTATTATTCGGATGCAGTCTGTGAAGATGCTAGGGTTCTTCCTCTTGAGATTGATACCTTCTTGCGTTCTCTTTGATAATATCTTAGACGCCGTTTAATTGTTTTTAATTACCGTTCCGTTGTTACCGGGTGACAAGCGTAGTAATTTTATATCATTTTTTTTTCACGTTCCTGGGCTGGATAGATGCGGGAGGGAGTTAGCCGGGTGCATAAATAAAAGATGGCTGGTCAAATTTAATCAAAAAACAAAAGACATTATAATATAATAAAAAAAGGGGAGATTTCAGTATCTGCGGCGCCAAATTTTGATGATGCCAATTCATTAATATTGGCCTGCAACGACCGAATCTGACTGCAATCCTTTTTCGCGAAATCCTAACGGTTCTCCAAATATTCAATGTCAAAGTTTGACTTTTCAATGAAGCCATTTAAGTAATTTGATAAGAAAAGGGGATATTTCCGCTTTACACATTGGGGAAGGTGTTCGATGCCATCAAATTGACGTTTTAATTTTATTTACCCCACTAGAATAGTAAGTTTTACCAATTTGGCAAAGATGTTAATAAATATGTAATGCCGAAATACATCTACAAGCAAGAATTGTAAAATATGCTAGACAGGGAGGCCAATGAAATTTAAAATGTTATTTTCGGTGCAATGCTATTGATTCACATCAATATGTAGTAAGAATACCCCCAATTTCCCATTAAAAACTGAAGTACCCCATATAAATGTCAAACTTTGACATTGAATATCTGGAGAACCGTTACGATTTCGCGAAAAAGGATTGCAGATTCGGTCGTTTCAGGTCAATATTAATGAAATGGCATCATCAAAATTTGGCGCCGCAGATACTGAAATCGTGCTAACTACACGGGATGCTAAAAAGCCGAAACTAATTGCGTTCAGGAAATCTCTTCGGCGCATCTTTGCTTGTAAGGTTGGCTCTAAACTAACAGTCGACGGGAAGGTCCACGCCACGGAGGAACAGATGGACATGGTGTCATTGGTCTATTTGCCAAATAACTGACACGATATCTTAAAGCGCCCAAGACAATAAGGAAACAACGTTGAATCGTGCTATCTTATGCCCGTGCCGGCCACTTAAAGACCAACGTGAACAGATGACCCTGGCACGCTCGGCCGGTCTCCCCAAAACACACAAGCTCCACAGCGAGTTGTCTGTTTTACGATTTTTTCACACTCGCCAGTCGCCTCAGTATGCAAACCTGCTTGCAAGCAGCCAACTGGCATTATGTGTGACCGGCAACACATCTCGCCGTGCCGTAACCATTGCCGGAACGAGGTTAATAAACTTCGTCACACCAAAGCGGCCACCGTCTTGGCCGTGGTCGTCGCTATTAACTGAATCCGCATTCAGAACGGACACGCGGAAATGGAATGGACGCAGTAAAGGGAGCACCACCTCTGGCTGGTCCGCAACATCCCAAGAGTGGCGCACAACATCACGATCCCAACCAAATCGCGACTAGTCAATTAGCGTAGCGAGTGGAGCGAACAAAAGTCAAGAATTGGCCACTTGAAGGTCGTCGGTCTCTCGAAAATGACGCAAGCTGAAATGTGAGAGGCGTCCGTCCGTATGCCCTGCATGCCCCCAACGGGCCCCAGAGAAGCGTGCGAATGGACAATGGATGTGCCGTGCACATGGAATGGAAGCCAACCAAGACCCGAGAGAAGTCCTTTTCGCCACAATAGCCGAAAACAGAATTATTGTCGAGATGAAGACACACGGCCCGACCGCCTCCCTTTTATGTAAGTCGAAGTCTGTTTCCTCACAGTGCCCTCCAGCAGCATACGATGATACGACGCTACAGATGGAGAGCTGTTGGCTCGGTTGGGTGAATGCACAATAAAATTGTGTGGAGCGGGCTCCACTCACTTACCGCATTATTGGTGCTGTAAAAAAGTGGCAACGACGTGCAGTGTCTGGTCTTGATGATGTTGTCCTTGCCAGCGACGACGATGAGGTTCGAGTTGTCGTGGCCACCACCACCGTCGCCTCCTCCTTGGTCGTTGTTGCTATTGGCGATTGAGGTAGTCGCGGTTGCCGGAGGATTGGTGGTAACGGTGGTGAAGGTCGCAGTGGCGATTACTGCTGCTGCCGCTGTTGTCGTTACAGCTGCTGCTGGTGCTGCTTCCTCCTTACTGACTTGTTTCTTGATACTACAGGCACGGGGCGCTGGTGCGGGGGCTCGATCCGTCATTTTTCTGCACTGATAATTTGCCCGACAAGAAATACTCGCGGAAACAACATTCGCACATCATTCGCTGAATCACGGGTGGGCACCGGAAAGGTTTCTTCTTCGACTGGGCCTGCAAACGTCTGCGAGACACGCCGCGACGACGATCGCGACAATCGAAACACTTACGAACGAGACTTGCACAAATTTCAGACACACTTCTTGAAGCACATTTCAGAGGGCATTTCGTGTTGCCTCACCCTTTTTGCTTTACATGCACCCCGCGACACTTGACACTGCACTGTACGCGAAAAACACTTGGAAAATTCGGACAAGAAGCACAACTCACGACCACCGAGGATTTCGCTGAATTGGGGCCACCAGCAGTCGGGACGCCGCCGTGTTCGCGCAATTAACACTGAAAATTCTTTCCAATTGGGCACCACGGAAACGGTTCAATATCGCCGCGATTTCCACCGACAGTCAATTGCTTGTGCAATTTGGCTGGTAAACTTGTGGCGATTGTTGTGGACAAAATTGAATTTTTCTGGGCCTGTCACAGAGCCACACGAAACGAAACGACCAGTGGCAGAAAGCAAACGTCGAAAAAGTCGGTAGACGACGACAGCTCAGGCACGCACACAGAAAAACAACAGCCAGACGAGACACAAATTCGATATCGTCGGCGCGTAATCGCGCTCCGCGAAACGATACACGAACCAGCCGAATAAAATGCGAACAGGCTTTTTGCCTCAAAAGTGACAGCTGGCGCAACGAAGAGGCAGATGAGGTGTGACGTGATAATGCAGAGCGATTGTGCTAGTTTTGATTGAAATTAATTTTATTTTTTGAATTTTGTAAAATAAAAACTAAACGGAATGCAATTTGAAGAATTTAATTAGCAAATGTTGGCCTTATGTTGTTTCTCCGAAAAGAAAGGAGAACGAATGGTTGGAAAATATTTGTCAGGTAAATGAAAAGAAAATTACATCCGGTACAGTCTTGTTGAAAAAAGTTTCGAATTTCAAATATTGGTTGGAAAAATAACGAACCAATCTTGGGGTTTTTTTTCTTTTGCCCTAGGATAAGCTGACCAGACGTACAACATTTTGCTGTACAGTACAGCATTTTGACCTGTCGTACAGCATTGGGAAGTGCACAGCATTCTTCAAGCAACACAATTAAATCTGATTCAATACATAATAAGTTCAAATTTGGATAGCTCTGGAACACTTCTCGATCATTCTGAAATTTGGCACACTTACAAAGCTACTTGGCGCTCACCTTACCTCTAAATTACATGGTCCTAGCCGTCCTAACCTATCCGCGTTTGGAAGTTACGGCTGCCCAAATTGCAATTTTGAGTTTTCTAATGGAAAATTGTCCATCACTCGCAAATTCGTGAGCGAAAATTTTGAAATTTAAAAATCTTGTAGAGCATACTGTACTGTCCACATTTGGTGAAAATTTAAAGGCTCTAACTATCGCAAGGTTCAAAAGTTACAGCCGTCGAAATTTGCGATTCAAGTTGTAAAATTTAACCCATGGGCGATCGATATTAGCGACGTTTTTTTCGCATCGCGGGTAAATCTGACTCGAAAAAAAAACGACCGCGGAACATCCCGGTTAAGACCAAATAGCTGACATTTGACAGTTTTTGCGCATCTTTGAATCGCCTTCGGCGGCTTATTTCTTAGATTTGGTGGATTTTATCACAAAAGATGATTATTTCTTTGCAAAATCTTTTCTCGTGATGAGAAAAACTCTCACATTTGGTTTGAAAAAACAAATTCCCTCAAATTTCCCCTATGCGTCCGCCATCTACATTTGAGCTCTATCCCGTGTAGGGTAGTTACACGCGTGAACTCTACCTCTACCTACCTACACGGGATAAACACAATAAAACGTGCCTATTATTATTAGGTACGTTTTATTGTGTTTATCCCGTGCAGGTTTGGGTAGAACTTCATATAAAACGAGACCGAGGCTAATTTCGGGCGCGGCCGAAATTTGAATACCCGTCACATTTGAATGAAAATTAAGGTTCTTTTGTGTTAACCCATTAGTGCATAGTGTCCCTTTAAAGGGACACCCACTTTTTCCCGTTATATGATCAGATCTTTGACTATGCACTGGAAGTGTGTATGCAATGACAACTATTAACATCTGTTATAAAAAAAAACTCGTGTCCAAATGTTTTTATCGCTTGGTGTAGTTTATTTATTGAAAAGAATGAGTGGCGGTGAGAAAAAAATAAAAATTGCTAATATTTTTGTAGTGCTAGTTTAGTGCTTCGATTGAATAATCGTTAAAATGTGTGTAGGCTACTTTTCTAATCAAAGAAAAAATGTAGTGGTGTCATAGATTTTGTGAAATTAAGCAAGTATTGCAATGTCGCACTTATAAGGGACATTGTGCACGTAGGTCAGTTGGTGAAATACTTTTCTAGACTTATAGCTGGGGAAATTTTGGAGAAATTAGTAGCGGTGGACCGTCTTTTTGAAGACATCAACATTTCTGGTACACCGCTATTGATGGCAATGAAACAGGGGATCTTAAAAGGGACTTTCACTGCTGATGTGAGGTGCATTTACAATCTAGACGATCCAGCAATTGCTTTTGAAATTACTAAATAAACGTTTCAATTGGTGAAAGACCCCGCAGTGGGGTTTGCGTCCATGTCATGGAATTGAGAAATTTGGGAGGGGCCTCACCATCAGTACGATCTCCACAGAGGAGGGAGACAAAGCCCTTCCGGCGTTTCCCGATGCATGTTGGCTACTGACTGACCTTCCACCCCGGTTCCGGGCCTCAAAAGGGCTAGCTGTTGAAACGAAAAAGTGCTAATTCTTAGCTGCTTGGAGTCATGCCTGTAGTAGTAATATCTGATGATAACCGCCATAAAGCGGGAAAGCAGCGTTTCCAACCAAGCCTGATAGTCCAAATGGCAACCGAGCCCGCGGAATGCACTTCGAACTACGTGGTGATTACCGTAAAAGGAGCTAACAATCAATTTATCCGCGGGGAACTAATTAGATGTTGTTTTGGGCACTAAATTCAAGCGGAGGACATTTTGTATTTATTTCATATATATGGGAAGATATTCTAATATCGTTTCCAAAAGTTTTGGAGTTGGGGAAGATAAGGTCATCGATCTGCTCACTAAAGAAAATAAAGGATTCAAAGCAAGCAATGCGATAATTCGTAAATATTTTACATGCCACTTAAAATTTCATTGATTTCTATTCCATATCCGTCAAATTATTTCACGATTTATTTTCACCAGATACAATACAAATTGGTCGTATCAATTTCTTCATTCATCAACTGACCGCTGTGCATAGTGTCACTTATAGGGGACGGCTTGTAAATCTACTATTACTTATTTTTTCGAATTTTTTTTTTCAAAAAGTACTTCCCTGTCGCTACTTCATTTCATAATAATTGACAAAAGTCAAAAAATGTTGTCAGGGAATTTCATGCACTAATGGGTTAATAATTTCTACCGCAGCCCTATGACGTATTTCGATTTCATCTGTTCCTGGATGCGTTAAAGCTAATCCAGGAACACACTTGGATGCATTTTGGTTAAGATTCAAAAAGAAAAAGTTTTTCTTACAAGAACCTAATATTTTGTGGTTGGTTTGTATGGCAGCTCTATGACGTAATGTTCCGATTCCATTCATTCCTAGATATGTTTTGAGGTGTTACTAGAAACACATTTGGGTGAAGTTCGGTTAAGATGGAACATAAAGAAAAACAATTTCCTTTGAAGAACCTAATATCTAGGGGTTGGTTTGTATGCAGTGTTCCGATTTTATGCGCTCCTAGATGTTTTGAGGCTTCACTAGGAATACATTTGGGTAAAGTTTGGTTAAGGTCGGATTAAAAAGGAAAAAGTTTTTCTTAGAAGAACTTAATTTTTAGCGGTTGGTTTGTATGGCAGCCCTATGACGTAATGTTCCGATTCCATCTGTTCCTAGATATGTTTTGGGACTTTACTAGAAACATATTTGGGTGAAGTTTGGTAAAGATTGATACATAAAGAAAAAAGTTTTTCTTAGGAGAACCTAATTTTCAGAGGTTGGTTTCTATGGCAGCCCCATGACCCCATGGTCTGATTTCATTCGTTCCGACATATATACAGCGTACACTAAGAAGAAACTTGTATACAAAATTTCAGCTCGATAGCTTCAAAATTGAGGGACTAGTTTGTATTGAAACAGACGGACAGACAGACAGACAGACAGACAGACGGACAGACGGACATCGCTCAATCGATTTCTCTCGTCACACGGATCAATAATATATATACTTTATATAGTCGGAGGTGCCTCCTTCTTTGCGTTGCAAACTTCATGGCAAAGTTAATATACCCTTTCACATAGTGACGGGTATAAAAAATGACATTTACCCAGGTGAAGTTCACGCGTGCAACTACCCTACACGGGATAGAGCTCAAATGTAGATGGCGAACGCAAAGGGGAAATTTGAGGGAATTTGTTTTTTTAAACCTAATGTGAGAGTTTTTCTCATCACGAGAAAAGATTTCGCAAAAAAATAATCATCTTTTGGGATAAAATCCACCACATCTAAAAAATAAGCCGACAAAAGTGAGTCAAAGTTGCAAAAACTGTCAAATGTCAGCTGTTTGGTCTTAACCGGGATGTTACCCGCTATCGTTTTTTTCGAGTCAGATGTACACGCGATACGAAAAAAACGTCGCTATTATATGTTTGCCAATCGCTCATTTCCGATATCTCGGAAACCGATCGAAATTCCTGAAATTTGGCACACTTGAAGACCTACTTGGAGCACATTTCCTCCAAGTTTGAAGATTCTACCTATCCGCGTTCCGAAGTTAAAGCTGCCCCAATCTGACTTTTGTGTTTTCTAATTGCAAATTGGCCAAAACTTGGAAATTATTGAGCGAAATTTTGAAATTTGGAGACTTGTAGAGTATTGCACTATCCATATTTGGGGAATATTTCAATGCTCTCGCTACCAAGGTTCTAAAGATACAGCCGTCGAAAGATGCGATTTTTATTTATTTTTCCTGTCACCAAACGATGAGAAATCCGCGACTGTAATTCATCTGATGCCTCTGATCTTCGATTAATGTTCAATTAGTGCCTTTTTGTCCTCTACGGCTTTATTTCGAAGGAAAACTTGTTTGCAAATCCTACGATCCAATGAAATAAGAAAAATAGCATGAGGAAACTTTTTTATAATTCCTCATAGTAACAGAAAAGGAATTATAACAAGTTCGGTGAGTATAAAAATAAGGAGGTTCTTCGAAATTTCCTTGGTCCTAACTATTACCAATAATTTAATTGGTGTATCTGGCATGTTCCGTAATAAGTAACAAAAATAATGCAGAAAGAAAGTAACTTCCTAAATAATGCTAAAAAATATCCTGAAAAGGTTTCAAAAACGGCTAAATCCGAGCAATATGACTCACAATGAGTAACATCAATCAGAAAGAGATTTCTGGCTTGTATTACGGTTACTGTAAAAATACTGGCCAACAAGTATTATTTGAGTAAATCGTCAAACTTTCGCTAAAATAGGCCAACTTAGTTTACTTGAAAGTTGCAAGTTAATGAAAAATGGTGTAGTTAGCTGCACATAAATACGTAGATTTTCATATTAAGCTCCTTTCCTACGGAAACCTTAGTGCCAGTATCAAGCGTAAATAATGAAATTGCCGTACCATGGTAGTATGGCTGAGGATTTGCCTGAAAATCAAATCCAGCAAGTACTTGTACAGCATTGGGCCTTGGGGAGTCTGGTCACCTTACCCTAGGACAGAGATAGTTTCTATGGTAAAGAAGATAAAAGCGTATTCGAATATTCTGAGGGTCACCTCTGATGTATTATGTCGCACACACACGGTCAATCCGAATCCATTTTTTTATTGTTGTTCTGTCAAAATCGAAGAAAGTGTATGAACTTGACAAAACACGACAAGAGGGATCGCTATGGCATGTCTGGGGTCAATTGTTTGTGAATCCAACGTATCTGCACCCTTGATCGCAAATAAATTTGTTACGCGCATAATCGTAAGGCTCAGAGGAGTTTTATTCACTCCTGTCCCTTTAGTCTATACGACCCGCTGGGAAAAGCGCTGGAACTATTCTTGACCGATGCAACAGGGCAGACGTTGATCTTCGGGATTTCTGAAGCTTAACAGTAGCCACCTCAATGCAGCATGATCCGTTCGCAGAATGAATTTCTTGCCAAGTAGGTATTTGTGGAAGTGTTTCGTAGCTTCAACTGCCAGCAGTTCTCTTGTTGTTACGCAGTTGTTTCGCTCACTCTTCGACAACACGCGACTAAAGTAGGATACGACTTTCTCTTCGCACTCAATGTGTTGCGCCAATTCCGGTGATGCTCGCATCCGTGTCAAGAATAAATGTAACTCCAGCTCTCGGATACGCCAATACGGATGCTTGACAAAGTTCTGGCTTCAAGGCCTCAAATGTATTTTGACATTCTTGACTCCATATAAACGGGCGATTCTCTCAAGCAAAAAGTGAAAGCACTTTGTGCAATTTTCCCGAAATCCTTGACAAATCGCCGGTAATAGAGGTAACCAAACCGAGATACTGTGTAGCTGATGTTTATTTTTCGGAACTGGCCATTTTCTCACGCCCTCCGTTGTGTCTGGATCTGTTCAGATTCCCTGCATAAACATTACGTCCCCAATAGCAAACTTCGTTATTGAAGAACGTACGCTTCTTTGTACTTATTAGCTTCAAGTTAGATGCACGAAGCCTCGCTAAGACTTCCTTCAGATTGCGCAGATGTTCTTTGAAGTTTTTTCCGATCACATCCAAATATACGAGAAAGGTCTTCCAGCTTAATCCACGCAGCACATACTCCATCAAACGCTCAAATGTAGCTGGCGCGTTACACAATCCAAATGGCATCGCTACAAATTGCTAAAAACCGGATCCAATAGAAAACGCAGTTTTCCCCTTGCCAATAGCCTATTTTCAAATGCAATGTCGAAAACCATTTCGCTTCTTCCAACGTGTTCATTATGTCGTCGACACGAGGTAGTGGATAACTGTCCTTTTTCGTCACGCTGTTGAGCTGCCTATAGTCAACACAAAATCGTGTGCTGCCGTCCTGCGTCTTGGGTGTCAATGCGATGCGAGACCTTATTCCTTCGGGCTTGATCTTCGTTGTTCGTCGAGAAAACATTTTCATATTCGTCGATCAATTGCATCGCGAGCGATCGTTGTTCTGGTGACAGGATGCTGTTCTGGCTCGAATCCTGCCTTTTCCGATTTCAGAGGTCTGAGATTCGTTCGGTATATCTATCGCTGTTACTGACAGTTCCCTAATATCGCCCCTTCGGTCATCTTTACATCTGGTTCCGACAGATTCATAATCCTTATTGGTACAGGCTGGTCCTCGTCAATCCTCACTAAACTTCACACTATCATCAAGTTCTTGAGCGCTGGTAACTTCGCTGAAATTATCGTTAGAAACTATGGCCTCTATGGCTCCCATCCAAAGTCGAGTCCAGAAGTCGTCAGTATATCCATATCCCCCGCTACCAATAATCGGACGGTCGGCGTTTCCATTCGTGGAACTTCTGTGACAATCGCGATGATGCGCTCTCTTAATATCCTTTGTCCCACGTCCAACCTGAATCTGTTTGTTTCAGTAAGTCAATTTCCAGGATGGATTCGTCGATGATATCAGCAGCTGAAAACTTATCTGCTTGTCAAGCTTGTCGTGGCATCTCAGTTGGACTCGTTTGGTCGCCATGTATCCCCATCTCTCCTCCGAATCCTCTCCGAATCCTCTCCGAACCTTAGATCGTTTACATAAGCACAATGTCCGGTCTTAGAATTGATTTAATTGCGCCAGTATCGATGGTGATGATGCATTATTCGTCTACAATCCAGCCGACAAGATACAGCGATTGTTCTCTCCTCTATGAAGAGGTGAAACGGTGATAGTAGGTCTGGGGGCACCATTTCCACAAGCCAGCTTTTACCCCTTGAGATTGGGTTTTACATGTTTTCCAACTCCCTGGCAGCGGGAGCGGGTTGATCCGCGCTTTGCCGACTTGTTTTTCCTGCTTGCTGGGCACACCTCTCTTGCACTGCCTACCTCAGCGGTTTGCTTACAGACTGGACAGGTTTTGTCCTTGTGCGGACAGTCCCGATGTCAATGTAAATCGGCACAGAAATGACACTACGTAGGCATACGAATTCGTTGTGTTGATGTGGCCATAATTGACGCTAGGTCAGACGGCGGGGACGTCTCAGTAAACACTCCGGATTTCACATCTTTCTCAACCATTTCCTGTTGTTTGGCCATAGCAAGGTAAGTGGCGGGTGATTTTCGAGGTTCTCACAGGGCATGTTTCACATATGATGCTGTGGCGCCTTCTCCATAAGGCGTTTGGTCAAGTTTGTGTCTGCTGGACTCGTAACGCATTGACAAACAGGTTTTTAAGCCCTCGCCAGACTTCGAAATAATCAATTGTCCGCCTGATTGATGCGTTAGGAGGATGGTTCACTCCGTCCTCTGCCATGTATTCTGCATCGTCGTTCAATGACACGGAGAGAAACTATACCCAGGTCGAACGGGAGGCCCTGGCTCTAGCTTTTGTCGTTAAAGAGTTCCACATGTACATCTATCGCGCCAAATTCGAACTTCAAACCGACCATATGAGCCACCGGTTATCTTCTTCGAGGACAAGTCTGGCATTCATATCCACACTGCTAACCGCCTCCGGCGCTTCGCGTATCCTGACCCTTGCCCGCACACTTTGTTTCTGGTCTGTATAATGAAAGTGAAAATCTCATTATCTATCAGGAGCTGCTCGGATTGCGCTATAATTACTAAGGCTCCGCAGAAAGAGATTTTACATCCTTGGCCACGCCCTCAGATTTTAGATGTTGCTGGTCCGATCGGCAACATGTTTCTGTCGATATGTATAGCAATTTCCCGAAAATTAAGAGAATAAGGAGTACAACAGCTGAGAAAAGTGTAGAGGCTATGGAAGATTTTCTCTCGATTTGGGGACCCTACAGAACGATCGTTTTCGGACAATGGAAGTGGAGGGTAGGCAAAAATGTTGTCGACCGATTTCCACCGCGGCAGTAAACGGGGGCGGGAGTGTCCGTCGACACTATAAAATCGACAGTTCCACCTGGCTGGAAACTATGTCCTGATCATGTATTCCGCTGTAGTACATGAAGCGGCAGAGAAGGCATCTGGCGCTCTGTATATTGCCCGTCAAATCCGATTGACGACATTTTTGCATCCCCGAAAGGAGACTATATTGATTCCCAACATTTTTGCGGTTATGCTTTGAACAATAGCAGCGGACGGCAGCGAGTGACTCCTCGTGACTTACGCGAGTGCGAAGTATGCGTCCCAGCACGCAAACATCTGCAGTCTTACAACATTTTGCGTAATTCCCAAATAGGAAAATAATACGCGAGAGATCAATTTTTCGGTAATCGCAAATGTTGCCTTCGAAATAGATTTCGGTGACAGTGGCGCGAGAAATCTCTGGAGTTTTCTGCACTAAGAAAACGCCTATAAGCGCTTATATACCGGCTCCCGTTCGAAGATCGACGAGATAGTCCGGTTTCATGAGTACGCGCAGAATTCTGATAGCGGCATTTCAGGAGACAAAGCTCCAATCCTCAACTCCCGAATTTAACATCCGCGGTGATTACATAGGAAGGCTCACATTCCTAATACACAGAACCGTGCAATACAGTGTATTAGATCTGCGTTTCAACGACGGCACGGCGGAAATGCAATATCGAACTTATAAACATTTATGTTCCACCAGCATGCAGCTATGGCTCTGGCTATAAGTTCGATATTGGTCAACTCCTCACAGGACAGCATAGGATCCTACTTGGCGACTTTAACGCCCATCACGAACTCTGGCACTCTCTTCTCGCAAATGATGCCAGAGGTATAGATATCGCGTCCAAATTAGACCCGTTCTGCGCACTCAATGGAATTTCGTCTACACGCGTCGCTGGCGCCTGCCATAGTTCTCCTGACATAACTACAGAGTGAGCGCCAGTTTGATAAGGGAAACCCGATGGGAGACAACCAGATCTCTCCAATAAATTTAGTCGTACGATGTTTTTCACCTTCCTTCCAGAACGAGTGAATCGAGGGTTTTGGCCGGCTGTCCTTTCTGCGGTTGGCTCTGGTTGTCCTTTCGGTGCAGATGTAGCTGTTATCGTCGGTAATGTTACATAATTTGATGCTGTCGTTGCAGATGTCTCGATTGCAGCTGTTATCGTCGGTGGTGTTACGGGATTTGATGCTGTCGTTGCTGATGTATCGATTGCCTTCTCTGTTGTTTTTGACTGGTTCATGGCGGATTGTGTGTGGTGGAGACGAATTGTATTTCGACGTAATGTTTCCCCAGTATCAGTTTGAACCACCAAGGATCGAGGTTTATTAGCTGAGCTGATGACCGTTGCTCCGACCCATTCATGAGCATTTTTCTGGACACGGACTTTGTCGCCGATATGTAAGGGCTTCGCTAATTGAGTGTTGCGATCGTGGTAATATTTTTGTTTTTCACGAAGTTCAGGAAGTTTTGTAGACACATGTTCAACCACTTTCGCTTTCAGATTGTCGATATGCGTCGGAATAAGGGATCGTGTTGTTCGGCTCATCAACCTTTGATTCGGAGACCCAAGATCTTCGTTTCTCGGTGTGTTGCGGTATGTAAGTAAGGCTAGTTTTATGTCGGATTTGTCGGCTTCACACTTACGCAATATGTTTTTCGCAGTTTGCACAGCGCGTTCAGCGAGTCCATTGGATTTAGGATGGTATGGGCTCGAAGTCGAATGCTCAAATTCCCATGATGATGCGAAGCGCCGAAATTATTGTAAAGAGTATTGCGGGCCGTTGTCTGACTCCAATTTTGCTGGAATTCCATGCGTTGCGAACCAGGATTTTAAGTTTTCGATAACTTCTTTTGATGTCGTTTGGCGCATTTGACGAAAGTCGAAGAAACCACTACCATACCACAGGAACACACCATAGGAATCGACTATGATGAGATATTCACGACCACCATACGAAAACAAGTCCGTCGCTACGATTTCAAATGGGTAAGTTGGAACTTCTTTCAAAATTAACGGCTCCTTTGTGTTTGATCGCTGATTACTTTCACAGATGCTGCATTTCTCCACGTGCGCAGTGATGTCTCTCGTCATCCCGACCCAGAAAACATTATTTCGCGCTGCTGACAGTGCGCGCTGTATCCCTTGATGCCCGGTGTGTAATTGCTTAAGCGTGTTTGGAATCTCGGATTTGGGAATTATTACTTTTTGACCTTTATAGATGAGACCGTCGTATTCAGATATCTCGTCGCGGAAATTCCAGTACTGCTTTATTACGCCCGATGTCTCGTTCCTAACGTTGGGCCAGCCGTCACGAATATATTGCTGTATTATCTTCAGCTCTGCGTCGTCTTGTGTTGCTTTCTTCAACCGGTCGACTGCTTGGTCCGAGATCGAAAGAAGTGTTAGGACCTCAAACTCCTCACCGTGCGTGGTCGGATTTCCGTTAATGCAGTCTCTACTTAGTATGTCTGCTAGATACATTGTTTCGCCTTTTCGGTACGTTACGGTCGGCGAGTATGGAGATACATATGTCGAGCATTATTCTTTGCAGCCTCGGAGGTGCGTTTGCAATCGGCTTTTTGAAGATACTTTCGAGTGGCTTATGGTCTGTATCTACGCATAACGTTTTCCATAAATATATTCATGAAATTTTTTACAGGCGAAGCTGATTGCGAGAGCTTCCTTCTCGATTTGTGGGTATTTCTCTTCGGCTTTGGTCAACGATCTGGATGCGAACCCGACTGGTTGATTGTTTTGCAATAACGTGGCGCTAAGTGCATATGAGCTTGCATCGCATTGTAGTTTTACGTCCTCATTGACATCATAAAATCGTAAAACTGGTGGCGAAGAAATTGTTTCTTTTATTTTGGCTACCGCTTCAGTTTGCCTTTCAGTCCATACCCATTCTATACCCTTTTCCAATAGCTTTCGCAGGGGGTGTCTCAACGCAGAGAGATTTGGTATAAATTTAGCCAGATACGTTATCATGCCCAATAGTCGCTGGAGTTCCTGCCTATTCCTAGGCTCACGCAGTTTGTTGATGGCCTCAACCTTTTCTGGATCTATCTTTACGCCAGTCGCACTGATTATGTGGCCAAGGAATTTTATTTCTTTTGCAGCGAAAACGCATTTCTCTTTATTTAGAGTCAAACCAGCTTTGTGGATGCGTCCGATTACCTCTTCCGTCGTTGTTTTCAACTCGTTACTATCTTTTGCAAAGATTAGTATATCATCCATTGATACTTCAACATTTTGGATCCCTTTGAACAATAGTGTCATCCTTTGCTGGAAAATTTCGGGTGCCGAACATAGTCCAAATGGTAGTTTCAGGCACTTGTATCGGCCCCACGGTGTTGCAAATGTAGCAATTTCTGCGTGCGTTTCGATAATTTTATTTGCCAAAATCCTTTCCGGCAATCTAGTTTCATGAAACACGTTGCACCAGATATTTTTGCTGCCATCTCCTCAAGTGTTTGCAGCGGATAGTGCCTGCGTAGAACGTTCTTATTGACGTCAGTAGGGTCAATGCATATTCGAATTTTTCCGTGTTGTCTCACTACAACCATAGGAGATACCGCTTCAGTCGCTTCCGTTGTCTCTTGAATCACGTTTTGTTTCACCATCCGGTCTAGCTCGTTTTTTACTGCTTGTCTGTACGCATGTGGAATTTTTCGGGCGGAATGAATCTCAAACTATGGATTTTCGATCAAATCAATATCATATTCAAAGTCTTCCATGCATCCTAATCCCTTGAATACTTCTTGTTTCATGGAGATTGTGTCTACTCGTTGTATTAAACCGGTTGACTGGCAGCTTCTGAGCCCAAGGACTGGTTCCGTGTTTTCATCTACTACGATATATTTCATTGTATACAATTTATTTCTTACCTTGGTTTCGGCTCTTATCTGTCCGTATGCTACCATTTTGTGCCCTGAGTACGATATTAACTTTTTCGTACATGGCATTATGCTTGCACCTGTCTTTTCTGCGACTTTCCGGAGAATAACGTTGCATTCGGCCCCACTGTCTAACTTTGCTCGTACCTTTTCTCCTAGGATTGTAATTTCCTCGTACCAATGATCACTGTCATCTTTATTAGACTCCGCTCGTTTATGTTTGATTGTATTTATGAGAAACTCCTCATTTCCATCATCGTCGCTTGACTCCTCTATCATGTTGACTTTCTTCGTGTGCTTTTTGTTTTTGTTCCTGTTTTTCGGCCAGTTGCTACCTCTGTTGTCATCGCTTCGGTGACTGCTGCTGGTATTGATGCTCCGGCTTCCGGCGCCTTTGCAAATGTTCGCATAGTGACCTTCCCTTTTGCACTTCCGACAGCGTTTTTTGTATGCAGGGCACTCTCCAGGTCCGTGCGTTCGGTCACAGCGCCTACAATTATAACGAAACGTTTAAACGTTTCGTTATTTTTCTTCACTGTATGCACAACTGCTGCCTGATGATGTTCGTTCTTAATGCCTTGTAACTGTTTTGACGCTTGCTCGCTCGCTCTGCATTTTTGTATAACTCGATCCAGGCTAATTTCGTCGTCTGACAGGAGATATATTGGGTGAATTCAAATTGTAAGACGAAACCGGACGGGTAAACTTGCAAGACAAGAACCATCGTTCTTACAATCTGAAATGCACAATGCTTGTCTGCTGGCCACTACAAAAGCTCTCGCCGTCCGTTTATTAGTACAAACAAATGGACGGCGAGAGCTTTTGTCGTGGCCAGCAGACAAGCATTATGCATTTCAGATTGTAAGAACGATGGTTCTTGTCTTGCAAGTTTACCCGTCCGGTTTCGTCTTACAATTTGAATTCACCCATTCGCGGATGCTCTCGTTCCTTATTCCTATGATTATTTTGTCTTTGAGCAGACTGTCACACAAGTCTCCTAATCCGCATTTCGCACTCTGCGACTTTATTTTTGTCAAGAATTCATCAAAAGATTCTCCTTGCTCCTGAATCATTTTGTTAAACATGTAGCGTTCGTATGTGATATTTGCTTTCGGAGCAAAGTATTCTCGGAAACGCTCCTTAATTGTGTTTAAGCTTGAATTCCTTATTACACGTTGTACCGTTTATAAACTAGCTGTAACGCTGACTTTAGCTCCAATTCTAGCCGCTGATAGTGCAAAATTAGAGGCGGCTCGCAGAATGGTTTGAGCACCTCGCGTTCGCCCTTTTATGTTTCGTCCATATCCACTTTTATTTTTTAAATAGTTAAACACAACCGATTTACTTTTTCCACTATTTTCGAAATTTCGCGTAATCTGTGTTGTTCATTTCTCAAAACATCGATTTGAGCCATTTGCGCGGTATTTAATGATTTTTCCTTTACCCATGATTACCGAAACTTACAAAAAGTAAAGTCAAAACACAATCTGAGTGGATTAAAACAAAAACAGTTAGGATACGATACTAGCACTTTCGAAATAACGACCGAATCGCAACTGTCCCTATTCAAGTGACCCAATTTCGAACATAGCATTTATTAGTGCATCAGCATAATGTTGATGAAACATAACTGTTGTTATTAAATGTTTCATTTTTTTTCTCGCAAACTATGAGCAACATAATAACCTTTGTAAACAAATACTGAGTTATCCTCTCCGCTGCAAGGAAAAGGATATTTTGAGATAAACAACTCTCGAAAAGTTTGTCCCTATTCAAGTGACTGGGAGTGTATATGACCGTGTTATGCTTCCAGGCGTGTCTTAAGATGGCTTTGGTATAGACTGTGCCTACTTTTCATCCTTACTGTACCCGGCATTTAATTTTGCACAATTTTCATTTGGCGGTTTGTTCACAATCAAATGTCAATTTTTTTTATTAGTCACGGACTGCATTATCGATTCTAACCTTAAAATTCCAATAAGGCACTGGGCTACGTTCGATTTTTCGTCCAATTAATCGAAACTTGGTACGACGTGCGTCACGACTTTTGTGAAACTTCCTAATTTTCCAAATATTTCTCGAAAATCGTCTAGTGATCTATTTGTAAATTTATTAAACTGAATCTCCAGAATTTTCAGGTAATTGGTCGATTCATTTATCAACGCAACATTTTGACATTTCCTCTTATTTGACCGGTTGTAGGTTTTTCATTCAATCGCCATCTCGCTCCCGCCCGCCAGCCATCTCGCTCAATCGTTTGAAATTCATAATCGTCGTTCGCCAGCCTGACGGAACGAACCGAGACGAACGACGAGCCCGAATTCGGACGACGACGAAAAAAAATTTCATCGAATTTTCGGTCGCCATCTTGCTTTCCGCTCGCCCAATCAAAGATCCTCGTCTGTGGTCTCTACACAGTGACTCGTCGTCACACTGCGAAAAAATTTTTTTTCTCGTCTCTCGTCCGCGCTTTTTCCGTGCGAAAATTCGGCCGTCGTCTGTCCATTTTCTTTCCTTGCCAGTCAGGGAAAATTGTGGTCAGAACAATTGTCAGTGCATCAGTGGCTAAACGGCGCGTTTCACACTTTTTTTTTTGAATTCATCATACCACCAGCCAGCAGTAGCAGCGCGCAGCCCAGTGTAGAGTAGTGGCCAGGCAGCAGCAGCAGCGGCGGAGCAGTAGCAGCAGAGCACAGCAGAGTAGCGAAGAATCACACGCACGGGCGCTTTAGACAGAAATTACAAACAATGGCGTTAAAAAGAATTAACAAGGTAAAATGGAGTTGTCTAGTGTGCGAGCCAGGAGTCGGGAAATTCGGGTGCATTGTCCGCGAACGGCCAGCGGAACGGGAAAATGTGAAAAATTCCGGGTGAAAAAATTTTGATGGAAAAATGTGTCCGTCGTCGTCGTCGTGGTCGCCTTGCCGTGCCGTGTCGTGTCTTGTGTGTGTGCCGTGTGGTTGCTGTGGGGTTCGTATCGTTTTGTGGAGCGCCCCCGAGAAGTCGTCGTCGTCGTTGGGTAGCCGCAGCCGTGTGCCGCCGCTCGTTGAAATTTTTCGAAATGAAATTTTGTGGAAAAGTCTCGAGGTGGCCTCCGCTGTGCGACGGCGAACGTCGATAACATCGTCGTCGTCGTGGGCAGAGCACCGTGTCGAAAATGTTCCGAGTAAATCGGCGAAAATTGGTGAAACGATTTGATATGGTGTGGTAGCGGCGCGAGAATGGAAAATGTGGTGTGATTGGTGTCGAGAAAATCGATTCAATGGAAAATTGTTGCGGTCGCAGTCGTCATCGACGTCCTTGTGTCGATTTGCAGCCGTTTGCAAGGCATGCGATCGTTTGACGGGCGACGGGGCTGTTGTACTGTGTCTGTGCGAGTTCGCAACAGCCCGTTTTGGAATTGAGCGAAAAGTTCATTTACCCCTGCGGAGCCCCATCCGGTCGGACAGCCTGAATCGTCTGGCTTTGTCATGCCCCGCGAAACGGGTCAGAAACTGTCATCCGAATGGAATTTGACGGGTTCTGGACGCTTCTTAGTGAATGTCTCGAGCGTTTAGCTCAGAGGACGACCGCGGCGGCTTGCTTTGTGATGGCTGCGAGCATTGCGAAATGCCAAACCCGTTTTAGAGCGACCCCGGCTAGCATCACTCATTGCACCCCGTGATGCGTCATTCGCGCGAGTTTGTTGTTGTTGTGCCCTCCGCAGCCCTGGAACCAAAGGTCCCACCAGAATTTCTAACAAAATTTGCCATCGTAAAAGAAATTCTTTTCTAACGGTAGAATGGCGTTTCGTACGTGTCTGTGTCTGCAATTCGCAGCCCGTCCATCGTCGTCGTCGCTGGCCGTGCCACGCTCAGCCATCGAGATACAGACTGGGTCCGATCCGATCATTTGGTTGCGCAGAGTTTCTCCGGCAAAACGTCATGGAAATGAGGCCAAGAGCTTGGCAATTTCGTTAATTCCATCCATCCGATTTCTTGGGGCCATTTTGCATGGTGCTGCATGTTTCTGCACCCTGACACCTTCCGCCCCTGTCAATTGGCCAAAGACTTTTACGTACTTACAACTCCAAGTGGAGCATGACAAGTTGTTTTTCTTGTTAGGAATTTTCAAAGCGAGCATTGCGCCACTGGTTGCCGCTGATTCTTTTCTATTTTTCGTGTGGCCCTTAAACGCCTCCGCGCCCGCCCCATTTTTGTTTCGCCTGTCGCGCAAAGTCATTCGCGACGACGACAATGATGATGACTCAAGAAATCAGCGCGCACAAGAAAAATACTAAAAAACAATCTGCGGGAGCGGCAAAGAAAATCCGCGACAGCCAGCAGCACAGATAGTGGGAAAAATGATGACTTGAAGAGATAGTAGTGGCCTGGCCTGGCCACCACAGCAGCATATTTCCCGATCGTTGTCACGGCCATCCATTTGGCCTGGTCTGCCAAAGTGATAGTGCGAGGCGAGAACAGCGAGAATTGCTGCTGTCTCGGGGGGCACGACATCACTTCTGTCTGTCGAATGTCGCAGAGCCGTCCAAGAAATGTTTTTTTTTTCCATTTACAGCATCCTCGCGAGAGATTGAGTGCACACACAAAATGCAATCGTGACGGCTCGTGAAAATGATTACCAAGTGCGTGTGATGTTGTTTTGAGGATGTGGGTGAAAGTCGGTGCATTCCCCGTTCCGATTGATTGTCACCGTTCCGGCTTCCATAGGCAATTCCAGAATTTCCATCTAAAAAATCAAAAACCATGAATCTGTCTCACATTCACTAAACATTTGTTTTGTTTTCCTTTCTTTTCCAGGAACTTCAGGACTTGGGCAGAGACCCTCCAGCACAGTGCTCAGCAGGTCCCGTCGGGGATGATTGTAAGTAGACTTCTTCTTCCTTGAAATATTTTTGTTTGTATCATACACACCCCCGCCCGGGCTCTCTTTCTCATACCCAACCAGACAAGATCCTTATAAATAGAGCCATACTACGACCATTTATTACTTATCGTCCTTCTACTTACTTTGGGTCGTGTCCTGTAACACCACCACCCCCAATAGCCAGTGCATAATTTTCCAGTACGAAAGAGTTGAGTTGCGCCGATGCCGAATCTCTTTTTTTTCTGTGGGTGTCGGAATGGGTTGTAAATGTTGTACTCCTTCCCCAAAACTCCCTTTTTCTTTTGGCAGTGTTGTTTCATGTCGTGTGTTTTACTTGTACGTGTGTCCGTGTGCCGGGATATGGCATTGTGTGTTGTCATTTAGCCGATTTAATTCGATTCCGAAGGATTTAGATGTGTGTTTGGTGGTAAATAAGGGATTTGGTGTAGCAAGCGGGGCGTACTTTAGAGGTTGAAATTTAAACTAAGGAGTTTTGTATTGAACGGTACAATTGTAGTTTGGGCTGTCACCTATATTTTTGATGGAGTGGTGTTACATGACCTTTCCCACTCCCCCCAAGTTGAAATTACACACTGAACGACACACGACGGTTTTTTCTTCGAATTTTCGAGAGTTTTGTTGTTTAGGTGGGAACCTGTTCGAATATTTAGAGATTGGGAAGATTAGTTGAGAATTAGATTTTACCACTGCGGAATACTGTGTGTTACATGTGTTTTTTTTTCTGGGTAGAGATGGGGAATCTTCTTAGATACTGCATGCCGCGTAGCAAAAAAATTTCCGGCATGCAATGATGTCGGATTTCTACCGACTAAACCTACACCTCTTTTTCACCGCTTGACCCCGCGGGGCAACCTTTCAGCATTACTTCACAAGGCCAATTCCGGCTAATCAGCCATCACCGGGTACCAGACTTCCGTCTGCGTTCCTCTCTCTGTAGCTCCATGTGAATGGCACTAACAGCCCTGCATACTGAATCCCAGTTATCCGCCGATAGTAGCATTAGAGCCACTAGATTCTGGGGGCTTATGTTGTCTCCCAGTTCTGCTTCTAGTTGGCTGCGGATATGTCCAAATCTGGAGCAATCAAACACAACGTGTTTGGCATCTTCCGCAACTCCCTTGCAACTCGGGCATTCTGGCGAATCGTCCAGCTTAAACCGATTGCAAATACTGTCGGTACCCTCCGTGACCTGTTAAAAATTGGGTCATGTAAAAATTCACATCTCCGTATTTTTGATTAACCCATATGGCTATGACCGGAATAAGGGTATGTGTCCATCGGCCAGTAGATGCCTCATCCCATCGAACCTGCCATCTTCTCATAGATTCCACCCTTTCATTGTTTCTTCGCCCTGGGTGCATCTCCTGTGATTCGCCTTGGCGATCGCTATACAGTCTGCTGATCTAGTCTACAAGGATCGGCAAAGGCATCATTCCAGCCACCACGTAGGCCGCTTCATGCGATGTGGTACGGTACGCACAACACACTATGCAGGAGGAGCCTCATAGGTTGAACGGTTCCGGCCAATTCCTATGTTTCTCCACGGGGCGTTACTTTCCCGCATTATCCGAGTAATCGCGGAGAGACGAAAACTCTCCTGGCATCGTACAGATTGGCCCATGTATTTGCGAACGGATCTCCTTTCCCCTCCCTCCCCCGTTCGCATATACATGGTCAAATCGGTACGAAGCTAATTACAAAAAATCACTCTGGAAAGTGTCGATCTCCAGTTTTACTTTGCCCCCCTATGCGGAGATATTCTGGTCTCCGTGCTGAAAGGCTAAGCGACTTGAATATCTCCGCATAGGGAGGTACTTAGACGAACACCTAATCCACGGTGGAACAGAGTACGCCAAGGGATGCGTGGTGAAGAGGGTGCTTGATCGCTAGTATGCGGACTCCGGGAAGTGTCGACCCCCGGATTCATTTAGACTATGGGAAGGAAACCCTAAACAACAAACCGAAAATGGAAGGTGAAATACTGACCAAAACTTACGGTGCAGGGCCTCGGAAACCCAGTGCCGGCGGCTGTGGGAGTGAGCAAGCGGGCTCCCCGTCGTCGATATCCCTCGACCGCAGTGTTACAGCAGTGGCGCAACTGGCTGCCGTAGCATACAAAGCTACAGGTGTAGATACGCAGCCTTAGAATCGGATGTAGGTGTAGATGAGGTGGTGGGTACGCCAACAGGAGCAAATCCGTTCAGGAAAAGTTCTAAACTCTCGAGGTCTCCACAACAACAGCCTCTAGTCGTTGTTACGAAAAGCGACACAACGAAAGAGAAGCCAATAGACATGTTCGCAAAACTGGGCGAGCTGATCATCGAAACCATGGAGTTCGTAGAGTCGAAACCCAATATACACGGCGCTGTAAAGGAGAAGCTCACACTCTCAAAGTACACCTACGATATATCGCGTTTAGAGGTTTTGCATTGCATGCGAAACGTAATGCACTGGCCGAAACTGGTGAGGCATATATAATGATAGATGTTACCACTCTTGACAGTAGCAGCCTCCTACTTGTTTTCGGACCACCTATGTTTGGCATCATTCGTGCTAGTGCTGCGGTGGCAGTCGCCGCCTTGTCACCTACATACCTTATGTGCTCTCCAAAGCTTAACCCTCGAGTCAATCATGATTCCCAAATACCTAACGGCTTGCTTAGAGGCTATGTCATACTCTCCGACTCGGATCTTGAGGGAACACTTTTTTCGCCGCTTGCTCATTAGAACTGCTTCCGTTTTCTGATCAGCGAGCTCTAATCCAACGGTTTGAAGACACAGCTTGATAGTTGTAATCGCCTCGCCCGTGTATATCTCGACCAATTCCGGGTCTTTTGCGACCGAAACGACAGCTATGTCGTCAGCAAAGCCTACCACTGTCACACCTTTTGGCATAGCAAGCTCAAAAATAGCATTATACATGATGTTCCACAGAAGTGGACCAAGAACGGATCCCTGTGGCACCCCTGCTGTGACCACGTATTCCTTGCGTCCCGCACTAGTGTCATAGCTTAAGACGCGTTGCGAGAGGTAGCTCCTAATTATAATAGCTGAATAGTCGGGAACAAACATTCTTTGTAGAGCTGCATGGATGCAAACCCAGCTCGCAGAATTGAATGCATTTTTAATGTCTAGAGTTACAACAGCGCAACAAGTGCTGTTACGTAATGACTCCCTTGCAATAGCAGTTACCATGGTTGTTGTTGTTGTAGTAGCGGCACAAATGGGGAAACATTCAGTAAAGTTGCACATTATCATTCGAAGATGGTGGGCATTCCATCCTCGAGGTCAAGATTTAGGAAAAAAGCTGCTTCGATGGGTTGTGTCCATAACGCAAGTGGTGTGAGGTGCGTGGGAGCAGCTGAACAATCGAAAATATGGTCCACGTCATGTGGACTGGTTCCGCAGGCTGGGCAGGTGTTGGCGACTTCATTGTTTATTCGTGACAAATAGGAGTTTAGTCGCGGGCACCAGCCGGATCGAAGTTGAGCTAGGGTGGTACGAGTTGCTCTTGGTAGTGATTCTTCGTCTGGAGATATGGCAGGAGGTTTGATGCCAAGTACACGGTTGTTCGTGAGACTTTGAGTAGCTTTATGAACTTCAGATATGTGTAAGTCTGCAATGGCCGCCTTGTAGTCGGAGTCATCGAAAGGAACTTTTTTGTATCGCTGGACTTCACGCTCTTTGTCCCTGATTGAACGTCTGATACGACGTGGCGGTGGTGTTTTGTCCATGAGTGGGTTATTCGGGTGGTTTGTTCGATAACATCCGACTAAATATTGCTTAGTGAGAAGTTCATTATGGCTCCTTAAAGTCATTAATTTTGTCTCCTGGTGTAGATGATCTTGTGAAGACATCTTAACACAGCCGGTGATGGTGCGTAATGCTGTGTTTTGGCAGGTTTGAATGTGGCTCCAGTTTGTCTTGCAGAGACCATTTGTCCACGTTGGTGCTGCGTAATTGACCAGGGGGCGACCAATCGCTTTATACGTAGCCAAGAGGGTTTCTTTGTCTGTGCCCCATGTACTTCCGGCAAGTGCTTTTAATATTTTATTCCTGCTCCTGAGTTTGGAACATATATTTTCAGCGTGGGTGTTGAATTTGCCGGAGTTGTCAAACGTGACACCAAGGATTTTGGGAGTCCTGGTTGTTGGGATGATGTGGGTGTCAACGTAGATGGGCAGTTGTGTGTTGTATTCTTGGTTGAAGCTTGTGAATAATGTGGCGGAGGACTTGGGCGCAGATAGCTTCAGATTTTTACTGGCGAAGAAAGCGTTGAGAACCTGCAGGTATTCGTTGATTAAATCGCACATTTCGGGAATGTCGTTACCAGTTGCCATGATGGTGCAGTCGTCTGCGTATGAGATGATTTGTAATCCCGTTGGTGGTGTAGGTAATCCTGCCATGTAGAGGTTGAAAAGAGTGGGGGATAAGACTCCACCCTGGGGAACGCCTTGCTTGATTTTCCTGAGTTTAGACTTCCCGTTTCTAAACTCTGTGCAGGATTGACGACCGGCAAGGTAGTTAGCGATCCATTTATGGATGTATGGTGGTGTTGTATTGCGGAGATCTGTTAGCAATAGAGTGTGGTTGACAGTGTCAAATGCTTTTGACAGATCGAGAGCAACCAGGACGCTACGCTTGCATGGTTTCGGTTGGTTGAGTCCATTAAATATGTTGGACGTAATCGTATCGAGAGCGGTGGTGGTGCTATGCATTTTACGAAAACCATGTTGATGATTTGCAAGCTGTATGTGCTCTAAAAGTTTCGGCAATACAAGTGCTTCCAGTATTTTGGCCACAGGAGACAGGAGCGTTATCGGACGGTATGATTCTGCTAGAGTGTGGTCTTTACCTGGTTTGGGTATTGGGTTTATGCGGCCTTTCTTCCATAACTCAGGAATGACGAATGATTTTAACGATAGATTCATCGTGGCAGTGATATAGTCAATGGCCGGTGAATCTAGATGTTTCAGCATGATCATAGCAATGCCGTCAGGGCCGAACGCTTTGGAATTGTTGGCATTTTTGATTGCAAGTCTTACTTGGTTTGAGGTAACTTGAAGGTGTTGATCGGTGGTGCTATTGCGGATAGCTCTTGTGATGGTGCGCTTGAGCCTATCTTTATCAGGATGTTCGACGAATTGCTGATTAAATTTGTGTGCGCATTTGTCGTCGTTATTATAGGACTTATCACCGAACTTAATGGCTACCTTACCTTTGGGTTTTGTGGGGTTAGATAACGCACGTACCGTTTTCCAAAGGTTGCTTACACCGGATTTTATGTGGCAGGATTTTAAATGCTTGTTCCATTGTTGTCTTCTGTGGTCATTTACTTGCTGGGTTATCACATTATTTAGGTCGCTGATACGAGGATCACTGGGGTCTATTGCTCTGAATTCATCTCTCATTTTTGCCAGTTCTACGGCACTTGATGGAAAATGTGGTCTCAAGATTGGTATGCGGCCGGAAGGAATGTGTCTATTAGCAGCACCTACGATGGTTCCAAATCAGTTACCATGGTAATCGCGTCCATCGTAGATCGTGCTCGTCTGAAACCGTATTGGCGGTCCGATAAACGCCCCTGTGCTTCCACTACATCCGATAATCGGTTATATATGATTCGCTCGAGCACTTTTCCCGTTGTGTCTAGCAAACAAATAGGGCGGTAGGAGTTAGGCTCACCAGCAGGCTTATTGGGCTTTGGAACCAGCACCAATTTTTGTCTTTTCCATGGTTGTGGGAAAGTCCGTTCTTCTAGGCATTTTCCAAAGACGTCGATAAACTTTGCTGACGTCGTCATAATGTCGCCTTCAACGCCCTATTAGGGACACCATCAGGACCTGGTGCTTTACCGTCCTCAAGCCTTGATGTTGCTTTTAAAAGTTCTAACTCTGTAATCGGTGGAATTATATTGATATTCGATGTAAGTCCTTGTGTCGCTGGTTCCAAATCATGTTGCGGAAACAAGAGACAATATCTTCGAGCAGAACCGGACATTTGAGTTGGGAGCTCTCTGTCCAATCTTCTTTATGACCACTCTATACGCCGTTCCCCAAGGATTTGCGTCGGCGTCCTCACAAAGCTGTCTGAAGCAATTTTGTTTGCTAGTTTTAATAGCCTTTTTGAGTGATCTACGGACTGCTTTATAAGCCTCGAGTTGAACATTGTACGTCGTTGATCTGATGGAGCGTTGACAAAGGCGTCGAGCTTTTAAGCATTTACGTCTCTTATTGGCAATCTCCTCGGTCCACCAGTAGTTCTCTCGGCGATTAGTGATCGAACTTTTTCTTGGCATGGAGGCATCGCATGTGTTTACTCTACTCTAAGAGAGGATCCGGAACATATTCGTCGCATGTTTATCAACAGTGTCCTGTATATCCTATTGAGATGTGAACCGAACGAGTTATAGAGAACAACTAATTTATTGGTTGAGAACTAAAACTAACAATTCATGATGTACATTACAATGTATGTGTGTGTGTGTGTGTGTAATAATAATATGCAATAGCAATAGTGAATTTCAGGTTGACAAAATACATATTTCAATATACACACCTAGTCAAAAGTATTTACACAAAGTGCATTTTTGTGCATGCTTGACAAACGGCGGCTTCTGCAGCGAGTATGGGGAGGTGAATGCAAAAAAACTTTTGTTTTCGCAAAGTTTAGCATATGCGAAGCCAGATGAAAGAAGAATTAAAAAAATAACTGTTCTTGTTCTAAAAATAGACGCAAATGAACTGATGCTTATCAGTTGTCAAAAGTATTTACACACGATTTCTTTGCGTCAAAAGTATTTACACACAACTCAATTTCATTTATTTCAGTTTAATATTCAATGTTAACAAAAGATTTTCTTAATTATAATAAAAAAACATTACTAATATTTAGTTATACCACCTTTGGCATCAATGACAGCTTGTAGTCTGTTGGGTATTGATTTTACCAAAGTTTGTGCAAATTCTAAGGTCAATTTGGACCAAATTTCCTCAATTTCAGCAATGGCTCCCTCGCGTTTTCTATCTTTATCAATGGTCCTCTGGTTTTTAATAAAAGCCCAAACGTTTTCAATAATATTTAGATCAGGGCTTTGCGGGGGCCAAGGAAGAACCGCCTGATTAAGGTCATTCAAAAATGTTGTGGGTATCCTACCCTTATGGCATGGAGCATTGTCCTGCTGCAGAATCCAGTCACACGTTGGAAAAAGTCTGTTTTCTGATGTGAAAGCATGGTTATTTATGATATGGAGGTATCCGATCTGGTTTAATGTCCCTTCTATCGGTACCAGGTCTCCGAAGCCATAGTAGGAAAGGCATCCCCAGAACATGACTGTGCCGTCACCAAACCTATTGATTGGCTGCCAAATGCTTTTGTTTTTTTTTTAAATGCATAAAATGCTTGCTGCATTTCAGTACCAGGGGTCATAGGTACTGAAATGCAGCCTCATCTGTCCATAAAATGTTGAACCAGAAGTCAAGAGGCTTCTTTATGTATTCCAACTCAAATTTAAGACGTTTTGTCTGGTTGGTTGGTGTGATGTCAATCACTTTACGGACAACATAGGTATTAAAATCAGCTTCCTTTAGCCTGCGTCGCAGTGTAGCATCACTAATTTGTTTGCCAATTATTTTTTTTGACTGTGCGGCAATTTGGACAGGACTTGCAATTGGATTATTTGCTACAACTCCTAGTATGTGCCTGCATTGTCTTGGGTCCAACACAGGTTTTCGGCCTGATCTTTTTTGATTTTCCAAGCTTCCAACTGTATCGCACTTTTTTACTAAGTTGTACACAGTTTTTCGTGAGATTTGATACAATTCAGCTATTTTGACTGCGGAGGTACCGGTCTTAAACCTAGTAACAATTTCAGCTCGGCGCTCAACGGTTAACTCCTTTGTTTTCGGCATTTTATCAAATAACTGTAATTAGTACTTCTTCCTTGCCTCGTTCTTTATACCGCTCCATGGTTCCGCGTTGCTCGACCTGCGGTGTAGGCACATCGCCCGCGTTGTTGTTGCTTTTTCATTTGACACATCCATAACTGTAATTAGTTAAATGATTAAATCAAATTATCTGTAAATGGATTACATTTATTAGAATAAACGAACCTGCACTTGTCACTAAAAACCAAATATTAATGGCAAACGTCAGTTGTGAAAATACTTTTGACGCAAAGAAATCGTGTGTAAATACTTTTGACAACTGATAAGCATCAGTTCATTTGCGTCTATTTTTAGAACAAGAACAGTTATTTTTTAAATTCTTTCATCTGGCTTCGCATATGCTAAACTTTGCGAAACCAAAAGCTTTTTTGCATTTCATCTCCCCATACTCTCTGCAGAAGCCGCCGTTTGTGAAGCATGCCCAAAAATGCACTTTGTGTAAATACTTTTGACTAGGTTTGTATCGCAGTGTCTTGGAGGAAGACGTAAGGTTTTTTGTTTTCTGCCAAAAAAAAAAAACGGAAAAAAGGACTAAACGGAGGCAAAGTCATTCCTGACATAATTTCTATTGAAAATAATGGAGACGGTGTCGGTGGACCATCTGAAGAATACACAACGCTAGCGAATAATCGCCTCAGTAAATGCCAACATGCTTACAAAAATTTGCTAGATCTACAGAGACCGCTCTGAATAAATTAGCGCGGGATATCAGATAGAGAGATTAGCAACAGCGCTATTTCAAAGTTTATGGATATAGAAGGCTTTTTGCCCTGTGGCATGGGTAAAGAATAGTGCCACCCCGTATAAAAGGGACAGGAGAGACGAAAACTGTTACGTAGTAGAATCCAAAATTGTTGAGAAAAATACACTTACTAAACATGAGTTCAATTGTGCAATCAAGGGCCCGGCTAGGTAATTATTTGTGTCGCATTCTGATTTCGTATTTGAAATGGAGCAGATCAAGTACCGCGCGGTCATTGAATTCCTTTTTTTTTGAAAGGATACACGGCGTCCCAGATTCGAGATGAACTCATATCCGTGTACGGCAACTCTTCATCATCCCAGGCGTCTATTTACCGGTGGATTTTGGAATTCAAGCGAGGAAGGACGAATGTTTTTGATGAACCCCGCACCGGACGTCCAATAACTGAGACCACCGAAGAAAACGTCCAATTAGTCGAGGAAGTTGTATTGAGTGATCGGCGGCTAAAGTTATCAGAGATTGCAGAAAGGACAAGTCTATCAAAAACCACCGTCGAAAGAATTATTACCGACCATTTGGGGATGAGGAAGATCTCGGCAAGATCGATCCCGAAACTCCTCTCAGCACATCAAATGAAGCAGCGGATGAAATGTTCGAAAGACTTTTTGGAGCTGTGTCGCGCCGACTCGGATGCAATTATCAACAGAATTGTGACAGGAGACGAAACCATGGTCCTTTACTATGATCCCACGACCAAAAGGGAGTCCATGGAATGGAGGAGGCCTTATGAGGAGCGCCCCAAGATGGCGAAGGTGCAGCAGAGCCGGAAAAGATTATGGCCACCATCTTCTGGGATTCCAAGGGAATTATAATGATTGACTTCAAGGAAGAGGGCACATCAGTAACAGGGAAATATTATGCAGATCTTTTGACCCAATTGAGGGCCAACATCGTAGAGAAACGGTATGGAAAACTGGCGAAAGGGGTGCTGCTTCTTCACGACAATGCACCAGTTCACACCGCTGCGGTGGCCAAGGCTGCTGTGGTCAAAAGCGGCTTTGAAGAAATTGAACACCCCCCGTACAGCCCAGACCTGGCCCCAAGTGACTACTTCCTGTTCCCAAAATTAAAAAAGGACCCCGGAGGACGAAAATTTGAGACTGAGAAGGAACTGAAAGATGCTGTTTTGGACCATTTTCAAGACAAACCCGCGGACTACTTTTTGAAAGGGATGCAGGATCTTATTAAACGATCTTTTCGTTGTATTGAAGTAAAGGGGAGTTACATTGAAAAATAAAACTTAAATGAATTCAATCGGATAACTGGAAGTGTGTTTTTCTCAACAATTTTGGATTCTACTACGTAGATTGAAAAAATCCTTAATCCAAGGGGGATCAGCATACGCCGAATGATGCTTAGTCAAGAGGGTGATTGGCCGTTAGTATACGAAGGTAGCAGGCAACTGTAACATCTGAAGCCTGAGGCACATTTTAACAGCAACAAGACCTCTCATAGGATAGTGTATGTGTGTATGGGTTGTCGGGTCTGGAGACTGCATACGAATGTAAAGGATAAGTCCATAAATTTACTTTTTCCACACACTTTTACACAAACTTTCTCCAAAGGGTGTATGTCCTTATGGAAAATCACGCAGATATAACCACTAACCCACTGGTCACTATTTCTGCTATGCAGCTGAGTGATCCCTGAGCGAACCTAGTTCGCGCCAGAGCTCGACGGTTTCCAGGGAGCCAGCATATAAGGCTGTCCAACTACATTGTGGAGAAGCTGAGAGTTTTTTTTTTCTCCTTGATCAGCTTTGTATCGCTGATCGGGATGGCTTAATCCAACAATGGATTGTATAGCCAGGAGAAGCTGCGAGTTGCAAGTTGGAATGTCGGTTCCATGACGTGAAATAGCCAGGAAATTGAGGATATCATGAAACGAAGAGGGATAGACATTATGTGCGTGCAAGAGACGAAGTGGCGTAATATCCATATCGACATAGCCCGGTTTCTTACTGTTGGGCAGAGGTATTTCGGTGGGAGCGAAATAAAAAGACGTCCGTCTAGTTCAACGTTATAATAAAGAAGAATGAAAAGTTACAAAAGGCATAACAGTAAATATGAACTGGTATAAAAGGTGAAGTTGGGTTCAAATCATTATACAATTCAAAGTTCGTTATAATTTGATATTTAAATTTCAACACTTACGAATTCCAAAATGTTCAAATTGTACTACTATGGAATTACAAATCAACGAAACGGAGTTGGCATTATTCTGGCATCGTATTTACCGGGCAGCATAGTAAGTGTCGCGAAGAGAAGTGATCGCTTGATCAGCATCAAATAGATGACTAATTTGATGCTGATGCGAAAGGGTGTCGAACGTAATAAGTGCCTACGCTTCCCAAGTGGGATTGCCACCAGAAGATTCTGATTACGAGGATTGACATGGCGAAAAGGGTAGCCAGCCCTTCAACGGTCAGAAATAATAAGGTGATGCTATTCTATGTGCAAATCGCACGGTTTAGTCGTCCTAAACACATGGTTTGTGAAAAATCCGAAGTACCTGATCACCTACTGGAGTGTACACGGATATAGGAAACGCGAAATTCAGATCGATTACCGCCTGTGCTTAGATTTTATGAGACAATGTGTAAAAGACTGTAGGGTGATCTTGGGTGAATCTTTGGTTAGCCAAAATCGACTGCTCCTGTCACAATTTATTTTGAAAGTAGGAGGAGCAAGAAATAGAAGAACTCCCAGAGCAGGCGAAAAAATCAAGTGGCACAATCTCACAAACAAAGATTTTGAACCTGTAGTAACTCGATTCATTCATAAAATGACGGAGTGGATTCGAAACAACATGGTGGTGGAACGCCGAAACTGAATAAAAAGCAGTGCAAGTAAGTCGAAAGCATTCAAGGCGTGGAGAGATTAGAGTCAAGCAGTGAAGCGAAACGGGTTCAACCTCGCGAAAATTACTTGCAATGTCGGATGAAAGTAAAGCGCTTAATACTATATGCATATCGATTCACCAGGCAGGACTTTAGATACATGTGAGCCCAGGTACTCTCATCAAAAAGCAACGCATATTCCTCTGCTGTTATGGCAGCTATAGCCCAGCAAAAATCCGGAAAATAACCGCATAAAATCATTTAGTTCCAAATACAGTCGGGTCTGGCCTTCTTCTTTCTTGCCTCGTTCTTTATACCGCTCCATGGTTTCGGCGTTGCTCGACCTGCGGTGTAGGCATCTCCCGTTTTGGCGGTAATATCTCAGCATATTTCTACAGGCAGCTCTTATCTTGGATGTTGTCATCGCCGAGAGCAATCCGTTGTTGTTGCTTTTTCATTTGACATATCCAGGTGTTCTTCGGTCTGCCTCTGGCCTTGGGTCCATCAAGTGGAACTTCCATTGATATCGCTTTCTTTGCGGGGTTCTCAGGCGGACGCCGTTGAACATGGCAATACCAATCCATTTGTCGGTCCTTTCGTCCGTGATGTCAAGGGACAAAAACATAGCTGCTGCGATAGGGTTTTCCCACAGTGAGATAGGGGTTAAGTCAGTGGGCGCAGCTGGGCATTGAAACAAGTGACCTACATCATGTGGAGCGCCAACGCAGTTTGGACAGATGTTTTGAATGTCCGGGTTAATGCGAGAAAGGTACGAATTGAGGCGTGAACAAAAGTCCCAACCGAAGTTGAGCTAATGTCACTCTGGTGGCTCTCGGGAGCCTAATCTCCTCAGGCGAAATGGGTGGAGGGCGCACTGAGAGGACTCTATTCGCACCTAATCTCACAATAGACCGACTCACTTCTGCAGTGTGAATCTCAGCGATGGCAGCTCGGTATGCATCATCGTCGTAAGGGTCCCGTTTGTATCCCTGAACCTCTCTCTCAAGGTCTCGTAAACCACGCCTGACATGTCGTGGTGGAGGAATTCGGTCCATGAGACTGTTGTTGGGATGATTCTCACGGTAGCAACCAACAAGATATTGTTTGGACAGTAGGAGATTGTGGTCACGTATTGGCATCAATTTTGTCTCTTGATGTAAGTGATCCTGGGCAGACATCAAGAGGCAGCCTGTGGCTGTGCGTAGAGCAGCATTTTGGCAGACCTGAATTTTGGTCCAGTTTGTATCACATAGATTATGTGACCAAACTGGGGCTGCATAATCAACAGCTGCTCGACCCACCGCTTTGTATGTGACTAGCATGGTTTCTTTATCCTTGCCCCAGGCGCTACCAGCTAGTGCTTTTAGGATTTTATTCCTACTACGCATCTTTTCGCAAACGGATGCTGCGTGATGAGCTGACGTCATCATGCTCTCTAAATGGAGCCCGAGAATTTTAGGATTAGCAACAGTAGGAATTGGATTGTTGTCAATACGTACATCAACCTCCCACCGACAATCCACCGACTAGGTGGTAAGAAATGTCGCAGAAGATTTAGACGCGGAGATGGTGAGGTTTCGGCTTTGGAAGAAAGCCTGTAATCGCCCAAGATAGCGATTAATTTGGAGGCGCATTTCATCCTTATCCTCCCCTGTGGCCAGTACGGTGCAATCGTCTGCGTAGGAAATCTCCTCGATTCCTTCCGGTGGTATAGGAAGGCCGGACATGTAGATGTTGAACAGAGTGGGGGAGAGTACCCCACCCTGTGGAACTCCTAATTTGATTTTCCTCAGCTTAGAACGTTTGCCACGAAACTCAGTGAAGGAATGCCGACCAGCTAGATAGTTGGCAATTTAACGGATCTCTTGAGCAGGGATATGCATATTCAGCAAGTTCGCGAGAAGCATCGAGTGATTGACATTGTCAAATGCACTCCTTAGGTCAATTGCTACAAGAATCGATCTGTGGCAAGGACGTCGGTGGTTTAGCCCATTACGAATGCGTGTAGTGATCGCATCGAGGGCAGTGGTGGTACTATGCATTTTCCTGAAGCCATGCTGATGAGGTTCTAGCTTAGCATGCTTAACAAGAGTGGGGTGAATAAGGGCCTCTAGCGTCTTCGCGACAGGTGAAAGTATTGTTATGGGTCGGTAGGATTCACCGAGACCAGTGCTCTTTCCCGGCTTGAGACAGCGGACAATCCGTCCTGTTTTCCAGATTTCAGGGATGGCAAGCTTAGAGATCGACAAGTTAAAGGCTTCCGTGAGATACTCAATGGCTGGAAGGTCGAGATGTTTCATCATGGCCATCGGGTCCGAGGGCCTTTGAGTTTTTAGCATTCTCTTTTTTAATCTGGTCCGCAGTATACGATGGTATAGTGTCAACATTTCTACTGCGAATCCGTCTTCTAATTTTACGCTTTAAGCCATCGGACTTGGGATGTTCAATAAATTGCTTATTGAACAGGCTTGCGCACTGAAGGGGATCGCTGGTGCTCTTATGGCCAAATTTGATGGCATTATTGCCCTTTCCTTTCCTAGGATTGGATAGGGCGCGGACAGTAGACCATAGTTTACTGACACCTTCATTGAGGTTGCAGTCATTGAGGTGCTCGTTCCATTTCGCCTTCCGATAGTCTTTTACTTGTCGATTGTCGATTTCGGAGTTAAGCTCCTGAATTCTGGGATCACCTGGGTGAGCGCGTCTGATGTTATCTCGTTCATCGGCTAATCTGGCGGCAATGAACAAAAGTTCAATGATTCCGCTTGTAACGCGGTGGTTGGAATAGACATAGGGAAGGTACTCGAAATTCGCAGAGCCCTATCGCTAACCGTTTAAATTACACAGAACTTTGGCCCGGTCGGTTCGCTTGCCGGCTGTAAAAACTTTTACCAGTAGCGATGGTTTGAATTTACAAGCGGTGAGCGGGTGGTAATCTTTGAGCTTCCAGTATCGAACCGCCACCGTTTGGTGGTTTACGCTCCTGTCAAAACTGCATAAATCGTAATTTTGGTTGGCGCTGTAAAATTTTGCGCTTTCAGGTCGATCGTGTAAACGGGGGGAACAAATCTATTTCGGCCGTAGAAATGACACAAAGCCAGCGTAAAATTATTGACGCTAAATTTGTGTATTTGAGACAATCTGTAAAGCGTGGCATTACAATGTGGACGCGAAACAATTGCCACAAAAATAAATGTAACAGCTCAACAGCATTTCTTTTCAGTAATGATGTGCCACTCTTGCGAAACTGTTCAGGAACAATCGGAGAGCAATTGTGAACAATGGAGGTGCGGCTTACCAATAACAATTTACACTGCTTTATGACCATCGAAAGCGATTACTTTCTGGTACGTCTACCATATTTTGTGATCGGTTGTGGTCATCCCTTTGATTGGTTTCGACCATCGGCTCATCAACGCTGGCGTTAAGAGCTTTAGTTGCATTGCATCTGCACTAAAACCTTAATGGCGATTGGGCAGGTTGAAAATTATCCTTTTAAAAGCCAGTTTTGTCGTGTCGACCATTTGAATTGGTCAGATAACTCCAGTCGGAACTTCTCCAAGATTTCAGAAAAATGCGTCTGTAAGCAAACATTCAATATTGTCTTAATTGACTTGTCCCTCGTAGGCAACTTCAAACCGGGGCTATCATACAATAATATTAACCAGGAAGTGAATGGCAGTTTGGTTGGCAAAAACATTGATAGAAATCGCCGAAAAAAAGTGTTTGACGATTGTGTCCAACTTAAGCAAAAGCGATGAGCAGAAAGCGCCTTCATATGGAGGATGCACTCACTCACACACACACAGGACAAATTTTCGAATGCCGTTGGTTCTGAACGGTTTGATTTTTTATTTTTGATTAATTGACACTATTAACACGTTCTCTGTCTATGAGTCACATGTGACTCATGTGACTTCGAATACCAGACGTGGTGGGTGAAAACCGGTCGAACAGTTACCTCTACAGAAACACCTTATGTGCCGTTTATCCTTTTTCATGAAAATGCAAGAAGTGGCAATCATTTTTGACTTGACCCTAGTCATAGTCAAAACAACCACATTTTTGTCGTCAGTGGCAAATTTTGGATGACGTTCGTTCAAACTCGCCCGCCAAAGAAAAACGTTCTGCTTAGAATTGAATGCAAAACGTACAAATATTGTAATAAATATTCAGGAAAAATATGACTGAATTAATGATTTCCTAACGCGGGGGGCAGTATTATCATTTTGACTACAATTGAATCAGTCATCACAAAAACCACTAAAGTCTAAAAAGGAGACGGCAAAAACTGTTTGATTCAATGAACGGTATGATTCACTTGGAAAATACTCATCACCGTCTCATCTCTTCGTCTTTTGAGAGAGTTTCCTCAAGTAGCAAATGCATATACCGTATCCTGTTCAGATGCTATTTGCCCCAAATTTTTTGGCTATTGGAATTGAAAGTTCTTCTACTTCTTAGCAATGCTGGATTTTTTAATGACCCTACTGTTCATTCTTTGGAATAATGAACCCAAACACCGTTGATCATTCCACACACCTTAACACTATATTTCCCCATCGATCAGCCATTCGTTTATGTGTGATCTATTTTTGGTGACTTTCGCCAACATAATATTATACACCGGTGCGCCTCAAAACGACAATGTATTTGGAGTAAAACCCATATGCACATGGCTACATGGATGCTGTGCCGGTCGCGTCTTGAAAATCACGTCGAACGCCAGCATTTTGAGCTATCGGTAATGTTGAGAAATATTCAAAATATCTATAACAACATGAAAATACATACAATGCCAATACGCACGCACATTGCAGTCTGAAATTTTGAAAATATTTCGCAAACAGTGCATTCTATCGAAACGGTGGGGAATCGTGAGAATGAAGATAAAGACTGCAACATCTTCTGTACACCATGTACATGTAACGGCAGCAGACTTTAAATTTATGACTTAATCCAGGTGCGAATGGGGGGCGGGGCAACGAAGAGTGTTTTCGTTGACACACCGCCATGCAGACGACTGAATGCCGGATCGGTAAATATAGAAAATTTATTTCTGGAGTAACATTACGGAAATGTTGTGGTTTGGGTGTTTCTGGCACAGTTTAAGATTGTCAAGTTGCATTGGTTGACGTTAAGGAATGCAAAGATCGTTTATGTTATATTTTATTTATTTTTTGTTGCCCCGGCTTCTTTCTTATAAAAAAAGAAGAAACGCTTTCCAGACGATTGTCCGAGTAAAAAGTTTATTATTAACATTACATGTATCCGCATTGTATGACCATGAATTAATCGTTCAGCTTAAAGAAAATCAATTGCCAGAGCCGTTAAGCAACTATGCACATACATAATTAAATTTGCTAGACCGTCTACCAAGCGTGCGGGATTATTTCAACTCAAATTCACATGAAATCCAACTCCTCAACTCAACCGCTCAACTCAAGAGCTCTTCAATTGTTTCTATGGTAAAAGTAATTAAAGAAGTAGAAACTACAAAGTCAAAAAACTATACGATTCCATTACAATAGAATAAATTTCCTTGCCCAAGGATTAAGTACATAAATTCACCCGTTGCAACCTTAACTAGGTAGCGTTTAATAAAAATATCCTTGTATCGGTTTAAAGTTACTTTAGCCAACACGAATAAGGTCTCTCATTTCCAATTGTTACCTTGTGATTTTTCCGAGTCTCTCTCTCGACTGGTATCCACCATATTAAGCTTATGCCATAGTCGTCCTCGCCACGATTTGTCGGGGCCCGACCCAACCATCCTGTCGTAATTCACGGCTTGGTTAAAATGATCTATATGTGTGTTTCACAATCGGTATATAGCGCGCCGTGCTATCCTCTTAAAAAAAAAAACACAAGACTTCGTCATCCATTAGGCCAAAGACCATGAGAACAGTGTGGAGAAAAGAGCATAATAATAAAAAGCCTTCAGCATAAATGACAGCTTTAGCCTTAAAGGTGTGGTATGAGCTTCACTGAGGGACGCGGACGACACACAGATCCCATACAGACGTGTGCGAGAAATGGTATCATAACAATGAATGTGGCTGCATTTTAATTTCACCCTCCCGAGAATCGAAAACGAATAAGTGCACAGAGAAAAAGGAAGTGAAGATAGTCTTCTTTGCAATAATGTCGACATCCTTGTGACGTGCATACGATTGAAACGTTTGTGCAATGTGTATCGTACATGAACATGTTGCCGCGTCGCACAGTTAAGCCATTCTAAGCTATTGAATGGAGAGAAGACGAAACAAAAGAATTTGCCTTTACATTACTGTATTCAGCGCAACTGTCGAAACGGGTGGTGGTTGAATAAGAGTGTGGTGTTTGTGAGATAAGATAAAGAAAAAGAAAAGCTTCTCTACCGCCTGTTGCGTAGATAGTTACACAATCTTGAGATTAGTACTTTCAAGTTTGAAGAAAATGTGGACTATTTTTTTTAGCATGTCATGATGATTTCTCTAGTTTGGCATAGTCAACATTTTCTTTCAAATTTCCGTGAGCTTTGGTCTACAATGGGAAAGTTGAGCTATCATATAATAAAAACTACTGCTGCAAGGTAGAGCAATCTTTGGAATCTTTAGAAATTTTACGTGCCAACAGGTACAGGGCACATCAGGTTATCATCTGGCGCACCTAAACCGAAAGTTGGGTCATTGTGATACCGCCAAAAGTCACCTGCTGGAAATATATTTTTTGAACAATATTGGGACTCACATCCCAAAGATCATCCATATCGTAAGACTACCTTGAACCAAAAATACGTCTCTGTTTCTTGGACAATGACAGAAAAAAACCATTAACGGTCTCTTCATCTCCTTCGTCATAACAACTTCTAAAGTAGTCGTTATGAGGAATTCGGAGCCTCCTTGCATGCACTCCTATAGAACAGTGCCCTGGTATAGCACGACAGTTTTATGTCTAGTGACAATAAAATCGCAGATCAGGCCCCGTTACGCCATGATCAAATTAGCCTAGTCACGGCGCATTTGCAGCTGTTTGTTCATCTTGCACCAGCCTTGTGCAAAGAAGCAGCTTCTCTAAGCAATTTGCAAGAAGCGATTGACGTCTTTATATTACCACAGTAGCCTTAAGTCCTTAGTGATCGAATTCCCAGCGAGACGACCCGAATTACAGTTCCCTACAGATCCACTATGACTATGTATACAGCCGAGTACAATATTGAAAAGCTATGCGGCAGGTTTTGACAGTTTTTGATGTAGTCAAGAGTGATACCAGAGATCGAATCCCAGACTGGCTATCAGTGTATAGAGTGACGTCCCTCGCAGTGATCACATGACTTCCTAATCAGGTTAAGGCTTCTATAATCGCCGAAATTTCGCGTGGTGGTCACTACAGCAGCTAGGGGGACGAACAGCAAAGATAATGTCAGTATGTACATCCGCTCCACTACTCACTACTCCATTCAATTTGACTCAAGCAGACTCTATAGTGTAGACTGTAGATTGTCAAAGCCTCGATGGCCAGGGGAGTATTATTATACCCGTGATCTCTCCATAGAATTCAACTATCGTGGTTCTTACTTAAAAAAGAGTAATCTAGCGTAATGTACGCCACTGACTAGATTCACGCAACGCAAAGCGATGCTAGCTGCCACCTGTTGGGAGTCTATCTACCGGGACCATGTCATCAGGGGAGTGCCTAAGGTTAACACTCTTACCTCCCGGACCATCGGGCTGTTTGGACCTTCGGCATTTTATTCACAGGATCCAATTGTCAAATGGGAATTTCCTCGTCCAGTGCATTCACTGGAAACCCAATCCCGGGGCCGCAACTCCACTGGTTGGCTTTCTTTACACGTTCACTGTTTGGCCGGTTTTCATCGACATAACCACCACGCCTCTCTCTAGTTCCTGTCAACCCCTTGTGGGGCATAGGGCATTAACCACGCCTACTCTCCACCTCGTTCTGTTTTGCGCCAACGGCGCTAGCTGCGACCATGTAAGATTTAGCGTTTTCGCTTTGCTAGTTACCGATCTTCTCCATGTGTTCCTTGGCCGCCCAACACGGCGTCTTTCTCCGGAGTCCAGTGGATTCCAGTTTAGAGCCTTTTTTGCGACGTTTTTGCGACCTATCCATTGCCACTTAAGTCTTTTGATCGAAGTGCCTATCCTTTCCTGGCCAGTTATAGTAAGGAGATCCTCGTTCGAAATGATCTCCGGCCAACGAATATTTAGGATGCGCCGTAGACACTGATTAACAAAAGTTTGGAACTTATCAGGGATCTCTTTAGTCACCTTCCAGGTTGAACAGCCATATAGCAGAATGGATTTCACATTAGAATTGAAGACACGTAGTTTGGTGCGTCTGGAAATATTGTTGTTTAGCCAGAAAGGAGTCAAATTGAAGAAAGCCGCCCTAGCCTTGTTTACCCGTGATTTTACATCATTATCCGCTCCACCGTCTGCTGTAACTACACTTCCGAGATAGCCAAATTCATCAACTTTTTCGACTGCCTGTCCCGAAATACAAATTCCGCTTTGCCCACCTTGATATGTGCTCAAGAGCTTAGTCTTGGCAGCATTGATTTTCAGCCCCGCATTACGACTCGCGCAATTTAGAGCTTCTGTCATTTGAGCGACATCATCCGTGTTTGTTGATAGAAGGCAAATGTCGTCAGCGTAGTCAAGATGTTGAAGGTGATCTGTTCGATCACATTTCCATCTGATACCTTTGTTACGATGTAATTGGAGTGCGGAGCCGAGTACATCACTAATGGCAACAAGGAAGAGAATAGGTGACAAAATGCAGCCTTGCCTCACTCCACTGTGCACCTCAAAAGAATCTGAAAGCTTGCCCTTATGCAGGACGTGACATTGGGCTCCATTGTAGGATTCCTTGATGATGGAGATTATCTTATCTGGGATATTTCGTCTCCGTAAGGCATTCCAGATGTAGAGACGATCAACGCTATCGAAGGCTTTCTCAAAATCGATGAACATGAGATTAATGGGGATCTCCATTCCGCGGATTGCTCAATGATAATACGGAGGGTGTTAATGTGGTCGCTACAGGAAAACCCTTCGCGAAGCCAGCTTGTTCATCATTCAATGTGTCATCGATTTTGTCCTTGATTCGTCCTAAAACAATCTTAGCCATCAGCTTGGAAACAGCAGGAAGTAGGCAGATCCCACGCCAATTTATTATTGCAATTCTTCAGGTCACCTTTCTTCGGAATCTTAATAATTACGCCCTTTTTCCACTCACTGGGAAGAGTTTCGGTTTCCCAACACTCTTGGATTAAGGGAAGGAGAATATCCGCTGAAGCGATAATATCCGCTTTCAAGAATTCAGACGGAATTCCATCAATCCCAGGGGCTTTACTGGCGTCCATTGATTTAATAGCGTCTATTAGTTCCCTTTTGGATGGTGGACCAGAACTAATGCCGTCTATTCGAGGGACGTCTTCTGCTGGCAATGAAGATGCACTTGCAGGCCCGAAGGTGTTATTAAGGACCTCTAAAAAGTGTTCTCTCCATCTTTGCAGCTGTTGTTCTTCGGTAACGAGCAGAACACCGTCCTTATCTTTCACAGGATGTTCCGTTAGTAAAGATCTGCCAGTTAATGGCTTGATAAGCTTGAAGAGTGTTCCACTGTCACCGCGGATAGCCGCATCCTCTGCCTCCTTCGCAAGCGCGTTGATATTATTGCGCTTATCACGCCTAACACTCCTTTGAACGCCTTTTTGGAGCGAACGGTATTCAGCTCTGTATCGTTCCTTAGCTGAATCGTCAGCAGCTGAGTTAATCTGCTCTTTAACTCTCTTGCGTGCTGAGATAAGAGACCAAGTGGAGTCGCTAATAAATGGTCTCCTACCGCGATCCAATCGTCCTTAAATTTCTTCGCCACACGAAATAAATGAGTCCTTAGCGACTTTCCATCTATCGTCAATTGTCGGATTCACATTTAGTGGTGGTGCATTAGCTTTTTCGCGCAAAGCGGTGGAGAACGCACGCTTGGTTGATGGAAGTTTGAGCTTCTGCACATTATATCTAGGGCAAATATTTGCACGGTTAGGACGCTTGATTGCTGCCGTTCGTAAGCGCATTTTTGCGATGACAAGATGGTGGTCACTGCCAATATCAGCACCACGTTTAGCCCTAACGTCTAAGACACAGTTTCTCCACGTTTTGGAAACAGCAATATGGTCAATCTGGTTCTCAGTTCTGCCATTCGGAGAGGTCCAGGTTGATAAGTGGCAATCTTTGTGTTTAAACAGAGTTCCACCAATGTCGAGCTGACGAGAGTTACAAAACTCTATAAACATTCGCCATTCTGGTTTCTGTCGCCTAACCCATGATTTCCCATAAGGTGTTCCAATCCTTGGTTATTTGTCCCGACTTTAGCATTGAGATCCCCCATTATGATTTTAATGTCACCTCTGGGAGCCCTATCAAAGGTGTCGCCAAGTCTTTGGTAGAAAACGTCTTTGTCAGCTTGATCAGCTGGTTCGGTGATATTTCGTACTCTGGATTTGAATCGGGCGGTGATAATACGGTCGGAAACTGGTTTCCAATCGATAAGGGATCGACGTGCATCCCTAGTCAAGAGGATTCCGACTCCTGCCTGCCGAGGAGCATTTTGGTCATCATTTCCAGAGTACAATAAAACAGTATTAGAGCTTGGTGATAGAGTCGCTCCTGCTCCGAGCCATCTTGTTTCGCTCAGTCCTAATATAGCGATGTTATACGCGGTCATTTCCCGTTCGACTTTAGTGAGCCTCATGTTGTTGCACTCGCCCCACATCGTTCGAACGTTCCAAAACCCAATCGTGGTCCGTTGTTTATAGCCAAAAGTCGTTGCCGGTGAGTCAGTCCGAGGTATCCGAGGCTCGATTAGTGTTTCGAGTGTAAAGAAAGTTTCAAGTACGCAGGTTACAAGCCTACGTACCCTATCCCTCAAGTCGCCTTTTACGACAAGCCGAGAACGCTGTGGCATAATTCTTACCCCAAAGTCCACAGGGGTCAATTTTTTGTTAAGTTTCGTACTTATCTGAACCCTTGAGCGCACACAACAGAGTCGCTGCGCGCACAATTGTAGAGATATGTTCGAAACTCAGGAGAGTTTTATTCCACCACGCCTGGCATCCGAAAATCCATACATTTAGGAGTCATATGTGACTCATAGACGTGAACGGAGAGGAACGCTGTGTGCACATGTGACTCGTATACAGTGAACGTGTTAACAACCTCCAGTCGCCTCGAGGCCAATACCAATGATGGGTAGAGACCATGGTCTCCTGGGCAAATCTATCCCCGAGGTTCGGGGTTAAGGACTTCTCAATAGCAGGTGTGATATTTCTTCGGCCCTCCTAACACCTTGGCTGCCATTGTGTCACCGGTGAACACCCAGAAATGATTCCCCACAGGCCATGTGTCACCGGTGACACATTTGTAGTCTTTTTTTTTTTTTAATTGCTTCGCCTGGGAGGAATAATTGTGTGTTGTTCACCGGTAACACATGGTTTTTGTTTAAAATCTCTATAACGGTAAAGTTTACTAAAACATTGATTATTAAATTGGTAGCCTGTAGAGTTCTACAGAAACTGGTCAAATTTCTCACGGATACGTGCACTCCCAAGGGCGTAACGTGTGACGCAGTTAAGCGCTCTCTAAAATGGTTCGGCAGCATTTGTCACCAGTGCGCCATCATTTTTTTATTTATTTTAATATACTGTGAAAGGCGTTGACAATTCATACAAATGGTAGTGAACTGGTAACGTAAAATATGTTTCGGGGTCCAAAAATTAATCTGCGGCCAAGGTATTAGAAGCGGCATACATTTTCTTTTTCATGCACTCACTTTAGGTATGGTATGGAGTCATCCTTGGAAAATGAGCCTGGGCAGAACATAAGGGTTAATGCACACATTCCAGTCATAAAGTGAAAGTCGAAGATAGTCAAATAAATGAAGACATTGTACATTGCATCTAAATGAGCGACGATTTTTTTTACCCCACGAGTTTTGTTACGAGTAGTTAGAAGGTGAACAGAGGAGAGGAACTGATTCCGTTCATGGATAGCATTATACAGGGTGTCCCATTCATGGTGGAGAATATTTTAATGGGAGGTAGCCTGGCTCATTTGGGGAAAATTAATGTACAACGGGACCCCTCTATTTTTAACCGTTACTATGTAATAGCATTTTTTATCAAAATGCCCGACTTCCTGAACAAAATCAAAATTTGCCACACCATCAAACATTTCATCCGAGATATGACTTCACTTTCTGAAACTACATAAAATTTCCAATAAAACGACACCTCGCCCGTTACGAAGTTGCTCGTATCTTCCGAGATACACCCATTCAAATTTTAAAGAAATTTTAAAATTGGTTTCTCATCAAAATCAAATCAAATAATAAAATTGTATACGTACAATTTTAAAATTACTTTAAAGTTTGAACGAGTGTATCTCGGAAGATACGAGCAACTTCGTAACGGGCGAGGTGTCGTTTTATTGGAAATTTTATGTAGTTTCAGAAAGTGAAGTCATATCTCGGATGAAATGTTTGATGGTGTGGCAAATTTTGATTTTGTTCAGGAAGTCGGGCATTTTGATAAAAAATGCTATTACAGTGAACCCCCGGTATTCGCGGTCCCAACATTCGCGAATTCGCTTATTCGCGATTTATATTTTGCGATATTCTTTTAACATTCACGATGCATATTCGCGATTTCGTTCTTCTTCGAAAGCGAAAATTTGAAAAATTGGAACTTTTCGTGTTTGTTGTAATCAATGCAATGAAACTTAGCGCGGCGGCACGCATGTTTTTTCTATCCTATCCCCACGGGAAGTAGGAAGCACTTAAAAATTTAACGTAAACCGCTTTTCCCGACCTAAAACTTTATGTTTGGGAGCCAAAAAAGCCACAGAGCCGAAAATGATAGTCGGAAGTTGTTGGACTTTTGAAACAACTGAAGAAATCCGTGAAAGAAAGCGGATTGAAGTTGAACTGCTGCAAAGAGGGCAAGAAATCGAAAACGACTCCAACATTTTAGTGTTAAAAACTATCACCACTTGTTCACGTGCAGTTTTTTACAAAGGGAGTTTTTTAAAATCCTCATTGGCCTTAAGTAATTCAGTGACAAGAAAAGGATGATTTTTTGTTTCCATGATTGAACTCTCAGGTTCCCCAACGTATACATATCACATTTCTCCGATTTTATGAATACTCGTAACATATTTCCCACTATCCATGAACACTGAACCCCGACATTCGCGAATTCAACATTCGCGACGATTTCGTGGAACGCATCCCTCGCGAATGTCGGGGGTTCACTGTACATAGTAACGGTTAAAAATAGAGGGGTCCCGTTGTACATTAATTTTCCCCAAATGAGCCAGGCTACCTCCCATTAAAATATTCTCCACCATGAATGGGACACCCTGTATAGAAGTAGTTTTGCTTTGGGATACATCCCATCAGCCTGGAGATCAGTGAGGATAGTTTTCATTCTCAAAGTGTGTAAACCACCGACGGATGATCTTTAATCGTATCGCCCTATCAGCCTTACATATTTTCTCATGAAACCCATGGAAAAGATACTTGAGGTTTACATTTGGAGCGCACTTCTACAACTAAAGCAATTCGCCTATCGATTGGGCAAATCAACGGAATTGGCACTTCAAAACTTAGTAGAGGAAATCGACACTGCCTCCATTCCTTGATATTGAGGGTGCGTTTGACAATACGTCCTTCGAGACTATTGAAACAGCATTAAGAGCCAAAGGGTCGATAATACCTTTACTCCTTGGGTGCAACAAAAGCTTTCGTCTAGAATTATCTTTACAAGTATAGGCAAGTCCACCGTCTCTGCTCAAGCTACTCGAAGCTATCCCCAAGGAGCGGTACTATCCCTCTCCAGTGGTGCTTAGTAGTTGACGGATTGATGTGTAGATTTACTTCAGCTAGGTTCTTCACCCAGGGATACGCGGATGACTTGGTAATCACGGTTAAAGGCAAATTTGAAGAAGTCTTGCCTGATGTTTTGCAATTGGTATTGCAAATAGTACAATAATGGTGCACAGTTAATGGGTTAAGAGTTAACCCAACTAAAGCTGCAGTGATGCCATTCATTAGGAAGAGGGCGCTTAGGACACTCAAGTGCCCCTCAATATACAACTCACAATTGATCATGGCAGAGATTGTCAAGTATCTAGGGGTCACTATAGACGGAACTTACTCTGGAAACATCACGTCAGTGTGGTCTAAGAGAATGCATGCATTTGCATAAATTATGCTGCAATGGGAATCAAACCCCATATAATCCTATGGATATAAAGGCAATTGTCAGACTTATTGTGGAATATGGTGTGGTGGCATACAATTTGTAGGGAACGATTTTTTTTAACAGCAGTGACATTGATATGTGAATACACCTTAACCGTCAATTGCTATTTTGACAGAATTTGGCGGTCCCCGGAAACATTTTGAACCGACACACTGAAAATAATTTTCGCGTTTCCGCTCTTTAACACTTTGGCTGCCAATGCATCACCGGTGATCACGGCAAGTGTCATTCCCCAGGGGCCAGTGCATCACCGGTGAACACGGCAAGTGTCATTCCCCAGGGGCCAATGCATCACCGGTGATGCATAGTTAGACTTTTAAATTTGTTGTCCTTACGGGTTTGAAAAACAAAATTTTGTAATAAAACTGGCAAAATGCTTTCAGTAACTGTTTTTTGCATCACACTTTAATGGGAAAAACTCGCATATTTGCCAAGTATCAAAAAAACTACCTTCAAGTGCGTAACTCCATAAAAGCCAAAAAATGTCTTTTCTTTTTTTATTTTTATTAGTAGAAAGGTAAAAATTAAAAAAAAAATAGTTAAACAAAACATATTCATGGTGCTATAATCCAAAACAAACAAACAAATGATGGTTCACAAGCTTAGTTCACATATATGGTTCACCTCCCTTTGTCTCTCCACTTTCCAATGCAGAAAACATTACAAGACAGAGAGCGGCCAGTTGTTGTGTCCAGACTTTCCTGTGAAGAGTTTTATGTTAAATGTGTATGCCTCAGTATCTGTAAGTTTAAAGGATTTTATCCCGTATTTATGGCTTTCTCTCTCGGTTACCGTAACTCCTAGTGGAGCATGGTGCGTTGATGACTAACGCGTGTAGTCATCAACGTTACAAAGACAACTGATACGGTTGTCAGCCATACCACTTCCTAGTCGCATTGTTAGATTATTATTTTACGATAAGAATATTTCTTATCATCTTCTACTGAATAATAAACTTGCGACGAGTCGTGCCGAGTTTGGAAACTCGTTTCTCTATGAGTGTCTATTTCACAGAGTGGCGACCGAACGATCACGGCCACAGAGCACGATGGGCTTTGCCAGGAAGATATTGACGAAATCCCAAGCGTCCACGAAAGGGTATCATGCTTTCGTCGATAACCAATTGTTCGCCTGCTGACCGATAAACTTCAAAATTGTAAAGCAGCTCTTCAATAATTCGCTCCACTTTATAGGTTTTTGAAGAAGTCGAACCACTATCTTCGTTGTCGGCCAAACGTAAATATCTTAGTGGAATCTGAAATCTGTAACGGGACATAGTGTTAAGTTAGCAACGAATTGATTATCAAAGATCTGTCATTGCTGGGTTCTTGACGAGACCCATGTACATCATCAGTCCTAGAAATTTCAAAAATTCATTCCAGTTGGTGTCGTTCCACGTACTTAGGCGATTACTCCTATTCAATGGTCATTTCTAAAATCTCATCCGTCAGAAGGAGTCGGTATTTCATAAGGACTTTTGCTTTGAGGTGCTACCGAAAAATCATTTTGTAACATTTCTCTTATCTCTGCGAATTCATTTTCACTCACGATGTATTTCTTCGAAGTCTAGAAATCAACTGGACCGAAATCTGTCTAGACAATCAAGTGTTCACGGGTGATGCACTTGTGTTTATATTAATGACATATACTTTCCCAGTGCCGATGCATCACCGGTGAACACGGTCGGGAAACCACTTGAATATGGCTTATTTAAGCATATAAATATGTGTACAAAATATTTCCGGCGGGAAATAATTGGAACAGGAAAATTTTGCTTTGGCCCCTGGGGAATAAATTGTGCCGTGTTCACCGGTGATGCACTGGCCCCTGGGGAATAACCTATGCCGTGTTCACCGGTGATGCATTGGCAGCCAAAGTGTTAAATATATATATACGTTCAAGGTTGCGGAACTTGTCTATTGCATTTACTTTCTTCGGTAATTGTTTTTTTTTTTGTTCAATTTCTGGAGGCTACCAGCTACTTATTAAGCGAAAAGGGTATATTAACTTTGTCATGAAGTTTGTAACGCATTGAAGGAGGCATCTCCGACCATATAAAATATGTATATATATGATCAGCGTGACGAGCTGAGTCGATTGGACGATGTCAGTCTGTCCGTCTGTTGCGACGCGTTTTGCTCGGCCAGCTTAAAAGCTATGGAGCTGAAATTTTGTACACATGCTTCTTTTTGTTGCAGGCAGTTTGTATGTTTGAATCGCTAAAATCCGACAAGGGGGTCGTGGGACTGCCATACAAACCTACCCCCCCAAAATTAGGTTCTTCTTAGAAAAACTTTTTTATTTATGCACCAATTAAATCAAATCGACCAAATCGAACAATGGGGTCGTGGGGCTGCCATACAAACTTAGTCCCCCGAATTAGGTTCTTCTAAGAAAAACTTTTTTATTTTCTCATCGATTTCAATCAAGTTTTGCACGAATGTGTTTCTAGTGATATCACAAAAGATTTGTAAAAATGGACCAAATCGGACCATGGGGCTGTCATACAAACCTAGCTCCCCAAATTAAGTTCTTCTAAGATTTTTGTTATTTATACCCTAATTTCAACCAAACTTCACACAAATCTGTTTTTATTCATGACACAAAACATATGTATGAATAGATGAAGTCGGACCATGTGGTCATGGGGCTACCATACAAACCTAGCCCCCAAATCAAATTTTTCTAAGAGAAAACATTTTTATTTGCACACCAATTTCAATCAAACCTAATGGAAATGTATTTTTATTGATGTTACAAAACATATACAAAAATGAATTAAATCGGACCATGGGGCTGGCATATAAACCCAACCCCCAAATTAGGTTCTTCGAAGAAAAACTTTTTTATTTGTCCACCAATTTCAACCAAATCTTATAATTAATGCCTCAAACATACGTAAAAATTGATGGAAAGGCCATGCGTTCATTGGGTTGCCGTACAACACCCCCCCCCCCCCCTTTGGTTAATCTAAGAAATCCAAGTCCCCCGCTTCCCCCAATGAATCGTCGCCCCGGCACTTATGTCAAAATTCTAGGAAAAGCATGGAAGCGGGGAGGACTGAACACAAGTCATAGGTACGCCCGAAAAAACTTTTAGCCCGAGGGGAGCGAAGGGTATCCAAATTTCGGCCGCGCCCGAAATTAGCCTCGGTCTCGTTCAAGTTTGATTACACAAATATTTCTTTTAAAATATGGCTATAAATCTGAATCACTAACGACCCTCGGGATCCTTGAAAAATGAAATTTTTCGACAAAGTACTTCAATCGAATTAAAAAATGTTAAACAAGAAATTAAAAGACCAAAATTCGTTTGATCCGTCAGTAACAACTTTTTTTCGAATTAATTTCCGTCAAATTTTAAACAGCTGATCAGAATATTCCGGTTTTCCAGGTCGCCCCAAACAACCTTGGCAGTGAAAATTATTAGGCAGAAAACATAAGTAAACTACTTGGGATGAAATTGCAATGTATACGAAATTTACTATTTTCTCACCAAAAATAGGATCAGGGTATTTTTTTTAAATAAATATTTGTCCAAGATACTTGTCCCATAGTCTGAAAGGTTGCGAACGAATTATGTTGCAAACGTAGCAAATGACTATCGGTTTCGGCAGAGCCAATACCATTTTTCTGAACCGGAATCTCAGGACAAAACCACTTCACCAAGGAGATATTTTGCCTGCACAAAATGGCTGCCCTAAACAATTATACAAATTATATACATATGTATTTGTAAAATATATATTTTAATACTGCATAATATGTTCACAGTGGTTGAAAATCGGTTGATTTCGCCGTTCGTTTTCAGAAATCACGGAAAATTGTTCACAGTGCACTATTCGTGATTTCATATGACAACCAACATTATTTTGCCTATATATCGTTCTTAAGTTAAAAAAAATGTGCTATTGCAGCCCTCGATAGTCGTTTGCAACTTATTAAGTAACTTTAAACTGACCGTCTAAATAATATTTTGGGAAAATTTTGAAAAGTGGCACACACCAAACTGAACCATTTTGTTCGTTAAAATATCGGAGTGAGCCGAAATGTGCTGAATAGGGGAATCAAGTTTGGGACCTGGGTTTTTACACATTTTCATTGGAAAAAAAAATCAATTTTTGAATGTTGGCCCAAATCACATGTTATCGCACACTCTGAACATATTATTAGCCACCAATTTTTCAAGATTTTGTAAATTTTTAGACTTGAGTTCAACATCTCATTTCTTTCATTTTGACGCATTTTTGTTGATGATTTTGAGTTTTTTTATTGGGTCGAGTACAAGACAGAACAGCTCACCTTCCACACAAATTTGACAAACAAATTGACAAGAACAACTCCTTCTGCAATTACAAAAGTTCAAATCCGGTTTTGAAACTACATACTTGAAATTTCGCATAGACCGTTTTTTCAATTTCAAATACTTTTCTATGAACGACACTTCTAAAATACAGTTTTACATTTCATGTTCATTGTTTGATCCAATCACAAGACAATGCTGCCCTGGTATTGTGAAACGCCCTTACCAAATATTAGATTCGCTATATTTCCGGTTTGGATAAACTTATTCAAATGAAAATTTGCAGACATATTCCTTATGTCATTTCCTAAAAACCCTCATCTAAATTTTCATATTTGCAGACCTAAGAGGGGCTACATACTTACAAATTGAAATTTCACAAATTTACTGTTATTTACTTTTTCCTAGCAAATGTAAACACACTTAGTATTTAACGTATGTCAGCTCATACTAACTTTGTGCATATCGGTACCCATACCATAACTGTTTAGAAAAACCGAGGTGATATTGTAAGCTTAACTTCAAATGCCCATAACTCCGTTATCGTTACTTTAAACCGCAAAAAGGCAACTGATATAAAATCTACTCGTCGAGTCCTTTGATTTGATTATCCAAACGTCCATCTCCGACACGAAATAAAAAAGTCACCTCTTCGGAACACCCTGTTATCTTTCCCCTACCAACTTCTAAAGTATTCGTGCCGAAGACTGTTACTATTCTACACATTCCTACCAAATTTTAAGTGAACTGGCGGACGGACAGACGGACGGACCAAATCGATTTCATAAGGGTTTTTAGAAAAAATATTAAAAAAAAACCTACAAAAGAGCTTTGTTGCGAATTTTAGCCTGCAAGCAAATTATATATGAGGCCATTTCGCTTTTCGTCTTTAAAGGCCTGGATAGACCTCGGGCGGAATGAAAATTAAATTGTTGTCCGCTGCGATTTTATCACTTAAAATGTATACTTACTGTCGTGGAATATGCCGCAAACGCTGGGGAATTCCATAAGCTAGAATCCGAGAACGGTTCCACAATTCTTCTCCACCATTTTATGTATTATTTTTCGATTCCCCGGTCATTAGATATTTTCCACGATGAAATGACCGTGGAATCGAAAAATAATACATAAAATGGCCGAGAAGAATTATGGAACCCTTCTCGGATTTTAGTTTATGGAATTCCCCAGCATTTGCGACAAGTTCCACGACAGTAAGTATAAATTTTCATTGGTAAAATCGCAGCGGACAAAAATTTCATTTTCATTCCGCCCGAGGTCTATTCAGACCTTAAGGGCTGAATTAAGATCGAGAGTGAAATTTTTCGCCCAGAGATTTTATCAATAAAAATGGGTACTTACTGTCGTGGAATATGTCACAAACGGTGGGGAATTCCATAAGCTACAATCCGAGACCGGCTCCATAATTCTCCTCGGCCATTTTATGTATTATTTTTCGATTCCCCGGTCATTTGACATTTCACGATGAAATAACCGGGGAATCAGAGTAGTAATTGTAGATAGCTCAGGTGTAGGACGTAGGACTACGAAACAATAGGTGCCCGGTTCGATTCCCAGTAGAAGTGTGTAAAAAGTAGTAGTAGTAGTAGTAGTAGTGTAAAAATGTAAAGTTAAAATAAAGTAAAAAAAAGTCAAGTACAAAAAACAGATAAAAAAAAAATTAGAGAAAAGGAAAACCTAAAAAAAAAAATTGTTCACTACAGTCATCGTTTTTCATAAATTCTTCATAGTCCCCAGTCGTCGATTCTACATAAACGATAGTCTTCGGAGTAAGATCGATTCCAGTTCTCACTTTCGCTATCGAAAAAACGGCCAAGCCCATACAAAAGTCTCCATAGTTTGATCGATAAAGTCATCGATTCCTTAGTAGACGGTCTTCGATTCTTTGTCGATGAATTGTCGATTCTGTTCTAACTGGGCTCTGAGATAACATGTGACAAATAGTACTTCACTTATGTGTCTCACTGAGGTACAAACACACTTCACGAGAAGAATAAGAGCTATATGGCATGGCATTGAAATTTGTTATTTGCTCCAAATTTGCCGCCCCCGTAAAATCTGCCACCCTAGGCTCCAGCCTACTGGTAAATCCGCCACTGATTCGACCTAAATTTGGTCAATCAGACACTTATTTTGGACTTTTTTTGTAATTTAAATTACGACTTTGCTCAGATTTACCTGATTAATGAATTTCAACAGGCCCATCCAAAAGTTCCAAAATATGGACTCCACTTACAAACAATAGTTTCTTTTCTATGCAGGATTGAGATATGGTTTCAAGTAAATTTTATATGTAAGCCATAAAATTGACTTCAGAAACGCTATCTCAATCCTGCATAGAAAAGAAACCAATTGTTTGTAACTGGAGTCCATACATTAGGTGGGCGTCGTCACCTGCTGATTGCTTCTATCGAGCTCTCGGTCGTCCACGCAATCTGGCTCCGTCCACTCGTTGTGCGTTGATCACCTTCTTCGGCATGCGCATGTCGTTCATCTTTTGTACATGTCCCGTCCATTGTAATCGCTGCAATTTGACGATTTTCTGCTTATATAGCTCATCGTACAGCTGATAGAACTTATCGTTGTACATGATGCGGCTTTCATTTTGTTCGCGAACGACTCCGACGATTCTACGAAGAACCTTTCCCTCAAATATGTGCAACAGATCTTCAAGAGTTTTGGGCTAAAGTCCATACATAAAATATCATAAATACCAATGCACAAAGACCTTGAAATTTTGATTGCAACAAAACGTATCGATTGTACTCAATAATTACCGGTGAAAACTTCACACCACCCACACCGGAAATGCTTGCATCAACAAAATATTGTGGATCAGTACAATTTCCGAATAGATTGCCTTATTCAGTTACTGAGCTTCCGAACAGATCAATGAACCGCGCCGCACATACATCGAACAAAAGAGTCACCTCGCAATTTCACTCAACCGAAAGCTATAGACAATTTCAAATAAACAACATACGTTGCTTGAAGCTTGAATTTCATTCATGATATTCTATTACGAATTTCCATTTCAAGTATACTACTACAGAAAAAAGACAGAAGAGTTTATCACGAACTAGTAAGCATAATTCATTTGCAAACAAAATCCTTGATACAATTATACAACAAGAGACGTGTGTTTGTGTTATATTTGCCCTACAGGCACGACATGTCAGTCTTATTTCAAATTTCATGAAATGGCCGAGCTTTTTTCTTCTTTCTACTCGTTTTTTTGTATTACTAAACTACGCGAAATGAAGAAAAAATAATAGAAACGAATTAATTTACATAAGCAGCAGCAGCACAAGAACATTTCCATATTGTTGTGTTCATATACTACATACATACATCACCAGTAAGATGAATGTCATTGGCCTAAAAATAAAAACACGTAAGAACGTTCGGTCCGTCTGCCTTCTGGTTGGAAAATCGAGTCACGCAAAAACTGCGAAGATGACAAAAATATTTTTATGTTTTATCTTTGGATTTTTCACGTGAACTTCATTATATAATGTGGCCAGTCATATAAAAATAAAAAACGACAAAAACATACACGAAAAATGAATGGCATGACTATAAAAAATCTTGGGGATTAAAAATGAAGGACCACACAAAGGAAGAAGAACGAATCGACACATTATCCATGAGTGCCTTTTTGTGAGACATCATTTTATAAAATGCACATCTAAAAATGCTAGAGCTATTCTAAAATCACACTAAAGTGCTCTCGTCGCACGTCATCAAAGTCATATCGTAGTCGTCGTCTTCGTCTCCGTCTCATCATCGTCATCATCATCATAATAACGTATTATGACGACGACGAGGAAGACAAAATCGAAAATATAATTCGCTTCTACTTTTGGGGATGGTGAATAGCGGCGTGTCGTATGTGTATGGTCACAGTTGAATCATAACATAATTTCATATGTGTGATACACGCTATACTACCGTTGCAAAAATATAATTTTCGTATGTTGATGAACTCTCGGTGTATGATGTTGGGTATGTGATGCAAAAGGAAATTATGTGCATAATTGATTTGAATGCACATTAAAATGAGTTAAGATGTACGACAATGACGATATACTTTTGTATGTTGCACGACGAAGAAGATAAACAGAAAATGAAATGCATCTCGTAACTTTTGGTTGGGATTTCTTGAGAATTGCATTAAAGCGGCACAAATTAAAGATGTAATAAATAAACTTGGTGTGGAGAAAATTATGAATAGTAGAGTTATTCATCGTCATGAATGTGTGACGATGTGATGTTTTGCACCCAAGTTACTTTTGTAATCAATTTTGAAAGTAAACAATGTTTATGTTCCCAATCATTTTAGAGATGAGCAATTTGGTTTACACATTTGATCGGCACGTTATGCAAGTAATTACAAAACCCTTGTCAAACGTAATGCTTGAAATAGAATAGCCGCGTCAGCAGAGGCATCGGCAGAGGCATCGGCATCAGCAGAAAAATTTCAATTTAGAACACACGCATTTGCCTTTGATGACCCACAATGACAGCAGCGGCAGAGGCATCGGCAGAAGCAGAATTCTGTTTCTGCCGATGCCTCTGCCACTGCTGTCATTGTGGGTCATCAAAGGCAAATGCGTGTGTTCTAAATTGAAATTTTTCTGCTGATGCCGATGCCTCTGCCGATGCCTCTGCTGACGCGGCTATTCTATTTCAAGCATAAGATCTCACACGAAAGGCGATAAAAGAGTTTATTTGTTGTTGGTTGTTGTGCTTCAAGTTTCATCGTCGTTCACGTCTGCTGTCTCAGAGGATCACTCCCTTCTCTGATCACATGTATCTACAATTTAGTCTGGCTGCGCGTTCTGGATTGACCATACCCACTGTGAAGCGCATGAAGACAAACTGGCCTGGATTTTGGGAATCTCCCTTTAGACGGAGCTCCGTTTGCTTCCAAACATTACAAGCACTGAGTAAGAATTGTATGATATAGCAAACGCCTTCAACGATGCGACGAGGACTTTGGCTGCAGTATTGTGCTCTGCCTAGGGATGTCAAAAACCGGGTCATAACCCGGTTTTCGGTTTTTTGGAAAGCCGGTTAGATCGTCCGGTTTTAACCGGGCTCAATGTACCGGTTTTTCGGTTAACCGAGTCTTTTCATTGATTTGCTTAGAATTGTAGTAAAAACACACTCGTAATGGTGGTGTTTCAAAATCAAATCAAAATGCATGCAGAGGGTGCGCCAGAGAAACTTACTTATTTGAAAAAAAAACTTCTGAGCGGTGAATTGGGCGGGTAGATGGGTGAGAGGGGGCGCATCTGGACGGGGAAGTTCCCAAGTTTGTTTCCCATTCTAGTCAGTCGCCATCGTGCTCTGGTGTAGAGAGAAGCGGACCATCGCCGTCGAGAGCTTCTTTTCTCACGGTTCCTCACTAAGGACATGATCGCGGATTTTTTTAAACGAACGTTAGAGACGTGTGGTTTCAGTCACAGATGGAGCCATAGCAAACACTGCACGAAGCTGAATAAATTTGTTGCGACAACTCTTCCTCGACCAACTCATCTCTCAGAGAGACGATTTCCCATGACCGGATTTGCCCCATGCGATTTTTTATGTGGTTATTTGAAATCCCTGGCTTATGTCGATCGACCACGGAGCATAGCTCACCTAAAACTCTTTCATTCGCGACGCCATTGCTAACATACCGATTGATATACTGCAAAGTGAGGAGACGAACTTCAAAAATGGACCTAATCAGTGTATACCCAAAGGGGGTCGCCATTTAACCGATGTCATTTTCATGACTGTATGAAAAAACATGGAATATTGTATTCTCAAATAGAAAGAATTATAACAATAACTAGGAATTACCTACTTTTGTTTTTATTGACCCTTCAAATAAGTAAATTTCTCTGGCGCCCCCTATCATAAGGAGAGTGTTCGAAAATATATTTAAGGGCTGAAATTTGAAACGCAATTTTTTATAGGGGACAAGTAATTGAATTGCTGACTGAAAAATCAAGAAAATATGAAAAATTTTATGAATTTGAAAGATATTTTTTCCGGTTTTAACCGGATGAACCAAACAACCGTCCGGGTTAAAACCGGAGGAGGAAAAAACCGAAAATAAACCGGTTAACCGTTTTGAAAGTACGTGTTTTCGGACTAACCGTCCGTTTTTTGACATCCCTACGTGCCATCTTTCATACAGGGAAGAAAAAAACCCTTATCGGTGGAATTATAAGATTTCTAAGTTAAAAGTTAGACTCGCCATAGAGCATAGACTCTCCAATTAAGCTCATTTTCTGTGGAGAAAACATATTTTCTGTGAAATAAGATCATTTTCTCTAGCGAATTCGTCATGAAGAAATGAGCTTTCTCCACAGAAGATGAGCTTGATTGTTCATACAGATAATTGGAGAGTCTATGGCGACTCTTACGTGCAGGACAAGCTTCAATAAATCTTAGGCCTCTAAACTCGAGTCGGACTGGCACTCCTATAAGAAACATCTAAATTATTTAAAAAAAAAATAGAAGCGCTAAGCGCAGCGCTTAAAGGGTGTCTGCGAAAAGAACGAAGGGTCCTCTGGGACATCTAAATTAAGGAAAGTTCAGCTAGAAGAGTCTGCTGTTATCACAATTTTTTTATTGGGATCATAATGTGTTGGGACCAGATCGGACATCAGCATCTTTCTGAGCATTTGGAACGCTTCCTCATGCTTCTTCTCCCAAACATACTTGGCATTTTACCGTCCAGTTCAGGGAGCATGTTGTACATCAACTGTTGAAAACAGTCTGGTGCCGTCTTTAGTTCCGGTTGCAGTTGTTAATGGTTAATAATTTCTTCGTATCGTCGTTAAGCTCTAGCTGCAGAAACGCATCCGAACGGTCGATCTTACTGAAAATTGTTTTGTCAGCCAGTTCGGCGAAAATCGATTCTGGTAGCGGATATTGGTTGGATTCCAGAGTGTCTTTGAGGCCAGTCGAGTAACCACCGCATATGCCGTTGTGCTTTCGATAGGTGCGGCTCATTGTGAAAAAACGACAGGGCTGATGACACCCAGATACTGTAGCCATTAAAGTTCAGCGGCGATCACTGGTACTAGTCGAGCTTTGCGGAACACAGGCTGAGCTCCCTGTTTGCGGGTGAGAGTGATTTTCGTTAAGGTACACTCACCAAGTCTAATGCTGTGCGTTTGAAAAAAATTATTCCCAGCAGGTTGAGTAGAGTGGATACGTGACACTTCCCGATAGCTTGGCGCCCGTTGAGTAGGACACTGCACTCGAAATATCCCCAGATATCCACTGTGTGGGCAGACGCGCTGGTTAGTAGAATGTTGTAGGGTTTGAGCTGTGGTTCGCCTAGTTTTCGGTGATGTCCGGGGCTGCTTTATTTGATTGACCGGACTTCGATTCGAGCTACGAAAATTACCGCTCGCCTTCCATTTCATTTAACCCTTTACCGCCCAATGTTCCCAATTGGGAACATAATTTTATGTTTTTTTTTAACCCACTTGCAATTTTTTTTGTTCTTTCCCATTTTTTTAAGTTTATAAACAAGTAGGTAAAAAGGAAAAAAATAGATAAATGATAAAAAAAATGCCGTTATTTTTTGGTGATTTTTTTAAAAAGAGGATTTTTTTAATTTTGGGGGAAAAAAATTTCATTTTTCTTTAACCAACAAAACTTTAAAATTTTAATGTATTTTTATTTTTTACTATTAAGAAATACATACGAAATAATAGTAGTGACCTTAATTTTATAAAAAAAAATAATACCGTTATCGGCTATACATGTTCAAATTGACGTGTTCCCAATTGGAAACATTGGCTCACTTCAGTGTCTTGTAGAAAAATTATTTTGTTTCCAATTTTTCAATATGTCTGGACTTACATTGCAATTGCATGTAATTTTCGCATGTTCTATGCCAGTCTCTATTCGGTGTTCTACAGAGCTTAGATGATTGCGACCTGGGTTCATTGCCAATTACCTCCTGAGGAAAACGACAAAGTTACTGACGAGGAAGACATTGAGGAAGAAATCTTAGACAAAGTGATGTTTGCGGTGAAATTTCCGTTATAATAAAAAGATCGGAAGATAGTGAGGACAAGAAAAGAAAAGCTATAAATGGTGACCATCAACGGTTGACCACAAGTGGATCAAAGCCCAAACCGAGGCAAAAAACCCCGACATTGCACCTCTAAATTTGTTTCCCAGCATTAATTTTCAAAACCCAATGCAAAATGGACCGGTAAACAACATAGAAACTAACTTCCTGCCATTTAGCAGAAATAACAAAAATCTACGCCGTCCGGCATGTTGATCAGATCGGCGTTGAATGGACATCGTTTTGGGGCATACTCCTTCTCAGTAAGTACCACCAGTTGCCTTCTGAGAATCACTATTGGTCTACTGCCAGGCCCTAAAGCACATGCTAGCCCAGCAAGACGCAAATTAGATGGCCACTAAATCATCGCAAGGAAGATGTGCTCTTTGTAAGTCAAATGCACGTTTGGAGTGTAAGGAGTGCAACAAACATCTTCATCTTGAACCAGTAAACCAACAAAGTCCAACATATGGAAAAAAAATCGACCTTGTTTTGTATCCCATGAATGGCCATTGTTCCCAATTGGGAACAGCATAGAAGGGGGTGAGATAAATTTTTTTTTTTTTATATTCTTAAAAAAATCATATTTAGAGTTAATATTCAGGAACAAAAAAAAAGGAAATTCAAGCGATTAAGAGTTCGGACTTTAAAGGGTTAAGACAAATGCTCGGCTTCGTTGACAAGATTCTGCAAGCTTAACAACAGCTAATGCTTCCATTTTCACTTACTGGTTGTCCACTTTTGTGAGGAGCTTTTCCAGGATCAAGCAGTCCTGGTGGCTCTTGAGGCCGCCGATGAAGAGCAGTACTTTTGTTATTGTTACCCCATGTAGTTACACTAAACTAACATACACCGTAGTACAAAAAAAACACGCCTATTATTAAACCCAGAGCTATTACGGATGCTCTTTAGAATCTAAATGTTGAAGATTCTATATGCATCCTCGTACTATTCACTTTTAGACGCATATCACAGTAAGTTAGGCACTTCCTCCGATTGTAGATATGTTTGTATAAGGATTTATACATCTTCTCTAATTTGGAATATAGCGATTAGCCAATTATTTTTCTACTTGGAAAGAATCTGATGCGAGGTCACTGCTTATGCTAGAGATATTGCTATTGCCGTTAGGGGTGAAAACGGATTTGGTTCTCTTCACTAGAAAGCGTACGCTTCCTACTATTAACTTGCCTAGACTTTGGTTTTCCATTACGGTCGTCTTTCTTGGTCTGGTTTAGTTGGTTTTAAACTAAAAACTAGAAAGGAAGCCCAACATCGAAGAAAGGGTGAACCAAGTTACTGTGTACGCGTGAAGGAAATCAATCGGGGAAAACGTGGGGATTGCAACCAAAATATTGTGTATGGGATGTACACTGCTGCCTTTTGTGGCTTCTTTTGTCAGAACAGGAGCTTTTCGAACCACACCTTCATTCGGTGCTGCGGCGGCTTCCACTGGACGTTTTGGCAATCGCTTGACTATGGGCACTCATCGATTCTCCGTAACTTTAGCCTGCCATCGGCCCCTGATTACACTGTTTCCAAATACTTCTTCGGAAGGAACCATTGTAGCCTGATCCCGTCAAGGGAATCCTAGGATAAGAACATACCCTTGCTTAGTGGATCCATATACATAAAGGGTGGCCCAATTGAACTGCAACTAAATGTAGGTAACTGTAAATATGTGACCGCTAATGATAGCGCCCTCATATTTTGTTCCACGACAGTTCACCTTGTTGTGTTTAAGCATTCGCAAGCGTTTGCGCCTGAGTGTTGTGAAAAACATTTTATCCGTGATGGAAGTAAAACGTAACAGTATGATTGGGCTATATTTGGCTGGAAAGCCGCAAGTGGAAATTGTTTGTGCTCTTCAACACCTAAATATCAACAAATCTTTCGTGTCTCGAACCATAGCTCGTTACAATGAAACTGATAGTGTTGCTAAACGATATGGTGGTGGCCAGAAAAAAAAATTGTATCAAGAAATGGTACGGAACATCAAGGCACGAATTCGCCGAAATTCTCGACGGAGTGGCAGAAAAATGGCTGCTGAGCTGCACATTTCGAAATCAACAATTCAGCGAATATTGAAAAAGGGGCTCAAAGTTAAGCCTTACAAAATACAAAAAGGAGTTGTCCAGTTGCCCAAAAAAAAGTTAGATTCGATAGGGCGAATGAGCTATTGCCACGAACATGTCCAATTACCAAATATCGTTTTCTCCGATGAGAAAAATTTCTCTATTGAGCAATTTATAAATAATCAAAACGATCGTGTCTACCTAACAGAATGGTCGTCCGAGAATTTAGATATCCGGATGGCCACCAAAACTCAATCCCCAGCGCTTGTCATGGTTTGGGCAGCCGTGACGGCGAATGGCCGAACTCCGCTGGTATTTTTGGATCGTGGCATCAAGATGAATGCGGATGTTTACCGAGAAATTGTTTTGGAAGGTGCTTCGAAGCCGTGGGCACGCAGACATTTTACTAAAAGAGAATGCACATTTCAGCAAGACTGCACCGCCACACAAAGCACGCCCAAAACCAAGGCTGGTTGAGAAACAATGTTCCAAAATTCATTTCGACCGAACAGTGGCCTTCTCATTCACAGGAAGCAAATCCGCTGGACTACTCCATATGGGGGATTTTGCAGTCCCATGTCAACACTAAAAGATACCAGAGTATTGATGCGCTCAAGGCAGCTCTTCGCCGTGAATGGGCAAAAATACCAGCGGCTCACATTCGTGCAGCGTGCGATTCGTTTGTCAACCGACTCAAAACCATAGTTCGCGCTAAAGAGCTGAATTAAGATCGAGAGTGAAATTTTTCGCCCAGGGATTTTATCAATAAAAATGGATACCTTCTGTCGTGTAATATGTGACAAACGGTGGGGAATTCCATAAGCTACAATCCGAGACCGGTTCCATAATTCTCCTCGGCCATTTTATGTATTATTTTTCGATTCTCCGGTCATTTGACATTTCACGATGAAATAACCGGGGAATCGGAAAATAATACATAAAATGGCCGAGAAAAATGATGGAACTGTTTTTGGATTGTAGCATATGGAATTCCCCAGCATTCCCCACATTTTCCACGACAGTGGAAATACATTTTCATTGAAAAAATCGCAGCGGCGAAAAATCTCACTCTTGAGGTCAGTACTAGGCTTAATGGTGGTCACATCGAAAATTTGAATTAAATTTTAAAAATATAATTGTATTTCAACATTTTTTGCTTATGTTCAATAAAATTATGTATCAAATAAATAAACAAATCAGTTAGCCAAAAGTTGCAGTTCAATTGGGCCACCCTGTATACTGATATAGGAATCGGAACATCAATTCAAAGAAGAGTTCTCAGCGATTTTGTAAGCCCTAAATTGGCTGGGACGTTAGTTTTTTTTTTTTACTGACAGTCAGGCTGCAATTAGATCACTCGAGTCGGTGCTAACTACCTTAGATTATTGAGAAGTCCCGCTTAGTACTTAGAGAAATGGGTCGTTTCTTCAGATATCGACAAATTGAAACCCATCGTAAGGTATCCATCCGATGGCCGGAAGATTAGGTGTTTCATGACCATTGAAATTCCATCTAGTCCAATGGTCTTTAGAGTGTTAAGCATTCTTGATAGCTGCTGATACTTGGTCCGCTGTATATAGGAAGGGTTCGAATTTGGTCCTGGGGTGTTTAATAAATTGTTTATTGAACAAGCTGGCGCAAAGTTTGGATTTTGCTGTGGGTTTCTTACCGAATTTGATGACTACCAATACCCTTGTTGGCTTTGGTGTGACAGAGTGCGGACGGAAGCCTAGAGTTTGCTAATTTAAGTTTTTTTTTTTAATTTCATTCATTCACTTGTTCTGGTGTTGTAGGGATTTATTTTCCTCTAGCTTTGATTTTTTGTTTTACATATTTAAGCATTAAAAATGTTTTTTTTTTCTTTTCTTTACAGTATTTCACTGGCAAGCAACAATAATGGGACCGGTAAGTATCATGACTTTCAATATTTAAATACATACAAAAAATTTGAAAGAATTATAATTGATATCCACTTTGACACATTCAATTGTGATACCGCACAACAATTCATTTAAAATGAAAATGCTTTCGTTTCTTTCCAATTCCATTTTGTATGTACTTTAAAATATATGAAATTCTATAAAATGAAATATACTCATTATTGTATTATTGCTAAAGTTTCGAAAAATCCCCCCGATTAATTTTTAGCCTGACAGTCCGTACCAGGGTGGTGTATTTTTCCTTACAATTCATTTTCCAACAGATTATCCATTTAAACCACCAAAAGTGGCTTTTACAACACGTATATACCATCCCAATATAAACAGTAATGGATCAATTTGTCTCGATATATTAAGATCTCAGTGGTCGCCAGCATTAACAATTTCAAAAGGTAATTTTAAGTGTTTTGATGTTTTCTTTTATGTTTTGTTTTTACGTTTTTCATTTCAATTAGTGTATAATGTCGGAACAATGTGCACAGTAGCGCTTTGTTCTGATCACACATTTTATTGTTATTGTTTTTTTTTTTGTCGAAGATAGCATACGTGATTTATGACTCGGAAAATCCTTCAAATTACACATTCTTCTTTCTATATAAAATTAAAGAAAGTATGGTACGCATCGTGCATAATTTTAAAATATCGGTTAGTTGGGTATTTTCCCCTTACTATAAGCCGCCTCGAATGAGTAGGTTAGATAAGTAAGTTTTCAAGATTAGGAATTTAGCGTATATATATGTACATACTTGGAGCAAACTCAAAAGTCTAGTAGTATTCGGAGACAATTAATCGATATTGTTTTTTTTTGTTGTGTGTATGGTCAATGCGTGTCTAGTGTACACATTAGTGTTATATATTATTTCTTCTCAACAAAATCCCCATTTTGCTGGCTAGCAGAGCGAACTAGTTGCTATGTTAATTACATTACATGCATTAATTATGCACAAGTTCTAAAAATGTTGGCAAGCATTTGTTGTGCTGGGGGGTTTTTAAAATCAAGTTCAATGTATAAGAGAATGTTATGTTTTAATACACATAATGAGTCGGTTTATGTATTTGATATTGATACTCGTCCATTCAGTCATGTATTGAGATATTGAAGAGTTCGCGTTTTGATCAAATATGAAATGAAGGTAGAAGTTTATTAATGTAATTGTATTTTAAGTATAGGTCAACACTTCGAATTTGATGTTGTAATTTTTTTAAGTAATATTTGGTCAGGGGTATAGGGGAGAGGCGCACAGTGGGGCGGTAGAGGCAAAAATTCAAAAAATGTATACTATTGGAGAGCTTTTGTTCATGATTTATCGAATAGTAAACATTTTGAAGTTTCTTTCTACAAAAAATTTCGGACCGATATCTGTCACAGTAAGAAATCAGGGGCTCTCAAAGTGTAGAGAATTGATTTTGCAGTTTTTGCACATTTTTCCATAATCAAGTTTCAATGAAAACCCTGACTATAAATTCGCATAAAAAAACCCTGACTATAAATTCGCATAAAACTTTGTTTTATGATTTTATTTTCAATTTTTAGGTTATAATAAAAAATTTAGCATAAGAAAAGTAAAAAAACAATTAAATTTAATTTTAATCATTGAAGGTCAAATTGACCCTAACTGGATTTTCACATTGAGTTTTAACAACTACCTCCACGTGCCTCCAAGGGTCTGTTTATGCTACATTATTCCAGAAAGTCTCAAGATTACTAATATGTAAGAATCATAACCCCATAGAACCCCAGCCTACTTTTATAGCCGATTTTGTTATGTTATGTTCGCTGTTGTAGAGACGATTTTTGAATATCTACTGTAAAATATGTTGGGTCCCTTTGAACCGGAGATAGCCGTAGTTTTCATCCTATTGAACTAGTTTTTGGTGGTGAGTATAAAGGGAGTCTGTCTTGATGTTCAGCCAAAATTTACCCCCTCCCTTCCCCCCGGGGAGGAGCTATGGACGTGTCGACCTGAACTAGTTCTAGTAGGCAAATCAGGCGTGTCCTTGGTCGGAGCAACTCAATTTTTGGCAAACATCAACTTCATTTTGTTAAGAATATTTCCCTAAATTATGCTGGCTCAACTAGCATTTCTTGCGGAGTTACAGTAAAGAATGTAAATGTCAAAAAATGATAATATCTCATTTTATTTTTTGGTCTAGGGTATAATTTATCAAAACAAGTCAATTGTATTATATGTCATCGCAAAGGTAATTTTGAGTAGTTTCATGTGTCCTCGAACCATTTTGCTGTAACTTTTACAGTTTTTCAAATAATTAAGAAAAACTGAAAAATGATCCCCTCTCCCCCCTTAAAATCAAAATAACTTCAAAACGGCTGATCCTATCTGCGTGAAACTAGTTTCATTCGATTTAGAATGGCCAAATACATTAAGATTGACCTGTTTTTATAATTGTTTCCGAAATTCGGGTTTTTCGCCCCACTGTGAGGCGGGACATACAGTCTTGACTTGATAATCCGGATCAATTATTGCAAGGGGTAATCCGGATCATCGGATCATCCGGATTAGCGCAATCACATTTTTCTGACGAAAAACAATCCAAACAAATAAAAAAGCGCAACAAAAGTCGATAAATGTTCTATTTCTTAGAAATTAGCCAGCATCATGTCATTTGCTAAACAGTTCCGTAAAAAAGTACGAGACCAAATCTACCATTTCACCCTGAAAATCTAAAAGATCCGGATTATAGAGTCAAAATCGCTGCCGAAATCCGGACTATAGAATACATAGTGGAAATATTTAGTGGTCCGGATTAGCGTGATATCCGGACTAAAGGAGATCCGGATTACCGAGTCAAGACTGTATACCTCTTTTTTGAATAATTTTTGAACGTTTTGCAATCTCGAAAGATATAATTCGTCTTCTTCTTCTTTCTTGCCTCGTTCTTTATACCGCTTCATGGTTTCGCGTTGCTCGACCTGCGGTGTAGGCACATCGCCCGTTTTGGCGGTAATATCTGAGCATATTTCTACAGGCAGCTCTATCTTGGATCGTGTCATCGCCGAGACCAATGCGTTGTTGCTTTTTCATTTGACACATCCAGGTATTCTTCGGTCTGCCTCTGGCCTTGGGTCCATCAAGTGGAACTTCCATTGATATCGCTTTCTTTACGGGGTTCTCAGGCGGACGCCGTTGAAAATGGCAATACCAATCCATTTGTCGGTCTTCGAGCTTTTCGGTGATTGGTTGGTCTATGGACAAGCGGCCTTCTTCTTGTAGCGGTGCAGAAAGGTGTGAAACCTCTGTGCATCTATGTGGGCACGATTTATGGTTCGTCAATGTTTGTGTCCGTGAGGTCTAAGGACCAAAACATAGCTGCTGCGATAGGATTTTTTCACAGCGATATAGGGGTAAGATCAGTGGGCGCAGCGGGGCATTGAAACAACTGACCCACATCATGAGGAGTACCATTGCAGTTTGGACAGATGTTTTGGATGTCCGGGTTTATGCGAGAAAGGTACGAATTAAGGCGTGAACAAAAGTCCGACCGAAGTTGAGCTAGTGTTACTCTGGTGGCTCTCGGGAGCCTAATCTCCTCAGGCGAAATTGGTGGTGGGCGCTCTGAGAGGACTCTATTCGCACCTAAACTCGCGATAGACCGATTCACTTCTTCAGTGTGGATCGCTGCAATGGCGGCTCGGTATGTAACTTCATCGTAAGGGTCCCGTTTGTATCCCTGAACCTCTCTCTCAAGGTCTCGTAAACCACGCCTGACATGTCGTGGTGGAGGAATTCGGTCCATGAGATGATTATTGGGATGATCCTCACGATAGCAACCAACAAGATACTGTAGTAGGAGATTGTGATCACGTATTGGCATCAATTTTGTCCCCTGATGTAAGTGATCCTGGGCAGACATCAGAAGGCAACCTGTCGCGATGCGTAGAGCGGGATTTTGGGAGACCTGAACTTTGGACCAGTTTGTGTCACATAGACTATGTGTCCAAACTGGGGCTGCATAATCAGCGGCCGCTCGACCCACCGCTTTATAAGTAGCTAGCATGGTTTCTTTATCTTTGCCGCAGGTGCTACCAGCTAGAACTTTTAGGATGTTGTTCCTACTGCGCATTTTTTCACAGACTGAAGCTGCATGATTTGCAGACGTCATCTTGTTCTCTAGGTGAAGCCCGAGAATTTTGGGGTTTTTAACAGTAGGAACAGAACAGAAGCAATAACTTTTGTCAGCTTTTCATTGTTGTGGAACACAGTTGACTGCACTATTGTAACAATCAACAAAATCACGCCACCGCCCGGCTCCATTAGGAGCACCTATCTGAAATTTAAATTTGACCGGATCAAGAAAACGGTCGACCGCACTCTAAACAATGAACAAGCTGGTTTTCGTTTATTTAGCGATCACATAAACACCCTCTGCATATATGTATATAATTGAAACATCCGCCGAATGGTGATCGTTGAAGGCGTCTGAAAGCGTTGACCGGGCTTATAGCTGGAAAGCCTTACGTAGGAGAGGGACTTATTTCCATCATAAGGGAGTCCTATAACGGAGCCCAATGTCATGTCTTGCACAATGGCGAATTGTCTAGTCTATTGAGGTGAATAATGGTTAGACAAGGCTGTATTTTATCACCGTTACTGTTCCTTATTACCACCAAGAACGTAATCTGGCGACGCTCTAGGCAACCATAAATGAAAGGGTATCAGATGGAAATTATTTGATTACCTTCAACACCTGGCCTTCGCCGACAACATTTGCCTTCTCTCAAACAAGACAGATAATCTGGCTCAAATGACGGTTGCTTTGTATCGTGAAAGTCGAAGTGCCACTTTAAAAATTAATGGTGCTAAGACTAAATATCTAAGCTTGACACGAGGAGCGCAAAGCATAATATCTATCTCTTGACAACCGATAGAAAAAGTTGAGAATTTAACTTACCTTGGAAGCGTTGTGACAGCGGATGGTGGGGCTGATGCCGATGTAGGGTGATAACTTGTCAAAACCAAAACATCTTTAAAAATACATACCAAACTCCGGATCTTCGAAAGCAATGTAAAATCTGCGTGGAAGGTGACCAGTATCATTACAACCAAACTGACAGCTTTCGTGAATCAGTGCCTACGGCGCATCCTATGAATTCGCTGGCTTGAGGTATCTAATGACGACCTCTTCAAAATTAGTGGCCAAAATAGGATAGGCACCGACATACAGGAAAGGTCAGACACGTCGAAAAGAGCAATAAAAAATTGCAAAAAGCAGACTGTAGATTGAAATCTGCAGGGAGCCGATGAAAGTCGTCGTTTAACATTTTTTTGTGTTCACCGCTACAAGAAAAAAAAAGCCCTTGCTTCGTGTTTTCCTCTTAATTTTTCAGTTTCTTTTTTTTTTGTGTATTTATTTAATTAAAACCTTATTGACGACAATTTATATCACAAAATTACAAATTCAACGTTAAATTAAAAAAAAAATCATTTGGGGTCAAAATTTTTTCGAGAACTTCTTTTCTCATGTGATTGCTCCGACCGTGGCGTGGTACTGATCACAAATAAATGAAAAGCATTTCCCATTCTTAGACAAGTCTTTAACCATTTGAGAACCAAACATTTTTGGACGAAGCGATTTTGTTTTTTGTTTTATTTTCGTGATCACTAGGTCAATAGTAGTTATGTCACCAAAAATTGTGCCCCTAGCCCCCCCATTTTACCCCTCATTTCGCTTGGCAAATATATTTGCCTGTGGGTTGAAAGGGAATTTATCACCTAAAAACGACTGAACATAATAACGGCATTGTGACGTGTAATTCATGTATTTTAAAAGTAAAGATTCTAATTGAAAACAATTAATGTTAGGTGTGGTAAATATTGAATCAATCGCGAGATGTTGTGGAGCAAAAGGACACATTACGTTGGGCACAAAATACATCTGTGCAGTCATATTCACCCATAAAAGTACCACAAGGACAAAACTTTCAAAATCTCTCGGTTTCTCATTTTATGAAGAGTTATTTCCTGAAAAGGCCAGTCCTGATCATCTCTGGAAAAGGGTGGACTCGCCGGCAAACCGGCTCGATATTCGGTGCAGATTTATGTAGAATAACTATAGGTTACGGTCGAGTATTGTATATGCTTACGTAATTCGAAAAATATCTAAGAGCAAACTTGCCTTTTTTATGTAATAGCTGACAGCAAACAGGCACATTACGTATATTTTGCTAAATTATGTAGCGACAAACCGCGCCCGTTTAAGTTGAATTGTATGAGTCGGTCAGATGAAGATGTTATGTCCCTTGCATTTTCTTTATGGGATAACCCTTTAATTCAAGCATAGTCTTGGTGGAAGGGTAATTAGGGCAAAGGATCGAAAGGGGGACAACCCAAACATCCATGGTCACAGTGTGACTCGAACCCATGCTTCGGAAACTAAGAGATAGAGTGACTTCTCTTCCACTGAGCCGCCGAATGCCCACATATGCTCCCCACTGCATAGAAACCGATGTACCCTCGCTTCATTATCTGCCGGAAATTGTCCACCTGCCATATTAGAATGTTGCTAGAGAATGGAAAATTGATTGACCCTGTCAACATAAATTTCAACACTTTTCTTTGCTGTCGATGGGCATTAGTGTAATACAACAAACTCATCGACATCGAGGTTATAAATGTGTTTTTTTTTTCAGTGTAGACATGAAAGTTGTGTAGCCAGTTTCAGACACATAGAGGCGCCGAATTGCTTTGGGGGAGTAAATAAAGCTGGGCTTCTTTTTGAAACTGTCTATATTAGGAGTAGATTAGGCGTTTTGGAGATACAGCAGATTTTTCCAAGTCAATGACAATTTTTAGACTTAGCCTTGATTTGTCAAATATTATTTCCAGAAAAGACCAAATATAGTAATATAATTTGACAACGTTTTCTTTGCCATAATCTCTAGATTCGTAAAGCAGTAGTCTCTATATTTCGTTTGGTTGCTGAAAAAAAAACAGCTGTCGTGAAGTAGAAGGTTTTTACATTTATGATAAGCTGAAGGCCAAGGCAGCTAGCGCTTAAGATATTTCTAAGAACTGCATAATTGTATTATGTACGATCTTATTAAAAATAAAATAAAATAAATACATTTATGAACGCTATATACCGCAAATTATTTGACCTTTCAGATTCATAAAATTTTAAATTTACCCCATTACAAATTCGATAAATTCACCACAATTAAGTGCAAGTGCGAAAACCTTCTTACACTATTCATTTTCGCGACTCTAACTCTGTTTTTGCGTTTTGTTCCGTTTCAGGCCATAGGCAAATATATTTGCCCAACTTATTTTAGGCCTGTATGAGTTCACTGAACTTCGAAAAACCTGGAAGGTTGCAATTTTACAAAGAGAAGGGATAGACCAAATACACTATTTGAGGCTCATCCATTTTTTCGATTTTACCGTTACATTACAGCCCCTTGAACTGTGACTACTTTTTACTTAACTTTGGGGGCCCCTGGGGGGCAAAGCTTGTCAGATAGGAAATTATACCCATAATAATGTTGTTGCCCCAACTCTCATTTAGGAATTTCTTTCCGAGTATTTTGTTATATTTTTAACGTGAACAATTTTAAATGTCAAAAACCTCCGGGCAAACATATTTGCCTATAGTCGTTAAAGGGTTAACAAAGCAATTTTTTTTCTTTTAATTGCTTTTCGAGCAACTCGGCTGACTTCTTACGATGACCCAAGTATCTTACTATATCATTCAGCTCTGGTTGAGTAAAAAACACTTGTCCGAGATTGTAGTTTTCTTCATAAATCATTGCAGACACTGAACCCGAAGCTCTATCCATAGGTACCGGAAAGTTAATGAGGAACAGGACGCATCACGGCAGTGGTAGTAGGATATGCAATTGAACTTTTATTTCGCAAGTTGTAGTCTTTTAGTCTGCATGAACAAAAATAGCAGTCCTCCATGTGATTCTTCTGTTCCGTCGATTTCATAGGTATCGCAAATCGAAATGATCGTCTCTCTCCTTAATCCTTTGACACAACTTATACAAACTTTGCTAGCCATCCAAACTTTTCCTTGGTCTTGTTTTTTTGCCAAAGTACTCAAAGTCCAGTACAGAAAATACTGAAAACTGGAGCAAACCCGTAAAATCCGTAATTTGTTAAAGTGAAAATTGTGACTAAACTACACGTAATGGATTTTTTCATTAAAAAAATCAGCTCCACAGATAACATTAAAATCAGTCATCAAACCCCAGGAAATTTTTTCACCGCAGACCTGTTTAATTTAAACCGAATTCGCCAAAAGTGGGCTGCGGTACATGGTCCAATCTGGCAGTTGCGTGTCAGCTGTTGCCGCGCATAGTCGCATCGCACCGTGTCTCTTTGCAAAGCTGAAATTCGATTAATTTAACATAATAATTCTAAATAAAATCAACCAAATAATAGCTTGTGTAGTCTGGCTGGTCTAGCGGTTAGTGCGCGCACCTTCGGTGCACAGGGTCCTCAGTTCGAATCTCACCGTGTTCCATGGTGTTTTTCGAACTCTCGAGCTTGTGACAGACTATGATCTCACTCAGATGTTAAACGAGTACCCATTTATGGGGATAAATAACACTGCTGAGCGTGATGCTGATCTCATTACCTCATCAAAAAGCAGATAAGATCTTGGAAATAGGATGTCACTAACACATCCTGCGGCCTTAGTCCAATGTTGGATTGTCGCGCCTGTTATTTATTTAAATAATAGCTTGTGGCTCAAACTCTCCCCATTGTGACGCTAAAATACAAATTTAAAATCAAATTAAATAAATAATTTACTGCATGTCAAATCTAACTCGTTAACATTTAACCATATCGTGTCTGCTGTGCATAATTGTTAACCGTTACCGGCTAGTTTTGTGCGCCAACAACTAAACGAATTGTGCTTGTGTTACGCGAGTGCATTTAACCAGGTTGATATAATCTCATGCTACGAACATCTGCGTGGGAATATTAATATATATGCTGAACACTACCATAGCCGCGGTGAGCCCGTTCCTTTTTCATTCTGACCAACGGCTCTCATAATGGGATTATAGGGTCGCTCTTCTGGCAGTTATTGATATGATATAGTAGGCATAACACTACTGTCAATAGCGGTCTGAATGGGCGTTTCCTGATCCTTTTATAAGCGACTGCTGTCTCCATCTGTGTTTCTGCCTTTTTGTCGGGACTTTTTTTTTTGTAGAACACAATGTCAGATTTTTTAATAAATTTTTGCATTATTCGTGGCCTAAAGTCGAACTATTTTTCGGTGTATTGTCACCTGGCTTCAGTTAGACCGGCTGTACTTGCATTGAGCGAAACGAAAATCGTACCAAGTGGTGATTCCGGTGGTTATGTTATTAATGGCTACAGATTCGTACCTCAAAGAGGAATTGCGCTTTACATTAGGCCTTCCACCTAATTTCAGTTCTTCTAATCCGGAATATAATTATACCTGGATAAGACTGAATATTAATAAACACGTCATTTTCTTTTGTTTTGTCTACCGCAGTCCCAACATTACCGACCTGGACAGCGAACGCCATCTTGCTGCTATCTCGTCTAATATAGACGAATTAATAGAATTATATCCATCGTCGGAAATCGCACTAGCGGGTGATTTCAACGTTCATAATGTGAATTGGCTGAAATACTCGTCTAAAACTGATTCAGTTGGGAGAGAACTTGAATTGTTTTGCGATTTCTACAATCTTAAACAACTGATTACGTCACCAACCCGAATCCCTGATAAATTCGGTGAAAGGGCTAACCTTCTAGACTTATTTATGTCCTCACACCCTGAAAAATATTCAGTTACAATCTCATCACCTCTTGGTAACTCTGATCACCTTCTAATACCAGCCAGTTTTTCGTTAACATCGGTAGCTCGTAAAAAGAACCCACCTAATAATCGTCTTTTATGGCATTACACTGAAGCTGATTGGATTGGGTTTAATAATTTCGTCGGTGGCTTTGATTGGTCGTCATGCTTCGAAACAAAAAATGTGGACTACATGTGCGACTCCATAGTTAACATCATATGGTTTGGTATGTTTGCATTTATTCCACACAGTTGGAAAAATTCAAAACCAAAAAACACCTCATGGTTCAACCACAATTGCGAAATTGCCATAAGAAATAAGGAAGCAGCTTTTAAAGCCTACAAGGGTAATCCTTCCGAAGAGCCCTTTCAGTCGTACCGATCTTTACGTAATATCTGTAAGTCTACTATACAAGAGGCTAAATTTCAGTACGATGGTAGCATAAGACAAAAAGTCTTTGTGCAAAGAAAGGGTAGTAAGGGTTTTTGGTCTCTTGTCAAAGCAGTGAAGAATAACTTCTCATCTTCTTCTGTTCCGCCTCTTATACATAGCAATGGACAGTATAACGAGCCACTTGACAAAGCTAACGTCTTTGCCGAACTATTCGCTTCTAACTCAACTTTACCACCCACTCTTCAAAGCCCTCCCTCTATACCTGTATGCTCCTTCAAACAAAGATCGTTGCATTTTCGTTCTAGAGAGGTTTTTAAAGTTCTTACCAAGCTTGACCCTTCGAAGTCAGCTGGCCCTGATGGTATATCCCCTATAGTCGTAATTCAATGTGCTTCTTCCTTGGCTAAGCCACTTCGTAAACTATTCCATCTGTCCTATTCATTGGGAGTTTTCCCATCGTCATCGCCTACACCGCAGGTCGAGCAACGCGGAAACATGGAGCGGTATAAAGAACGAGGCAAGGAAGAAGATGGAAATTGGCTCATATCCAGCCTATCCTTAAAAAAGGTGATGCATCAATCATGTCTAAAGCTTTCGAAACACTTATAAACAACCAATTAATTCAATACCTAGATTCGCATGATCTCATCAGTGATCGTCAGTACGGGTTTCGTGCTTCTCGTTCAACCGGAGACTTGATGACCCTTTCTCACAGAGCGATGGAATCATTGTCTTCATTGCTTTGGTGAAGCAAACGTGGTTGCTTTGGATATTTCAAAAGCTTTCGACCGTGTGTGGCACCCATCTTTAATATCCATTATATCTACGTGCTTTTGGCATTGATCCCACACTAGTCAACTGGATTGAAAGCTTTTTAAGCGATCGCTCAATCGCTGTTGTATTGGACGGCGTTAAATCATCTGTTCATTCAATTAACGCTGGTGTACCACAGGGTACTGTCCTGTCCCCGACTCTTTTTCTGATTTTCATCAACGACCTTTTAAACTTAACTTCCAATCCGATCCACAGTTTTGCTGATGATAGTACTCTTGATTTTGTATACTCTTTCAGATCTGCAGCTGACTCTCGCGGTGACGCTACATTAACGCAAAGACATTCTATGTTTGCATCATTGAACCGAGACATATCTACAATAATTACTTGGGGTGAAGCAAACCGGGTAGTTTTTAATGCTAGTAAAACCCAATGTTGTTTGATATCCAATACAATAAATTGTACTCTCCTTCTACATCTCTGTCTATAAACGTTGATGGCGTTAATAATTCAAATTCTGCTTCCCTTAACATCCTTGGTACTAGCATCTCATGCAAACTTAAATGGACCGATCATATATTCGACATCGCGAAAAATGCCTTAAAATACTAGTTCGTTTTATTGAAATGAAATTCGCGAACTCCACAATATTATTCTCGAATAAAAGAAACACCTTTACATTGAATTCGCCGTTTTATTAAAATTTAAAAAATTCGGATGCATTTCGGACGGCTTTCCGTCCATCTTCAGCAACACGACTAAAAATATTGCGTGGAAATTGTCAAAAAGTTTTAGATAACAAATTAAAGTGTGTAGCAAAAAAGATGTACATTAAAAATTAAAAAAAAAAAAGTAAAAAATTAACAAATGGCAAAAGCCAAGCAAAAATACAAAATAAATTGAGAGTACATTAAATTAAATTAAAAATAAATAAGAACATAGCAAAAGCAACAAATTTTAAATGAAATTCGAAAAGAAAGCCAAGAAATGAGAACAAAGCAAAAGCAACGATGTAAAATAAATAACTTAACATTCAACAGTTAAACAAAAATGATTAGTCGTGTTGCTGAAGATGGACGGAAAGCCGTCCGAAATGCATCCGAATTTTTTAAATTTTAATAAAACGGCGAATTCAATGTAAAGGTGTTTCTTTTATTCGAGAATAGCCTTAAAATACCTTGGGTTCTTAAATAGGTGTAAAAAATATTTTTCTGCCAATGATCTAGCCCAAATTTATAAAAGCCACATAAGACCTAGACTGGAATATAATTCTCATATTTGGGCTGGTGCAGGCAGTACTGCATTGTCTATGCTGGATAAAGTCCAACGCAAGGCTTTTAAAATAATTGGCGATCAATCTATTACATCCCGAATTGAATCTCTTGAGCACAGACGTATCGTTAGTTGCCTAACCACCCGACTTTCAAGTCGTGCCCACCAGCATACACTAGAAATCAAGAACAGCCGCACCGTTAAATTTTCCGACTCCTTCGTTACTCGATCAATTAGAATGTGGAATAACTTACCATCTTCAGTATTTCCAGTAAATTATGATCTCCAAAAGTTCAAACTAAATGTGCATCGGCACTTCCTAGCCACGCAACCCCCTCTCAATCCCTTACCCTAATTTCCCCTCTGCCAAGGCTATGCATGCATTAAAGGGTTATCCCCTAAAGCCTTGCCACTGACATAAAAAAAAAGTAAACAATCGATTCTGAAGTCAATAGCCAGGATTGATATTTTATCCTTTTTTTTCTTCTAAAAATGGTGTTAGCTAACCATGGCATTAACCGCTTCAATTGATATCGATTTTAATTGATCCTGCACTTTACATGTGGCTCTTAAGTAAAGAACCGGGCCGCGTTGACATAGTTAAAAAAAAATATTCGTCATATCCGCATCGGTTTTTGCCGGTCTTTTTTATGAAAATGCGATTTCTCAATACTTAATACGTTATAAATCACGAATGCAATTCCATTTCAAAATTAAACAACAACAACCATTTTACGATAAATTTCTAATAAAATCTTGTCTTTCTCATTTTAGTTTTATTATCAATTTGCTCTCTGCTCTGTGATCCAAATCCAGATGATCCCCTCGTACCAGAGATTGCAAGAATATATAAAACCGATCGGGAAAAATATAATGAATTGGCACGAGAATGGACAAGGAAGTATGCTATGTGATGCGTTCCAGTTGTACAATCGATCCGTCATGATGTAATAAACGCTATTACACATTATACTTATTATTCTTACTACAAATATTATTCAAAACAACCAACAACAATGTCAGATACAGAAGTCGAACGACAACAACAACAACAACAACCCGAACAGCAACAAACATCAAAACCAACAATTGCAAAATCAGCAACAAACAATTCAATACTACCGTAATGTCATCCTGCGAAACGATTGAGAAAGCGTGAGAAGAAAAGAGAATAATGTAATGATGGAAGAAAAGATTTTTCACCGTAACAACATCAACGGCTACAACACAACAACTATGCAATTAGCTAAAGCGAGAGAGAGAGAAAAAACAAGAACAATTCAGAAAAGCAGAGAAAAGGAGAACATTTTTAATTATAAAAAAAAAGATAAATGGAAAATGTGAGAGAAAGAAAAAATAAAAAAAAATTTGAAAAAAACCAAAATGAGAAATTGAAAAATAATTTTAAATCACACTATTGATAGTAATATACCATAAACCTTGAAGCAAGAAATAATTATCAATAAAATCAGTTATCATCAATCAGCAGCATGTGTTACCGCACACAAGTCTTGACCGGATAACACATAAAACACATTTTAGTACATTGCATGCATTGATTGCAAAATTCATTTTCCCATTGAATTTATCATCAATTTATTTTTTCCTAAAATCAATCACAATCATTTTTTTCATTCAATACTTATAAATAGTAATATCTCTCCTTGTGGTTTCGTCTCTCCATTTTCATGTATTTTTTCTGTGCGGATGCATGACCACTCTAGAACGATTATAAAGCGCGGGGAAGTGTTCAGAACGTGAATAAAAAGATATGCTCTTTTTGCATCGGTGTGAGTGTGCGTATAGACTTTTTTTTCGGATAGAGAAAACACACCAAATTTGAGGCGGGATAGAATAAATAAAAAATTGAAATCAATAGTGAAAAATAAACGAAAGAAGCGAAGCAGCAGCAGGTCTACTTTATCATTATATAGATTGTAAATGAAATATACAGCCAATTTTAAGTTATGCGAAACACCAATTTTTTTGTTATGAATTTTGCGGTTCAATTTTTTTTTTCGAGAAATAATGACGTAGCAAAAGATTATAACACTTTCTCTAGTCTCTAAACGTAGATGCAACGATTTTTTATTTATGTGGACACCTTTTCCTTGTAGTCTGTTACTAATCATAGGCAATCGGCAATATTGTCAGGATAGATTCCCGAAAATAGTGGTTGACTTGTTTGCGCGTTGTCGCCGGTTTTGTTTTTCTCCTCTCTTTATGAAATTGCGACGGTACTTTCTTTATCTGACGATCCGTGTTTTCCAACAAAACAAAATGATGTGTAAGTGTCTCCCCCCTTTTCTCTCGGAATTCGATCCCGTGTAAAGTTTCTTATCTCCTGAATAGCGCATTTGAATTTATGAATGTATTTGTAGCGAGGACGACTCCGCTATAATTTCTAGTTTTTTCTATATATATATATATATAAAAATGAAAGGAAATGCAAAAAAAACAAACATCAATGATTTAAACAAATAAAAAAATCAACCCGGATAGATTGATTGTGTTTTTCTAAATAAAACAAAAGAATAAGTAATAAGAAAACTAATTGAATTTAAACTAAAAAAAATGGAAATTATTTAAATAATAAAAATACCATTTAAGTAAAATTATTCTCTGTATGAAATATACTTACGACTTTTCGTTTTTCTTGTGTATGCAATGTGGTGAAGAGTAGTGCGGTGCGATGGGTGGCGCAGTTCGGTGAAGGTAGTCTTAATTTTTGGAAGCGAATCGTCATTTAATCGAATATTTGTAGCCAACGGGATTAGACTAAATTTATAGGAATTCTTTTGAGATAGTGAAGTGATATTCAATAAAATGCTGAATGAACTACATGAAAGATATACATATTTGTACTTCTACTTGTAATTATATGCCGTTAGCCTATGAAAAAAATCCATGAATTCGACTATTCTCTCTGGGGCTTCGTTCTACTTTCATATCTATATATATATAAATGAATGTGCATTTGTGTCTGTTGCCAGTAAACGTCTAAACCACTGGACCGATTTGGATGATTCTTTTTTTGTTTTATCCGTCTTACGTTGGAGAAGGTTGGTTGGTTGGTAAAAGTGGCGGCTTAGGCAGAGGCTAGCCAAAAGCCCAATTAGCGCAGTTTTGAATCCACAAACTCCGTGAAGTTCAACTAGTGTATATGTAATGAATTTAGGAGTGGGGAGGTGCCTTGAACCAGCCAGTGTTATTTAGGAAGTACAGCAGCTCCCCTAATTTCACATTAGCTGCATCCTCCAAGCCTCCCAGAAAAGCCATACCGAGCGTCCTATACCGGGTTCTGGCAAGTCCCGGGCATTCACACATTTACATTACCGCAGCTGCGGCAATGCGCGTTGTAGGCCTGGCAGCGTGGATCCCCATTGGCCAGTGCCCCGTGATAACAGCAGTAAGCTTGGCGATATATCTACGCGGTTTAGTCAGAATCTCAGACGTTCTTTTCCAGTCGTAGGAGGGCCACATCTTCCTTGATATAACGCAAGTCCTCAGATTTCAACAGCAAGCATTTCTGCTTGAAAAATGCTGGCATGATCAGGAAGACGGCAATATTCAGAGATACTTAGTGATTTGCAGAAGATTCCAGCACCCACGCCACAATCCATTTTAGACCCATCGGTGAAGAGTGTGATGTCAAAATCCTTGACCACCTCACTCTCTTTCCATTCACCTCTAGTTGGGAATCTGACATCAAAGTTCTTCCCAAAGCTTAGTTTGGGCACTTTGAGATCCGTTACAGCGTTGCGTACGTCTTGTGGTAGCTGGTTTAGAATATTGCTGTGTCCGTATGGCCTAGCACTCCAGCAGCTTAACGCTTTGAGTCTGACTGCACTACATGCTGCCAGTTGGTTGATAAACAGTTCGATGGGTAGAAGATGCAAGATTACATCCCTCGGGCATGTTCGCATGCCCCCTGTGATGCTAAGGCAAGCCGATCTCTGCACTCTACCGAGTTTTGTTACATTGTAGTCTTTACTGACCGCTAGCCACCAGACGAGTGACCCATATGTTAGGATAGGTCGTACCACCGCCGTGTACACCCAGAGTACCATGTTTGGCTTGAGACCCCATTTCTTGCTAAATACTGTGTTGCAGCAATACAAAGCAAAGCAATACAGGCTTTTTTAAGACGCTCCTCAATGTTCAACTTCCAGTTGAGCTATGAGTCCAGAATAACGCCCAAAGACTTCGAGCTGGGCGATAGTTCCAGTGATAGTGATAGTTCCTTAATCATCTCCCTGTCAAGTCTGGCTAGGATTTTGTTAATAACTACATACTAGCCACAGTAGTGGAGAGATAACACCACCCTCGAGTTTATGTGACACAAACTGGTCCAAAATTCAGGTCTGCCAAAATGCCGCTCCACGCACAGCGACAGGTTGCCTTCTGATGTGTGCCCAGGATCACTTACATCAGGAGACGAAATTGATGCCAATGCGTGACCACAATCTCCTACTCTCAAAACAGTATCTTGTTGGTTGCTATCGTAAGAATCATACCAATAATTATCTCATGGACCGAATTCCTCCACCACGACATGTCAGGCGTGGTTTACGAGACCTTGAGAGAGAGGTTCAGGGATACAAACCCTTACGACGAAGTTACATACCGAGCCGCCATCGCAGCGATCCACACTGAAGAAGTTAATCGGTCTGTTGCGAGCTTAGGTGCGAATACAGTCCTCTCAGAGCGCCCACCACCAATTAGGCCTGAGGAGATTAGGCTCCCGAGAGCCACTAGAGTAACACTAGCTCAACTTCGGTCGGGCTTTTGTTCACGCCTTAATTCGTACCTTTCTCGCATAAACCCGCACATCCAAAACATCTGTCCAAACTGCGATGGTACTCCTCATGATGTGGGTCATTTGTTTCAATGCGCCGCTGCGCCCACTGATCTTACCCCTATATCGCTGTGGGAAAACCCTATCGCAGCAGCTATGTTTTTGTCCTTAGACCTCACGGACACAAACATTGACGAACCATAAATCATACCCACATAGATGCACAGAGGTTTCACACCTTTCTGCACCGCTAAAAGAAGAGGAAGAAGTCAAATCGAGACTGAATAGAGTTCGGTGATTTAACCCAAATGTATCCTTCTTAAGATTCTTATCATAACGACATTGGCTATAACGACGCATCGGCTATAACGACGGAAATTCCAGGTCCCGAGATCTAAGAGGCTCGCTCGGTACAATTTTTGATGGATATAGCGACCATCGCTATAACAAATGATTGGTTATAGCGACTGCATTTTTTCTACTCGAGAGGCAAAATGATCGGATATGACAACGAACGCTCGGCACATGGCATTTTTTTGTATGCGAAATTATTGCTTTTTTGGCATCAAGATCAAGTTTGAGTTGAAAATTAAATTTAGTGCGAAAATTCACTCATATCTATGTAAAAATAAAAGTTCTAAAATTCTTGTTTTTGGAAGGCCGTAATAATACGACATCGCATCGCAATCACTACTAAAGGTTGTTAAAACGTCGTAAGAAATTCAATATTCATGTTACGAAATGTGATTTGCAATAAAACAATCAACACAGTAGAGGATTTGAGACAAACCCCTCGTGAAAAACAGCACGCCAAAATATCGTGCCCGTATTCATCACATCGTTTTCGGAATCTGCCCTAAGCTTTATTTAGCGGATCCACATCAATTCGGTACCAACGATCGATCAAGATAGGGGAGCAGTTATTAAACTATATACAATAAGCGCCTCAAAATTAGTTTTCTGCGAATTGCTTTGCGACAGGGACATATCGAGATACAAGATTCGACGACGTCCCAGTCGGCTTCCTGATTTACTAGCTCTGTCTTTATTCCCTTGAAATCAAGAATATATTAAAAGAAACCATTTTAGAAAAATGAAGGAGTCAACCGAAGAAATTAAGTTTATCTGCTGTGATCTGTGAAAAGTAGAGCGAAGTTGCCGTAAATGACTCCAAAAGTTTAATAATGAAAAAGTGCAAAATTCTTTGGCATTCTTAAAAAAACAAACATTCTGAAACTTGAATTTCTTTAATTTTTACAACATTTTAAGAACCGTCTGGTTCCTGTGTGCAACCCTGTAGAGACTACAACAAATACAGGTCCTGCTTCAGGTTTTATTGACGAAAAAATCAAATTCTAATTGAGAATTTGTTGATTTGTTTAAAAGATTAACGATGATGTAAGGAAAGGACATTGCCAAGATGCCCATGGGGCGGAGCCAATACCTCTATAACCGGGCAGGTTGGGCAAAGACGATAGGGCTCCTCAACGAGCGAGCAGCGGCATGAGCTTGCTGTAGCTCAGTAGCGGGAGAATTGGGCCGGGTCTTTGTCGCTCGTTACGCCTGTCCTTTTACAAAAAGGGATATCGCATGTCTGAGATAGACGATACACACAAGAAGGTTAAAATGGGGAAAACTAACGCGAATTGTAGCCAGCGAGCACTGGTGCCATCTTTTGGATGCTCTGTAGACCCGGATGGCGTAGGATTAAACCCGTCCTGAGACGCCCGGGGCCAAACAAAGAAATGTAGTGCGCCTCCCTTTTCGATCAAAATTCTCCCCTGGAATGGGGGGGGGGGGGGGGTGGTTAGTTTATGTCGGGCCATAAGGCCATATTTTTTTAAACTCCATTGTAGAGCACAAATTACAAATTGGAGACGGGCACATATCACGAAATATGAACATGCATATGCCAGACAAAACTTATCACAAAAAACTTAGCTGTGCGTCCTTGCTGCCGACTCGGAGTGTTTTTCCTCCCTTCATGGCTCAAATATTCCAGAGTTCGCTATATGTTCAGATGAGGTAGCTGCTATTTTGAATTCTTTGAAACCAGATGGAGGCTCTGGTCCTGACGATTTACCAAACTTCTTTGTTAAATCATTGTCCTCCTCCTTAAGTATTCTCTTAACCTTTATTTTCAATTTAAGCCTAAATAGTGGTATTTTCCCAAATTCATGGAAAGTGGCAAATATCCTTCCTATTCCCAAATCTCCTAACACGTCCTCTATATCAAATTACCGTCCCATATCTCTTTTGTCCTGTTTTCCTAAAATCCTCGAGCGTGTAGTTCCTAATAATCTATATCCTGCAGTTTCTGCGTTTTTCGCTGACCAGCAACATGGCTTCGTTAAAGGTCGTTCGGCTTGCACAAATCTTATGAGCTTTACCAACACCGTGGCTCGTGCCTTGGACAACCAGTGTCAAGTTGATGTAGTATACACTGACTTTTCGAAGGCTTTTGACAAGGTTGACCATGATATTTTACTTGCCAAACTTCATAGTTTTGGTGTTGGCGGATCCCTTCAGACTTTGTTTTCGTCATACCTTAATAACCGTGAGTGCCGTGTTGTTTACAACGGCTCTTATTCTTCACCTTTTTGTCCATCGTCCCGGGTCCCCCAGGGTTCAATCTTAGGCCCACTCCTATTTAACATTTTTGTTAACGACATACCTAGTCAGGTTTCTTCTTCCTGCTTGCTTTATGCCGACGCGACGACTTGAAACTTTACAGGACTATCAATTCTCTTGATGACAGTCTTATCCTTCAAGAAGACCTCGAGGCCTTAGAAAATTGGTGTCGACGGAACTGTATATATCTGAATGTTCAAAAATGTCATTCCATGACCTTCTCGCTTAAACTAACACCTTTCACGTATGATTATTGCATAAACGCTACTCCTCTAGTTCGAGTCGATCGCTTTAAGGATTTGACTCTAAATTCAGGGGCGAACTAGAGGAAGACTTTAAAAATCGTATATACGACCAAAAAGGCTTCACTTGATTGGCCGCAAGAGATATTTCTATATTTGAAAAGTAATTTTTCATTGCGGTAAGTGTAATGCGTTTAGCATCAGCACGAGCGCGTTTGAAGTTAGAGATAGTAAGGGGAGATGGAGAACGCTTCCACTTGGTGCGGGCTTTATCCTTTTGTTGTAATGCGTTGGCAACTGCTTGAGTGAACCAAGGAAAACTCTTACTTTTTTTTTTTGCTGAACAAAGTGGAGTGTGGTGCGATATAACAATGCTTAGATAGTTATAGAACTTTTACACAGCTTGATCACAGCAAATATCAGCAAAAAAGGAGGACCAGTCAACTGATTGCAACGCAGCAGATATAGCATTGTAATCAGCTTTTCGATAGTTGAAACGACTAACAGTAATGTTATGCTTAAATGACGCTAAATGAAATGCTAGTTCAATTAACAAGGGAGGGTGATGAGGGTCAGGGTCTACGTAATGATATGGAGAGGACGAAAGAGATATGCAGGGCGATAAAAAATTGTGTAATTGAAATAATTCAAATTATTGATATTTTCATTCATTTCATTTCATTTTGCTGTAATTCCTTCATTTTCCTGTATTTGTTATTTCCGAAAAATAATTTAAACAAAATTCAGAAGCAATTTCATTCATTTTTGTGTCACACAAGGACGTATACTCTTGTCCTATACCACCGTAAGTTCGTGGTCTATAACGGGTTTTGACTTTACATTGCAATTACCGCTTATAACGACGACAGGACGCTATAAAAAATATGGTCGTATATAACGACAGTGGTCGTTATAAACGATATGAGCGGATATAACGACGATCGGCTATAACGACGTAAAATAGTCGGTCCCTTCGATGTCGTTATAAACGAAAAGATTACCACACTTAAGGTGGTATTACACTATCAAATAAAGTTTGTCCAGTGGGTCACACAAAATTTGTCCAACTTTTGCAATGACCAAAAGTGTTTTTCGAGACCTATTACACTATGGGACAAACAAATGACCAATTGGTTTGGCCAATGACGTAGTCAGTCAGGTTGCAAGTCAGTTGTTTGACCGATGCAAATTTACCTATCACACTAGTATGACCATTTCAGAAAAAAATGACCAAAGCTAACTTAGCTCCAATATGTATTTAGAGTGGTTATTGTGCATTGTTTCATTTCTTTATCGAATTTGCAAAGATGTTTAGTTGAATAAATGTTTGTTCTGTAAAAAATCAGTTTAATTTTGCTTGAAGGCGTAATCTTGCCTCTTGCTATTTAAAATGCTCTTTCAAATTTAAGAAGACCGGGAGAATGAAAAGAATGTTAGAATCAAAAAGGGGTGTATGGAGAACTTAGAAAAATTTGAGTAGCAGCTACCTCTTTTTACAAATTTTCTGTGTGTTTCAAGCAGGGGAGTACTCAAGAAAATATTTCGAAAGGGATTTAGGAATAAGGTTGACGGTGCTCATGTTTTATAACTACTCAGTGCATCCAAATCACTGAGTTTATACTAAAGAACACTGGGAAATTATCGTGAGAGTTAAAGGGACCATCAGATTTTTTAACCTCCAAAAAATATTCTTCGCATTCTCGTTTGTAGCTTGAATAATATGGTCCTCTTTTATTTCTAAAAAAATATAATCTTTTAGTCACTAATCATCTAAAATTGCGGAAAGACAAATTCAAAATTGACTGCGGATCTCAAGCTACTGGAAAAATTGAGAAACACCGGAGATTAGTTTCAGTTGTCCTACTTCTCACCTGAGAGTCCCTACAATCAATCTTTGTCCAATGATCATAATAAAATTCTGAAAGTAATTACATGATAATTTTTGTGAAAGAAGAAACAGAAGAAACTGTCAGTTAAGTTGCTACAGATTACTCGTATGCCGGGCTCGAAACTTGGACATTGTGCTTTTGAAATTGCGGTGCGTGTTTCTGAGAGGTGGGAACCCCCAAAACCACATGTAGGATCGCCACTAGTTTCAAGTCACTTATTGTGAGTCCGTTCGGCCGTGTACAAAATCAAACTGCCACCCTGAACGGGAACGTTTTTATCGTGACTTTAAAAGCGACAGCGATAGTTTCATATCTCCGATTTATTGCCAATATCTGGTAGTAAAGATACAATATCTAACAGTTGCCTCAAGGTAAAACCAAATTTACAAATAAATCAATATTTTTCGCCCTTCTTTAAATTTTTTCTACATTTTTTAATGGGAAATAATGTACTGTGTTTCCACCAGAAAAAAAAGATAAATTCATTTATAAATCGTGGATTACTAATTATTATTTGCAATTTAATTTATTGTTGACACTATGGCCAAGAGGTTCCACGTTGTTGAGAAAAAAAAAACTTTTACAACCAGAAAAATTCGAGAAAAAGATTAAAACGGCGCCGGCGTGCGTCTACCAACATTTTTTGGTAGAGATGAGATCGCCACTAGAGTTGTGTCCTGAACACGCAGATTGTTCCAGTCGAAGCTATTACCGAGAGTTTACCAAAAACATTTTCTTCGATGTAATTCAACGGATTAATTTAAGTTTTGAATTTTCGAATATCCCACAGTTTGCACAAAAGTATAAATTGTCGCTATTTTTTATATTGATCATTAAATGCACCCAATCGAATCATTTCGTTTGACCACCATGGGTCACACCAAAAACTCGTAATTTTTGAATGACCGAATGACCAAAAACTGCAAAATAATTTTGACCAAGGCTGTGTTTTGTTATTAATATTACTCTAAGGTCATAATGTTTGACCCGAAATGAACGACCACGATTGTCATTCATTTTTGGCCATTTATTTTGCTATTACACTAGTGGGACATACTTTTTACGTCATTGGTCAAACTTTATTTGATAGTGTAATATGCACCTCCTTTACACTATCAACAATTTGTTAATAATTTACGAAAACCCCTGATGACTACTATGCCCGATGATGATTGCAATGTAATTATGAAGTAAATTGCGAAAAAAAAACAAAAAAAGACGTGTTTCCGCCCGGGATCGAACCGGGGACCTTCCGCGTGTTAGGCGGATGTGATAACCACTACACCACGGAAACCGCTTGATAACCGTTTGTCAAATAGTAAACTTCAACATGAGAGTGAAATCACAACTCGCACGCTTCTCCTCTACACATAGCCGACGCCACCGACAGTCACGAATCCGATCATTCAGTGTCAGTCGTGCATCAGTCGCCGAACCGTCAACGTCAGTATCAGTAATTATTGTTTGCTGCTTCTCCCCGATCTTAGTTTGTGTTTTGTATTTGTATACCTAGAAATATGTGTGACGACGGCAAGTTGATTGATTGCGTCCGACAATATCCCGTGCTGTACAGCACGTCGCATGACAAATATTTGGATGTAGCGCATAAAACCGCGATTTGGACTACAATCGCCGAAGAGATGGACATGGATGGTGAGTAGAAAAACATAAGATAAAAATGCAATACAAATTGTTGGGCTTATAGTTTTGTGTTGCATGTTGTACGTACCTATTGTGAGTGGCTTGGTCATGGTCATACTTATGAGTATGTATGACCATATGAGAGAGTAGAGCACGAGAAAAAGAAAAGAAACAGCCGGTCGGTCTCGGTAAGTCCGTGCGAATGGAAATCTGAGAAAATAACGAAAGGCGAGTCGAAAGATTCTAAAGGTGGTATTACATTGTCAAATAAAGTTTGTCCAGTCACATAGAAAATTTGTTCAACCTTTGCAATGACCAAAGGTGTTTTTCGAGACCTATTACATTATGGAACAAAACAAATGACCACTTTGCTTAACCAATTACGTAAAATGCGTATTATTGCGTGAAACTACACGGCGAACAAAATCTCGAGAACACAACCGGTTTTTGATATGAAAATTGAACTTTCCCTTGCCTTGCTCCTCGCAAATCTCTTCTAAAAAAACGGTTTTCATCTTGTTCTTGTTCCCGTGTAGACAGGCCCAATGGAAAATGTTAGTGTTCCTCTTCATCCAAATTTCATCGAAATCAGTCCACCAGGAAGAGCCAGGGAAATAAATTGAAATTTCGTACACTCCAAGGGTGAATTTATTGTTATTCCAGTGACTGATCAAAATTGTTTTTTTTTTCGCATAGTTTTCTCTGTTAGTTGTGTAGTGCAACAAATACTAAATGAGTATACATTTTTCTATTACAGTAACAGCATGTAAATCCAGATGGAACAACATCCGAGACACATATCGAAAGTCCATAAAGAAATATGCTGCCAAGTACGGTCAAGACTCAAAGAAAATAAAATTATATAAATATTCGGATAAGCTAGATTTCCTAACAGGAAACATAGGTTCTTACGAGGACTGGGAAATACTACCTAAAGCTGATGCGAAAGAAGGCGATCCTAAAGAATGGACTACAAATACAAAGGAAGAACCGCCCTTCGAACATACAATACACGATCAAAGTAGCCATCAAGACACTAGCGTAGAATATGAAATTCCGGAAACTATTCTTGAAGAGAGCACAGAACCACCAGCTTTGCCCCCATCACGACCCACCCAAAAACGATCTGCTGCCAAGCAAGCAAATCAATCAACGACTGCAACTAAATTGATGGAATATCTGATTGCGAAAAGTGAAAATGAAAAATCTCAACATCCAGTTGATATTTTTCTGGCCGGTATTGCTACAACATTAAAAACATTTTCGCCATATCATCTTCATCTGGCCAAAGCAGAGATATTTAACACTGTGCACAAATATGAATATGAAACCATTATGGAGGTACAGCGCAACAATACTATGCAAAATGCGGAATCGCATTCAACTTCGTCGTCTTCGTTGTATATGCAGCCCCATATAAAGGAAGAACGAAGTACTACACAACAGTATAGCTTTCATCAGTTTCAACCAAATATTGATAAGGCCAATTAAAAAGTTATCAAGCGCGTTGCTTTGGTCCAGAACAGGTTAACCCATTATGACTGATACTTGAAATAGATTACGCGCATCAGCAGCAGCATCGGCAAAATTTCATAGCTGACAAATATGCTGAATGCCAAGTGTTCTGCTCAACATTTTTGTCAGCTATGAAATTCTGCCGATGCTGCTGCTGATGCGCGTAATCTATTTCAAGCACCAGCGTCTTACTATTTTCTTTCTATAGCTCACAATATTCAATTCATTGATGACTGACTGAAATTTTTTCCTAGCGGGCACCATATGCACTATATTGCTTGAAATAGATTACGCGCATCAGCAGCAGCATCGGCATCGCGAAACGTCAAGCGCAATGCATTATACATTGCTGACAAAAATGTTGAGCAGAAGACCTGGCATTCAGCATATTTGTCAGCTATGAAATTCTACCGATGCTGCTGCTGATGCGCGTAATCTATTTCAAGCATGATCAACGCCGTCTAGATATTAAGGCCGCAAACGTTAAATCGCCTACTAAATTTGCACTGTTTTGTTGTTCCTTTTAATTACGTCATATGCTTGTTGTTGTTTGTTCGTATCCGTCCACAATTTAGTAGGCAACCGGTACAGCCGAGTTACGGCCTTGATGTATCTAGATGGCGTTGGCATGATCCACTTTCGTTTTGACGTTGTCTTATCGAACACCCTGTATATATAAACCAAATATTAGGTGTGTTTTTTTGTTTATCCCGTGGGGGTTTGGGTAACGAAACTCCATATAAAAAAAATGCCAGCTGATCCAACTGTAATTTTTTTTATATGAAGTTTCGTTACCCAAACCTACACGGGATAACCAAAAAAACACACCTAAAATATTTATACTGATTCGGTATTGTTCCACGATTTTAGCATTTTATTCGGAAAATGCATATAAAAAGATTGTCGTTTGACTCGGCGCTTTGCGTTTCTGCAACACGTCCGCTAGCCTTTTCAAATACAAAATAAAAATACGCAATTGGCTTTCTTAATTAGACCAATATAGTAATTAGAATCTAAATTTTAACGCTCGAATAACGGGATCATGGTCCCGGTCTTAATGGGGGTTAAGGGGACTGTCCATATAAACTCTGACTAGAATAAAGTAATAACAACTACAAAATGGAAAGTTATCCTATTTTGTTTTGTTCAGAAACAAAGTGATGCAACTTTTATGTTATGTAATTAATTTTAATAGAAGTAAATATATATTTGTTTATAAGTGTAGCATGTTTCGATTTTTTATTAAAATCCGAGCAATTGGCCCACAATTTACAGAAATCTGCTAATTCGTTCTAGTCCCGTTTGGACTAGAAGTTGATACAGTTTTCTAATTACGTCTCGAAGCGCAATAAAACGGTTAAGTATTCTATCCCCCGAAAAATTGCATTTATCTCTGCCTTTTTCATAGACACGTTTCAACTGCAAAATAACAAGATATCGTCATAAATAATTGTCATATAGGCTATTCACGCATGGCCGCAAAACCTAGGTGATGAATAAAATCTTGAATCCTGCTCACACTGTGGTCATAATCTGGTTCCACGACTTATCAATATGTACAGAAAGTTCCGTCTGAAAACTTGATTCACGACTGAAACTGCTATTAATATTGATTTGTTACAAAAAGAGAAAATTCTATGTCAATTATCAAAAAGGGAAAAAATCACACTTATGTGTATGAAACCGTGGACAGAACGGAAAATGGGTTTGAAATGGTTTACTGTAGTATTGAAGTTGTTTGTCAAAGGCGGACTTCGCCACGATTTTGGCAAAGATCTCGTTACAAAATGTATGGGAAATCTTGAAGGTCTTAGCCGTGATTTTGCAAAAATCCTGTGATTTTACAAAATCTAGGGTAGAATCGCATATTTTTTAAATAGCTCCTATATTAAACTAAAAATATGGTGACATTGGTACAAAAACCTTCATTATTCGCAATTCTTAAAAAAATTAAGCAATCAAACAAAATTCTTAGCCTTTGTCCACGATTCGTGGAGTAATTTGATAGCTATCTTGTCAACTCGCATTCGGCTGGATAAATTTAAGATTAAATGAAGCACCCTGTATACAAAAAATCGCTTGGCAGCACCAAATGTACTGAAATTCTTCGTAAAGTTGGCCAGCCTGCTGGTATTTGACGTTTTCTCTGCCACCCCCAGCCAGACCTGCGATTTCTGTCTGTGGTGCTGTGTGGTGCAATTTTTTATCGTACCCGTACGCGTATTCGCGTCTGTGAATTTCGATCACAATCGGTGAAACTCTAAATCTCATCTTCCTGTAAATTGCAGACGCAGTGTCGTTTCAATTTATTCAGTGTAATCCCTGTCGATCGCCTCCCCGGTGGTGAAGTAACACACGTCGTCACAACTGGGATCTGAGCAGAATGGCACTCGCACATGAAGCCCGGCTACTCCTGGCCTGTCGTGGATTTTTTGGACAGGTAATAATTTTCAGCCATTTAGATTGATTTATTACGGTGACTAGTTACACTTTATCTGCATTTAATTGTGAGATGAGTTTCTCTCGGTAAGCTGCTTGCTAAGCAGAGATTAGGTGCCCGTACCACATCTTTCTTGGTGACAGTCGTCAGGTATGCAGTGGAATGGTTACGTAAACTTTATGTGGCAAAATATTTGGAAACCGGTGACGATGAAAAGGAAGAAAGTGATTTTTTTTAAATTTTCAGGATGTTGGAAGTTTTATAGATTTCCGATTTCATTTATGATGAGCTCAGCTCTGTGTTCTGCCTAGGGAGACAACAGATCACAGGTTCATAAATCTCCCAGCATAATTATCTTAATGTGAAATGATTATATAAAAGATGTTCGACGTATGTATGTATGGCTGGGGGTTGGTTCTTTCTATCAACCAGTAGAAATTGTGAAATATATCATCAGTGCGCAGTAACAAAAAATAGGCAAACGAAATTTAAAGTGAAACACATAATCATGAGATTTCCATAAATAAATCTAACAAAACAAACATGATAATACATTTACCGAGCTTAAAACATGCGTACAGAAGCAAACGGGGTTGGTGTTTTGCAGTCCAGAGAACCGCGAATCCATGGATTCGAATCAATAACGATTCGCCGTGTGTGTGCCTTAGAGGTCCCCCGATTGGACGAAAATTTAAAAACCTATACTGACTTAATTCTAAGGTAGCTTTCAGTATATAGTCCTTCTACCTGGTGCTAGTTTTACTAGTTTCGAGGGACAATGTTCTTTGATCGGTGCTCAAAAATTTATTTGCGTCGTTTTTCATGATCCCCCGTTTCTTCCATGGGTCGAACATACCTGGCCGATTTATTCTAAATTACTACTAACTGAGGTGTTCGTTAAATCGTACTGATACTAACCGATTCGTTTGTCTTACATACACCTTGTAACAGGCGCTACTTGCAATCCGGCAGATTCCGCGTTATTCCTCCAGCTTCAAAGGGTCATTTTCGCCACCTGGAAAGTTCATCATGGTGGTGTTCTTCTTGAGGTGACGACCTGTGAGTTAAATTTGGATAAAGCATTTTCAATTTTTTGAAACATGTGGGTCCCATCTTTTTTCATCTCTATGATAAACTCAATATTGCGGTGAATATTGTTTATTGCGAAGAGGACCCGGTCAATATCAGAGTAGGCATTGCCCGCTTTTCTTCAATCTCTTTCTCGAGTAATCCCATGAATCGCTCAGCTAGTAATGGCGAAAGCGGATTTCCCATTGCCACACCGGAGGGTATTTAATAGTATTTACCCCGGAATGTCGAGCTCTGTGTCCGTGATCGTTCGGTCGTCAATCTGTTATGTAGAGATTCATAGAGAAACGATTTTCCAAACTCGGCATGACCCGCCGCAAGTTTATTGTTCAGAAGATAAGAAATAGTCTTATCGTAGCATAATAAACTAACAATGCGGCTAGGAAGTGGTATGGCTGACAACCGTATCACACTCCGAATCCGAATTCAGTTGCATTTGAATCGTTGACGACTACACACGTCGTCAGAATGTGAAGTAGACTTTTCATTCTTACAACAATTTGCAAAGTTTGTATGGTGTCGAACTTTTCTTTTCATTCCTGGGTAGAACTTAACTAATTTAGTCATCTCTCAAGTTGGAAAACCGATTGCCTGATGGGCGTGTTAGGGAACAACGCCCTGACATCAAACGATACCAGTACCTAGTGGCGGATTTACCAGTAGGCTGAAGCTTAGGTTGGCAGATTTCAAGTGGCGACAAATTCGGGGCAAACGATGTGAACACGCAGAAATTTACCGGGAACGATATCAACCCAGTCGGAACGTCAACAGGAATTTGGCCATTGCCAAGCGCCAGCAGCAGTCTGGAAAATTCAGCAGCCGATGGGTCGTTCTGCAATGCGACTCTCATGTTCGTAGTCAATTTCAAGCTTCTTCACCCAAAATTTAACACAAAACGTTTTTTATCACAATGAATTCCACAATTATTCGAAATTATTAAAAGCTTTACAACAAATTGTTCACCTTTGCATCGTTTAAAATCATCAAATCATTCGATAAAATGCAAAAAAAGTTGTCTTACGGCAACTGCCTCTACGGGGCGGACCACACCCGTTTTGTTACTGCAAAACGGCCAAAAGCTGCCAATATGCCTTCCTGGCAAGAGCCCCGGCAGGAGCCCTGAAGGTTCGATGCAGGAAGGTTGTGTTTGTCTGTGTATATGTGTTTTTCGTCATATTGGGAGCATTACTTCTTGGCGCGGCTGCTCTCAATTTTACTAATTCGCGCCGGTGTTGAAACAAATCCAGGACCAATGGTATGGATTTGTAGTGTCTGCAACCAACGAATCGGTTCGAATGCCAGATCAGTGCAGTGTAATTGCTGCAGGGAATGGGTTCACTTTAGGTGTTCGGGGCTACGAAGACAGGGTCAACACTCCTTAGCATATGTTGCGGCAGGTTGTATGAATTCCGGGCAACCCAGGGCTGCTCCCAGCCCACCTTCTCCACCACTGCCCCTACACCGCCAAACAATGTGATAAGGAATGCCAGACCCAGTCTTATGCCTGGCCCTCCTCCTCCAGCAGTTTTCACTGCACTATCTATATTACAGTTTAACTGTAATGGCATTCGCAGCCGGAATGTTGACACCATACCATCTTTTACAGCGGACCAGGTTAAAAAAGTCATCGAGAATGCTAAAAACTCCAAGGCCCTCGGACCAGATGGCATTTCGATGACCATGTTGAAACATCTCGACCTTCCAGCCATTGAGTATCTCACGGCCGCCTTTAACTTGTCGATGTCCACGCTTGCCATCGCTGAAATCTGGAAAACAGGTCGTATTGTTCCCTGTCTCAAGCCAGGGAAGAGCGCAAATCTCGGGGAATCCTACCGCCCCATTACGATACTTTCTCCTGTCGCAAAGACGCTGGAGGCCCTTATTCACCCCACTCTTGTTGCATATGCGAAGCTAGAACCTCACCAGCATGGCTTCAGGAAGATGCATAGTACCACCACTGCCCTCGATGCGATCACTACACGCATTCGTGATGGGCTAAATCAACGCAGTCGTTGTCACAGAACTATTCTGGTGGCAATAGACCTATCAAGTGCATTCGATAAGGTCAATCATTCAATGCTCTTAGCAAACCTGTTGAATATGCATCTTCCTGCACAAGAGATCCGTTGGATTGCCAATTATCTAGCTGGTCGGCACTCCTTCACCGAGTTTCGAGGCAAACGTTCTAAGCTTAGGAAAATCAAATTAGGTGTTCCACAGGGAGGGGTACTCTCCCCCACTCTGTTCAACATCTACATGTCCGGCCTTCCCACACCACCTGAAGGAATCGAGGTGATTTCCTATGCTGACGATTGCACCGTACTCGCCACAGGGAATGATAAGGATGAAATGCGCCTCCGAATTAATCGCTATCTAGGACGATTACAGGCATTTTTCCAAAGCCGAAACCTCACCATCTCTGCGTCCAAATCCTCTGCGACTTTTCTAACCACTTGGTGGGATGACATCAGATGGGAGATGGATATACATATTGGCAATAGTTCTGTTCCTACTGTTAAAAACCCCAAAATTATCGGGCTTCACCTAGAGAACATGATGACGTCTGCGAATCATGCAGCTTCAGTCTGTGAAAAAATGCGCAGTAGGAACAACATCCTAAAAGCTTTAGCTGGTAGCACCTGGGGCAAAGATAAAGAAACCATGCTAGCTACTTATAAACCGGTGGGTCGAGCGGCCGCTGATTATGCAGCCCCAGTTTGGACACATAGTCTATGTGACACAAACTGGTCCAAAGTTCAGGTCTGCCAAAATGCCGCTCTACGCATCGCGACAGGTTGCCTTCTGATGTCTGCCCAGGATCACTTACATCAGGAGACAAAATTGATGCCAATACTTGATCACAATCTCCTACTCTCAAAACAGTATCTTGTTGGTTGCTATCGTGAGGATCATCCCAATAATCATCTCATGGACCGAATTCCTCCACCACGACATGTCAGGCGTGGTTTACGAGACCTTGAGAGAGAGGTTCAGGGATACAAACGGGACCCTTACGATTAAGTTACATACCGAGCCGCCATTGCAGCGATCCACACTGAAGAAGTGAATCGGTCTATCGCGAGTTTAAGTGCGAATAGAGTCCTCTCAGAGCACCCACCACCAATTTCGCCTGAGGAGATTAGGCTCCCGAGAGCCACTAGAGTAACACTAGCTCAACTTCGGTCGGGCTTTTGTTCACGCCTTAATTCGTACCTTTCTCGCATAAACCCGGACATCCAAAACATCTGTCCAAACTGCAATGGTACTCCTCATGATGTGGGCCACTTGTTTCAATGCCCCGCTGCGCCCACTGATCTTACCCCTATATCGCTGTGGGAAAACCCTATCGCAGCAGCTATGTTTTTGTCCTTAGACCTCACGGACACAAACATTGACGAACCATAAATCGTACCCACATAGATGCACAGAGGTTACACACCTTTCTGCACCGCTACAAGAAGAAGAACTCTGTATATAAAAGTTTTGATTGACTCTTTCAACTATATTTAAACTCATCCATAGAATTTAATCATACCCTGAAACAAAATTTGTATCCCTTTGATTGACTTAACTTCATTGAGGTCAAGACATATTTTTCAATCTTTGTAAAACAGTCAAGTGTAAAATCCCGGTTTTTAAATTTTTGAATAATTCAACATGCCGTAGGTTGCGCTAGCCTTTCATCAGTTGCCCTGGGTTTGAATCCATTTCATGTATTGAAACTTTTTTTCATTAATGTGGCACGATAGCCCGACATCGGGGTTTGGCCGCCTGAATCGTTGATCTCCAATTGTCGCGGTTACCTGATTCCATTTTCGCAGCTGATGGGCGTCCTCACATACTGAGCTCTCCAGTGAATTACGGCTTTGGCCGCCTGAATCGTTGATCTCCAATTGTCGCGGTTACCTGACTCCATTTTCGCAGCTGATGGGCGTCCTCACCTACTGAGCTCTCCAGTGAGATCTCGGTTGTCCAGGCAATCTCGTTTCGTCAATTCGTTGTGCATTGTGCGTTCAGAACATTCTTTGGCATGCGGTTATCGTCCATTCGTTGTACATGCCCCGCCCATTGCAATCATAGAAGCTTTGAGATTTCCGATACTTCAAGCTCATCGTACAATTAATACTCGTGGTTGTACTGGATGCGCCATTAATCTCGCTTGCGAACGGCCTCGAAAATTCGAAAAAAGTTTTAAGGACTAGTATATGGAAATCCGACATAACGGTTTTTGTTACACAGCATGCATTTTGAGGATCCCTCATCTCTCAAAGGGGGGAAACGTATAAACACATTTGCCGGAATCTAGACAAGCAAATGAAGATACGAAAATTCTAGCACGATGTATTTCTAGCGTATGACCCTACTTTCCAACACCAGCGTCCAAGCTAGCTAGGTTAAGAGACGAATTAGGCAGTGCAATGAAGCAATTTGAACAAGTAAACAACAAAACCGGACTGACCTGTTTTAAATCTCATGAACCGCCTTTCAACAACACGCATTCCTGCATAGCGCTAGTAGTGCACTCACGAGTGAAACGTGTATCTTGGGACGCAGCCTCCGCATCCCAGCCAGTTACATGCAGCCACTCGCTGCCCTTCATTTTCCCATAATGTTGACAACATGTTTTCAAATGTATCTATATTGTTGGGGATGACTAGCCTTGCCCCTTTCGTGCACGCAAAAATATCGTCGGTCGGCTTCGACTGGCAGTATACGAAGCGGGTCATGAGATGCCTTCTCTGCCGCTCCCTCCATGGACTGCCACGGACAGCATGACCGATTACAGGGCCGTATTCTAACAAAAGGACTTCGTAAAGCAACTAACATGCTAAGAATCAAAAAACATCACAATATAGAAAAAAAAAGAAATTGTTTCCTTATACTGAGGATTTTTTATGTTTGTTTTATCGGCAGACACAATGGAAGGACATATCGCACACCTAGAAGAACAGTGTCACAACTCAAAAAACGGCAAATTTGAGTTAGGTATGCTAGAGTGTGAATATTTATGGTATCTACATACATACATGTGGCAGAGTGTAACAAGTCGCACTCCAAAACTGACCCCTAGAGGTCACCTTGTTGATATTCACTTCACAATTAAGAAAATAGTAATTAAAAGTATGTTTTTCGCTTCTCCTGAAAATTTGCATTTTTTGAGTTGTGACGGTGTTCTTCTAGGTGTGCGATATGTTGTGCCCGAAACACGTATCTGCCGATAAAATAATAATAAAAAATACGCAGTATAAGGAAACAATTTCTTTTTTTTTCTTTTCTATTTTGGAAAACTGAGGAAAACAAATTGGAACTTAACATAATATATAAATACTTATCACAATGTTACATACATAGTAATTTGAAGATTGAAGTTAAAATTAATGGATAAACGTGGCAAAATTGCGTATTGACTTAAGACTCCTACTCCATTATTCACATAATTTTTAAATTTTAATCTAGGCTCGTTCTATTCACGCAACAGCAGCCCTAGCCCAAGAAGGAGCTAAGATCAAATCTTTTCAAATTTATCGATGGAATCCGGAGAATCCAGGCGAGAAGCCGCATATGCAAACATATGAGGTAAATCTGAAGGAATGCGGTCCCATGGTTTTGGACGCTTTGATTAAAATCAAGAACGAGATGGATCCAACTCTGACTTTCCGTCGGTCGTGTCGTGAAGGCATTTGCGGTTCGTGTGCCATGAATATTGGCGGAACCAACACATTGGCGTGTATCAGGTAAATATTTTTTTTAAATTATACATCTTCCCCGTATCTTCACTAGTTTAATTTTTTCACAGCCATATCGACACCAATTGTTCGAAGCCGACCAAGATTTATCCATTGCCGCATATGTACGTTGTCCGAGATTTAATCCCGGACATGACCAACTTCTACGATCAATATAAAAAGATTCAGCCATGGTTGCAACGCAAGTACGATTTTTCTTAGCAGTTTTTTTTTATTGAAAAGAAAATTACTATGACTAAATGCATTTATAGGAACGAACATTCTGAGAAGAAAGGCAAAGCCCAATACTTACAATCCGTTGAGGATCGTTCCAAACTGGACGGTCTCTATGAATGTATCCTGTGCGCATGCTGTTCAACTTCTTGTCCGTCGTACTGGTGGAATGGTGACAAGTATTTGGGACCGGCTGTTCTTATGCAAGCCTATCGTTGGATTATCGATTCTCGTGACGAGTCCACACAGGAGCGTCTCGACAAGCTTCGCGATAAATTCAGTGTTTATCGCTGCCATACGATTATGAATTGTACTCGTACTTGCCCGAAAGGTTTGAATCCAGGCTTGGCAATTGCCGAAATCAAACGTCTGCTGTCCGGTATGGCGAAGAAGCCTGAACCGAGAATGGAAACAGCCGCCTTACACAAGTAGAAATCTTGTCGTCGCAATATTCTTAATTGCTAGTGTGCACATTGAGATGAATTTCTCAAATTAATGAAAATAGTTTTTAACACATTGCTTCGAAAAAAAAAAACACGTCTGCAGCTTAACATCGAGGAATAGAGAATAGAAAGGAGTTTTGATATGAGTGGATATTTTTTTTGTGGTAGAATCTTTCCCATTCAGTTTTATTAAGACCCGAAAGTTACAATTATTTATTTTGCGTGTATTTTGAAATAGTCCCCGTCTTCGTATAATTATTATGGGAATTATTGTAGATAATGTTGATAACGAACCTGTGAAAGAGAAGACGAATACAAAAATTTTGTAATAAAGGACGTTGTTAAAAATTAAGACGATTTTTATTAATATTTTACTAGATGTGATAAAAAAATACAAAGAGACTTTCTGAACATAACAAAACAACAAACATCACTAATTGCTATTTTAGAAGGCATGCATTTTCGTATCGAGTATCGTGTGTTGTGAGGACTACCCCAAGGTAGTTGATGTAGTGAAATTTTAAACTAAGCGAAATTGCATACAGAACATTTCATATTTCATTTCATTTTTCATTTCATATAAAAACTCGTTTTTAGAATGAGAGAAAAATGAGTTTTTATATGAAATGAGCGAGTCGCTGTCGCTAGAGCCGATGCAGTCGTGTCGAGGACAACGTACCTTTAAGCTGTAGATCAGTAGATCAGTCGCATTCATGTGAGATGTACAATTTTTTTAGCATACGTTGGTTTCCGGCTTTTTCAGAAATAGCAGATCTTCGGTGAAAATAGCAGTTAATTTACTTCTTAGAAAGGTATTTGGACTGAACTTTTAGTAAATACATACACTCGGTGCCACCTACGGGTACTTTTTTATTCGTTATTTATTATTTTATTATCCCGAAAGTACTTGACACCCTAGGAGCGGATTTAAACTCTTTTTGCCCGGGGTGAACTTCGTTCTTTAGAATAAATTGTGCAAAAGAACACTATTAATACGTTGCGTTTTAAATAAGTACTCAAAACTGTCCCTCTCTTTAATGTTTAATTTTCCCCTGAATATTTAGTCGGCTCGGGCTATCTGTCCATGCGTTACCGCAAAGCGAGAATATTCTCTCGTTCGGTGAATTAATTGCCAGGACGAGTATTTTGAGGTAACCTTGTTCAGTTCGTCACCTGCTTGGGGTCGTCCCCAATCGATGAGCTTTCTAGTGGCAAAACTACCCAAAACCCTTTTCGATTTCGTCCTCTGTACGTCGAGTACATTCTACGTCAAAAACAGCAAGAAACCCCCTTCTTCAGCTCGAACAAGTTTTTGCCTGTTTTCGACATAAAATGTACTGGAAACCCTATTCGAGCTCGTCCACTTTCAGGAAACGAAATCGATAAGGGTTTTTGGTACTTAGTCACTAGAAAAGATGATCAATTTCGTCACCTGCGTCTGGACAAACTGAACAAGGGTTCCTAAGTACACTAAAGGATAGAAAAAATCGAATCGTATTTTGCTGCTATTGATGATAGCTTTAAATAATTTTGTCCGTGTGTCAGGGTTTATCACTTCATCTCACGGCATCTCTTCATCTCCTGAACATATTTATTAATTAGGGGCGAAGTAACACAAAATTTAATTATCCATTATTAGATGTACGGAAATTTCGTTTTTACGAAATAGATGCGAAATTTGCTCATTTTTGCGAATTGATGCAAAATATGCAAATTTGTACTTTTTCCACGAAATGTTAATTTTTCTTAAAAAAAAAAGATGTGGAAGATAATTTTTCATCTTAGATTGATTTTTTCTCAAAGGATTCCCATTAATAAGAATAGAGAAATTTCCAAAACAGCAAGAGTTCGCAGACGAGCACAATGGCTTGCCAAACACCGAGCAAGGTGTTTAGCCGGAGGTCGGATGAATCAACTTTGTTTTCTGCATCGAGTTTTTTGAAGGTAAAGTTTTTTTGTGGTTCGACGAGCCCCAAAATTGAAATGAACTGTGCATAAAAAGCGAAACAATACTAGCGTTCCTACTGCGACCGGGTCTACGTCCCGGAACGACCCATGCCCCAGGCATGGCCAAGAGTCGCAAAGACCCCCTTCGACGCAAGAAGGGGTCGGATACTTTGTATCATCATTCATTCACCGTTTTTTCTTATGTGGAGCAGTTCTGGCCGGCCCAGCTGCTCCTCATTCTGCTAATACGTGCCGGCATTGAGACGAATCCTGGTCCATGGATGTGCTCGGTTTGCGCCAACAGAATTTGGTCCAATGTCCAATCGTCAGTTCAGTGCACATGCTGCGGACAATGGGTCCACCTCAAGAACTGTTCGGGACTCACAAACACCAATCAATGGTCAACATCTTACAGAGCGATCAGGTGTGGAAACAGAAGGCAAAACTCAAATCACCAGCCGCCTAACCAAAGTTCCCAACCATCATCACCTTCCACCCCTGCAAATGCTGTGAGGCCCGCTCCACCCAATTTGACCCCAGCTCCACGGATCATCGATGCAAATTACACCAGCACGAGGATAGTCCAACTAAACTGTAATGGACTCCAGCACAAAATCGCTGAACTAACAGCACTCATGGACAAACACCACATCCAAATAGCGGCAGTACAGGAAACCAAACTCAACTCTAGTCACTCACTCAGGTCATACGGGAACTACAATGTCATCAGACAAGACCGAGATAGGAACGCAGGAGGAGGTTTGGCTTTCCTCATCCACAATAATTTGCCATACAGCGTAGTTGATGTCACTTCCACCGATGACACCTTGGAACAACAAGCGATAATCGTCAAATCAGGAAATATTGACTTTGAAATCTACAACATATATATTCCACCTGTCTCCAGCTGTCCCACAGGTTACAACGTCAATATCAGCCCTCTATTAAACGGACAATATCGCCTCCTACTTGGTGATTTCAACGCACATCACGATTTATGGCATTCCAACCTCCAAAACGACACCAGAGGTAACATCATCGCCGACCAACTGGATGATTCAGCTTTCTGCCCTCTAAATGACGATAAACCGACCCGTATCACTGGATCCTGCACAAGTTCACCTGACATTTCCATCGCCAGCCCTGGACTTATTAATGACATCTCATGGGAACCAATCCTCACAACATCATCTGATCACCTGCCAATTATTCTGACTCTGGATATGCCGTAGAAATTCATCCATCCCGATAAGAAGACGTACACCAACTTCAACAAAGCTGACTGGGACAGCTTTAAAAGGTTCACCAACGAGGCTTTTGCTAGTCTCACCGACCCAAGTGATGTACGTATGGCTGAAAAACAAATTAGACGAATTATTCTCACTGCAGCTAAGAGATACATTCCAGCAGGCCGCATTCCCAGCCTAAAACCCAACTTCCCAACATCTGCGGCTAAATTGGCAAAAACTAGGGATCAACTCAGAAGTGCAGACCCAAGTGACCCACGGATAAACGACCTCAATGACATCATAGTCAAACAGGTCAACGACCACAGGAGAGGCATATGGCAATCACATCTCAGAAAACTAAATTTAAACACTGGTGTGAGCAAACTCTGGAGCACGGTTAGAAACCTATCCAACCCCACTAAAACTCAAGGGAGGGTTTCTATCAAGTTTGGTAACTCAACCGTGAGCGACGATAATAAATGCGCAAACCTTTTCAACAAACAATTCGTCGAACACCCAACTAAGGATAAACTCAAGCGCAAAATCACACGAGACATCCGAAACACTAAAGTTGATGAACATCTCCAAATCACCTCTACAGAAGTTGCAATGGCCATAAAGAATGCCAAAAATTCAAAAGCACTTGGTCCAGACGGTATAGCAATGATCATGCTCAAACACCTCGACACACCGGCCATAGAGTATATCACTGCCACGATGAACCTTTCGTTACGAACATTCATCATACCAGAAATTTGGAAGAGAGGCCGTATTATACCGTTACCCAAACCTGGTAAACAACACTCCTTAGGAGAATCCTACCGACCAATCACGCTTTTATCCCCTGTGGCGATAATATTGAAATCGCTGATACACAAGACTTTTGCGACGCACATATAACTCGCTAATCACCAACACGGCTTCCGAAAAATGCACAGCACCACCACTGCACTAGACCGAATCATGTCTAAGCTCTTCAATGGGATCAACCAGCCCCCGCCGTTTAAGCGTACCATTCTTGTGGCTTTAGATCTGTCGAAAGCGTTTGATACGGTGAACCACTCGCTCCTACTGACGGATCTCCGCAATTCATCCACACCGCCGCATATAGTCAAATGGATCGCAAACTACCTTGCCGGACGTCAATCCAGCACCGAGTTTAGAAATGGGAAATCTAAACTAAGAAGGATAAAACAAGGCGTACCACAAGGCGGGGTACTTTCCCCCACCTTGTTCAACCTATACATGTCAGGGCTTCCCACCCCACCCGAAGGAATAGACATTGTATCCTATGCTGACGACTGCACCATAATGACATCTGGCAACGACATTCCCGACATGTGCGATCTCATCAACGGTTACTTGGAAGAGCTCAACCTTTTCTTCAACAACAAGAACCTAATGCTATCAGCGCCCAAATCTTCGGCCACCCTCTTTACCACATACAACAAAGAATTCAACCAACGGCTTAACATCAGAGTAAATGACACCGAAGTTCCCACTATCCGTCACCCCAAAATTCTTGGCGTCACAATTGATAATCACGGCCTATTCAACACCCATGCCGACAACATTAGTGACAAAATGAAGGGCAGAAACAAGATCCTGAAGTCCCTTGCTGGCAGCAAATGGGGCACTGATAAGGAGACTTTACTCACCACCTACAAAGCCGTCAGTCGTTCTGTGGTAAATTATGCAGCACCGATATGGACAAATACCCTATGCAAAACCAACTGGAAACGGATTCAAACATGCCAAAATGCAGCCATGCGTACCATTACTGGTTGCGTTCGCATGTCATCGCAAGACCACCTGCACCAAGAAACCAAGCTGCTAGACCTCAAGGCACACAATGATCTCCTGGCTAAGCAATATCTTGTTGGTTGTCATCGAAGCTTACACCCAAATCATGACCTCATGGACAAAACCCCACCACCACGTCATGTAAGACGTTCGTTAAGGGACATGGAAAGGGAAGTCCAAAGGTTTAAACGAGTTCCTCTCGATAACTCCAACATATATAAGGCGGCCCTAAATCAACTGCACACCAGCGAGGTAACCAAAGCCACAAATAGGCTATCCGTAAACCGCGTCCTTCGCGCTCGACCACCCGACATCTCAACCGACGAACAACAACTACCGAGAGCCACACGTACCACCTTGGCTCAGCTTCGTTCTGGATTTTGCTCCAGACTAAATTCGTTTTGGTCACGCATTGACAACAGCATTGGAAATATTTGTCCAGCATGTGGAGCCAGCCCACACGACGTGGATCATATATTTGACTGCACTGCCGCACCTACGCATCTAACACCTATCGCACTATGGGAAAACCCCATCGAAGTTGCGATCTTCATAGGTCTTGACCTTGAGGAGAGGATGCCCACGATTTATGAATGATGATACAAGTTTCCCCCCCCCCCCCCCTCCTCTCTTGCGCCGCTACAACAACAAACAATACTAGCGGGTTCTACATCAGAAGTTTGTTTCTCTTTTTACCGTAACTTCTTTAGGGGCGTAGTCGACTTTGTCGTATGTATTGTCAAAAACATTTCTTGACAACTAGATTCGTAGTATCATTGGGTGGCTACTTCCTAGTCGATTTGATCGCTTATCACTATTAAAAATTTCTGAATGAAATGTGATCGTGACTTCACAAGTCGTTTCATTGTGATTCTCTAGAATTTCTAGTTTAATAAATTTTAGCAGCAACAAAATGTACAATACAATTATGTTTTTATGCGAATTTCAGCGAAATTTCTAATTTTTAAAATTAGTTTATGCGAAATTCCTGTCTTTTTATTGCGAAATTTCCGCACCTCTATCCATTATCCATTGTTTCCCCCTTTTTGATTTTTTGGATTATGGGTTTTTGGACTTTCGTTGCCCGAAAAACGGGGTAACCCGTAAAATACGGAGCATCTGGCCACCCTACTTTCCAACGACATGTTATTCCTTTTGATGCTTTAAAACTAAAGGGAATTCTTTGAAAATGGGATTCGTTGGATCGAAAGACAAAATGTTTTCCTTCCCTCGGACATTCAGCTCATGTTTTGCTCTTTTTGCGCAGTGCCTCCACGAAACTGGACTGTTTCAATTTTAGTATAAAGAGTTCATTTTTTATCCTTTGGCATCGGTTGTTTCCCAGATTTCCCGAGAAATAGTTTGATGCTGATCTCTAGCTGATCAACTAATTATTTTTGCATCTATTGTGTCGAACTGACAAAAAATCTCTCATTCCTTAAATACATACACTCGGTGCCAAAAACGGGTACTTTATAATTCGATGTTTATTGTTTTATTATCGCGAAAGGTCTTGACGCCCTAGGAGCCCGGGGTGACCCCCGTTCTCCCGATATAGCACACTAAATTGATTGTTTTTAGTACGGGATAAGTTTCCGTAACGTTTAGTGAAATTGAAGTCAATCGAAAGGTCTCACCTCCCAAACAATGGATATTAAGTCCTTCTTCTCTTAGTCACAACCGTTCTCGAGCTGTAGCCCCACGAAATGGTAATTTTCAATACTTAATGAAACCAGCCCGAAATCGCAGTTTCTATACCTGCTATACCTATAGGAAGAAATTGAATCCAGGGAACATTGGTGGTCAAGACCTTTCGTTATAATAGGGTAGAAATAACAAAAAACGTAAAAGTGTCCGGTTTTCTTGCTTCCGAGTGTATGTTACATCTCCCATGGGTGATTCCCAAAGCTATAGTGGTGAACTGGCAGGCTGAAGACTACGGCGGCATTTTTAACGCCCCGTGAACAGATAAAAAAAAAATAATAGTTCAGTGATCAGACGTTAGTCCAATTTTTGAAGTGTTCGCTTAATTCGTTAGCCAGTCATATTGAAACAATTTGCGAGTCAAGGATCAATCGATTAATCGTTGGATTGTAAAAATAAGGGGCAAGGTCGGTAGGGCGGCCAAAGTCGAAACGCCTACTGACGTCAGATATGTAAGTCCGCCACTGACCAGAGGAACGACTTTTGCAGTGTTTCCTTTATTTTTTTCCAATTTATTTAAACTGCCTGTTAAAATATCGAAATGTGTATATTTCACAGAACATTAATTCAATAGAAGGATGAAAGTTTCAGAAATATGCCGCCCTTCAAAATTTGCCGCCCGGGCAGTTGCCCAGGTTGCCCATATGGCAAATCTGGCCCTGTATATGGTGCTTGCAACATTATATACACTCCCTAACTATATGCAATGTAACGTTGACTCGAAGTAGCCTATAAACGGCTGAGTGAACGCACCATGCCCCACAAGGGGTTACGGTACAGAAAAGAAGAAGAAAGTTTGTGTTAAGCGCTGTTTTCACGATGGATTTGTCGTCCAACTTTTGAGCATTCAAACAAGTTGGACACCAAATCCATCGTGTAAACAGAAGTTGGACAACAAGTTTGAAGTGGAACGAGCATTCAAACAAATCCACCGTGAAAACAGAAGTTGGACAACTTGTTTTAGATGCATTGATTATAGTCCAATCGAAATATAAATATGCTTTCTAATAATAAAGAATTAATGCGCCTGATTACCAATATCTGTGCACTATCATCCAATTCTGGCGTTCCGTTGACTTTTGGTGCACGCTGTATACTCATTCGGGCATGTTTCCCTAAATGGTTAAAATATTCACGAAAAAATAAAATAAAAAGCAAATATATTTTTCCTGTACTAATACGTATTGCAAAAACTGATAACGTTTTACGACCGCTCCAACTTTCAACTACTGTTTAGAGCAGCCGCACACTACAAACTTTTGATCGGCCGATAGTTTGATCGTTCTTCTAATCAGCACGAGACCATATGCAAGTGCGCACACTTGAACGATTTCAAATCGGCCGATAATAAAGTTTAATGGGCAGTACGATTCCCATTAAACTTAATAGGTTGACAACTATCGGCCGACTACTTAAATAACACAGCGCAGGGGAGATTTCAGTATCTGTGGCGCCAAATTTTGATGATGCCATTTAATTAATATTGGCCTGAAACGACCGAATCTGCAATCCTTTTTCGCGAAATCGTAACGGTTCTCCAGATATTCAATGTCAAAGTTTGACTTTTCTATGAAGCCAGTTAAGTAATTTGATAAGAAAAGGGGGGTATTTCCGCTTTACACATTGGGGAAAGTATTCGACGCCATAAAATTTACGTTTTAATTTTAATCGGTCCCACTAGAATAGTAAGTTTTACCAATTTGGCAAGGATGTTAATAATATGAAATGTCAAAATATATTTGCGAGCAAGAATTGTAAAATTTGCTAGACAGCGAGGCAAAATAAATTGAAAATGTTATTTTCGGGGCAAGGCTATTGATTCACATCAAACTGTGGTAAAAAATACCCCCAATTTCCCATTAAAAACTGAACTACCCCATATAAATGTCAAACTTTGACATTGAATATCCGGAGAACCGTTACGATTTCGCGAAAAAGGATTGCAGATTTGGTCGTTTCAGGCCAATATTAATGAAATGGCATCATCAAAATTTGGCGCCACAGATACTGAAATCGTGCCCTATCCCTCAAGTCGCCTTCTACGACAAGCCGGGAACGCTGTGGTATAATTCTAACCCCAACACCACAGGGGTCAATTTATACTAAGCTTCGTACATATTCACACAATTTAGCACAAACAACGTCGCGCGCAATTGTGGTGATTTGTACGAAACCCAGGAGAGTTATATTCTCCCCTGCCCCATTAGTCGCCTTCTACGACACGCCGGAGGAAGCGGAGGCATAATTCTTGACCCATGCCACAGGGCCCAATATTCTCTGCTTATTTTTTTTCTTCTCATAATCCTTCTCCTCCTTCGTTTTATAAGTAGGGAAATAATAGCTTTTCTTGATATCATTCCAATTGGCACTAATATCAATATGGCGCTAATGTCAAAAGCAACAGCTATCGGGCTATCGGCTAATGTGCGCACTCACCAACAACCAAACAGTTTAGTTGTAAAAGTGTGCGGGGAGACTGTCCAATCCGACCAAACTATCGTACGATAGTACGGTCTGCAGTGTGCGGTGGCCCTTACACGGCCAACAAGTTGGATAGGATTTGTTTGATAGGATTTGTTTGAGAGAATATCGTACGTGTAAACAGCCTTCCAACTTGGATAAGTTTGAGGGAAAAGTTGGATGCAAACAAGTTTGATGCCATCTAAACGCGCCTTTACTCGAAAGACGCGATCATACTTTGTGCCGTTTCCAGGAACGAGTAAAGACTATATGTTGAAGTTGCAGTAACACAGCTCTATAAAGATATTTGGAAATAGTACTCGGTACGAGCGATTATTACCCTGGGTCCTGGAGCATTGCTGGAAATTATTTTCTAGGGATCTAATAACACCTAAAGGTTGTAGGAATACGTATGCAAATAGTACTCGACGACGTCTAAATGCTCAATAAATCGGTCAACAATCACCGGCCTGAGCAACATAAGCCTTAACCCATCTTAGCCCAAGTTTTAAATTTTCGGTTTTTAGCATTTTTTTTAATTTTTGTAATCAAAAACTAATGGGAAATTAAATTTTTGTTTGCAGATTTGTGTATTTTATAGTAGTTTTTAGGTATGTTCCAATATTGGACCACTGCGTTATGACGTCAAACATGTTTGGGGAAAAAGTAACGAAATATCACGTTTTTTTTGTAATTTTAATTGAAAAGAAATAATTTTTTTCTTAATACGATATTTCATCGACAAAAATCATCTCTGAATTTTTACAGGACGTTGTTGTGGACGGCGGCCCCCCGATTATGTCCCGACTGATAGCGGGGTCCTACTACTACTGCTTTCAAAAACGGTAATAGAAAAGTAGGCTGTTTGTGTCTGTGTGGTCTCCCTCCCACCAAACAATTTGGCGAACTTTCACCGCAATGAACAAAAGTCTGATTCGAATCTTCTTCGACTAGATGAACTATCGTCGGATTTTACGCAAACAGTACGCCATGATGAAGAATATTCTAAGTCAGTACGAACTTTCTTGATCATGGCGAACAATTTGCGTATCTTTGGAGCATAATTCACGGCGGCGATGAAAATTCGACTCAGACTTTTCTTCATTATGATGAAAAAACAACTCTATAACTCGAAGTTAAATTCTGGGTTTGGCAGTCGGAGAGACTCTATTAGTCGAAGTGTTCTCACGTCTCTATAAGTTTGTGACTATGAATTCCAGTACGGAGTTATAAATTCTCTAAAAAAAAACACACATAACCGGCATCGAAGTGGTGCTAGGGTTATTCCTGGAATACGAATCCCAAATGCAAATAATTTACGTTTCGTAATGACAAAGCTTCTACGAGTCGTAAATGCGTATCGTATTTAGTTCGCCGCGACATATCGCTTTCGAATTATATTGGCGTATTGCTTTCGGTTCACCGGGGCAATTCGCCATAGAGGTACCATATTCTTCTCAGGCAATCTGTTTGCCATCTAAAAACGAGTTCGCCGGCGAACAAATTTTTCGCTTTGGCAAATCGTCTACAGATCGCCGGCGAATCATTTTGTTTGGTGGGCTGTTGCGTTTTTTTTTTTATCTTGTGGACCCACCAAACAATTTGGCGAACTTTCACCACAATGAACAAAAGTCTGATTCGAGTTTTCTTCGACTAGACGAACTATCGTCAGATTTTACGTAAATAGTACGCCATGATGAAGAATATTGTAAAGCCCTGAATAGACATCGGGCGGAATGAAAATGAAATTTTTGTCCGCGGCGATTTTCTCAATGAAAATGCATACTTACTGTCGTGGAATATGTGGTAAATGATGGGTAATTCCATAAACTAAAATCCGAGAATGGTTTCACAATTTGTCTCTGCCATTTTATGTGTTATTTTTCGATTCCCCGGTCATTAGATAATTTCCGCGATGAACTCGTCGTGGACAGTGAATCGGTTTGACGTTTGCAAAACTCACCACGCCCGACGGAGAATATGCTACAGAGTCGACTCATTTTCACGTTGAAAATGCATTCGGACAAGGGGGAAATTATTTTTTTAGTTATTTTTAAGATGATTTAGGACGTAAAACGCCTTTGCAGCAATTTTCGAAGCTAAAATTTTAAATTCACCACGGTTTTTATGCCGGTTCATTAACGTCACCACGGTTTTTATGCCGGTTCATTACCGTTTCATTTTCATTCCGCTCGAACTCTATCCGGGGCTTAAGTCAGTACGAACTTTCTTCATCATGGCGAACAATTTGCGTATCTTTCGAGCATAATTCACGGCGGCGATGAAAATTCGAATCAGACTTTTCTTCATTATGATGACAAAAAAAAAGCAATTCTATAACTCGAAGTTAAATTATAAAAGACTGGACTCTATATGTCGAATTTTCTTTGATTTGGACTCAATGACTCAACACAATACCTCAAAATTTCCATAAGTCGAAATAAAAGTTCCCTTCAGCTTCGAGTTATCTACTATTCACATGTAATAAAATAAACACCAATTCGAATCTGGTCGGGCAAAAGTCATCTTCTACGAATCATCAATGCAAATTGTTAATGGAAAAACTTCTACGAATCCCAAATGCAAATTTACGTTTCGTAATGACAAAACTTCTACGAGTCGTAAATGCGTATCGTATTTAGTTCGCCGCGACGGTATCGCTTTCGAATTATATTGGCGTATTGCTTTCGGTTCACCGGGGCAATTCGCCATAGAAGTACCATATTCCTCTCAGGCAATCTGTTTGCGATCTGAACACGAGTTCGCCGGCGAACAAATTTCTCGTCTTGGCAAATCGTCTTCAGATCGCCGGCGAATCATTTTGTTTGGTGGGTTGTTTGGTGGGGGTTATCAAGCGCAAACGCCCACCAAACAATTTGGCGAACTTTCACCACAATGAACAAAAGTCTGATTCGAGTTTTCTTCGACTAGACGAACTATCGTCAGATTTTACGTAAATAGTACGCCATGATGAAGAATATTCTAAGTCAGTACGAACTTTCTTCATCATGGCGAACAATTTGCGTATCTTTCGAGCATAATTCACGGCGGCGATGAAAATTCGAATCAGACTTTTCTTCATTATGATGAAAAAAAAAGCAATTCTATAACTCGAAGTTAAATTATAAAAGACTGGACTCTATATGTCGAATTTTCTTTGATTTGGACTCAATGACTCAACTCGATACCTCAAAATTTCCATAAGTCGAAATAAAAGTTCCCTTCAGCTTCGAGTTATCTACTGTTCACATGTAATAAAATAAACACCAATTCGAAATCTGGTCGGGCAAAAATCATCTTCTACGAATCATCAATGCAAATTGTTAATGGAAAAACTTCTACGAATCCCAAATGCAAAATTTACGTTTCGTAATGACAAAACTTCTACGAATCATAAATGCGTATCGTATTTAGTTCGCCGCGACGTATCGCTTTCGAATTATATTGGCGTATTGCTTTCGGTTCACCGGTGCAATTCGCCATAGAAGTACCATATTCTTCTCAGGCAATCTGTTTGCGATCTGAACACGAGTTCGCCGGCGAACAAATTTCTCGTCTTGGCAAATCGTCTTCAGATCGCCGGCGAATCATTTTGTTTGGTGGGTTGTTTGGTGGGGGTTATCAAGCGCAAACGCCCACCAAACAATTTGGCGAACTTTCACCACAATGAACAAAAGTCTGATTCGAGTTTTCTTCGACTAGACGAACTATCGTCAGATTTTACGTAAATAGTACGCCATGATGAAGAATATTGTAAGTCAGTACGAACTTTCTTCATCATGGCGAACAATTTGCGTATCTTTCGAGCATACTTCACGGCGGCGATGAAAATTCGAATCAGACTTTTCTTCATTATGATGAAAAAAAAGCAATTCTATAACTCGAAGTTAAATTATAAAAGACTGGACTCTATATGTCGAATTTTCTTTGATTTGGACTCAATGACTCAACTCGATACCTCAAAATTTCCATAAGTCGAAATAAAAGTTCCCTTCAGCTTCGAGTTATCGAGTTATCTACTGTTCACATGTAATAAAATAAACACCAATTCGAATCTGGTCGGGCAAAAGTCATCTTCTACGAATCATCAATGCAAATTGTTAATGGAAAAACTTCTACGAATCCCAAATGCAAAATTTACGTTTCGTAATGACAAAACTTCTACGAGTCGTAAATGCGTATCGTATTTAGTTCGTCGCGACGTATCACTTTCGAATTATATTGGCGTATTGCTTTCGGTTCACCGGGGCAATTCGCCATAGAAGTACCATATTCTTCTCAGGCAATCTGTTTGCGATCTGAACACGAGTTCGCCGGCGAACAAATTACTCGTCTTGGCAAATCGTCTTCAGATCGCCGGCGAATCATCTTGTTTGGTGGGCCCCTTTGGATTTTTGTCTGTGTGGGTGGCATCTTTGAACGTCTGTAACTTTTCAATGCAGAAAGATAGGACTCCGAAATTTATATACATCGGGTCCTGATTCCCACTCTAGCCAAAATTGCGCTTGCAATCGCGATTTCTTGGGTCGCATGACCCCGTTTGCGCTTGGTCCCTTTCCGATTTTTTTGTGTTAGGTGGCATCTTAAGACGGCTGCAACTTTTTAATGCAGACAACTAAAGCCTTGAAATTTTCAGCAAATGTATACTGCAAATTGCTCTAAATCGGCTCCAAAATCTGATCTATCTAAACTTTCGAAAAATTGTGACGTTGATTGTGTTTGGTCCCTTCTTTTGCATTGTTTTTTGGATCTCGGGTATCATCTTTGACCGGCTGTAAAAAAAATAATAATATAGGTAGACATCATGAAAAAATACACAGATTAGGTTTATTATTTAAAATAAAACCACTAAAATCATACGGCATTGCAAAATATATATATTCTGTTCGAAATTATCTACACTGGCGGACAAAAGTATCGACTCAACCTATAATCGCGTATATTTGTACGTGTTTTTTGAAAAGTACGATAGTTATCCATAAAAGTCGTGTGCCTTAGCTTAAGCTGACCAGACGTATAGCATTCCGCTGTATAGTACAGCATTCCGCTGTATAGTACAGCATTCCGCTGTATAGTACAGCATTCCGCTGTATAGTACAGCATTTTGACTTGTCGTACAGCATTGGGAAATGTACAGCATTCCCCATGCCGCACAATGGAATCTACTTCACTATATAATAAGCTCCTCGGCAAGGCCTGTGATCAGTCTTGACTGCTTTTAAGTTGCTTAAATTTTTAGCTCTGTACGATTGAAATTTAGCAAAATGATCGCATTTTTATGTTTGGCGATAGCTTGGGAGTCCTTCTCGATCGTTCGAAAATTTGGTATGCTTGCAGGCGCTCACATTTCTTCCAAATTCCGATCTGCGTTCGGAAGTTAAGGCTGTCCAAATTGCATTTTGAGTTTTCTAATTGAAAATGGTCCGTCACTCGAAAGTCCGTGATCGATAAATTCTGGAATTTAGGAAACTTGTAGAGCACCGTCACATTTAGTGAAAAATGCTCTAACTGTCAAGGTTCAGAAGTTACAGCCGCCGAAAGATGCGATTTAAGGTGTAAAGTTTGACCAATGTAGGCCCGATATTTAGCGAGATAATAACACTTCAATCCTTCAGTTTTCGATAATTTGGGAACCAACCGAAATTTCTGGAACTTGGCATATTGGTGAAGCTACTTGGCGTACACATCCACATAAGTTTCAAGGTACTACCTAACCGCGTTCGTAAGTTACAGCTGCTCAAATCACACTTTTGTGTTTTCTAATGGAAAATTGCCCATAACTTGCCCAAATTCTTGAGCGGAATTGTGAAACTTGGCAAACGTGTAGAATATCCTTGGTGAACATTTCAAGGTTCTAGCTACTAATGGTCTAAAGTAACAGTCGTCGAGAGATGCGATTTTAATTTATTTTTCCTACCACAAAGCGATTGAATTTCAGACACTGTAATTCATCCTATTCCCCTATCAACCTCTATAGGAAAATGCATACCCAAGAATTGACTCCGCGTGGGTCTTTGGATAAAAGTTATTTTTTGCCACAATATGTCCTTTAAATTAAAATTTGTGAGCTCAGGAGACCGGCATGACATCACTAATATAGCCTCAAGAAATCTAGCGGTTAGTAGTAGTATGGCTGAAGATTTGCATGGAAACCGAATTCCGGAAGTATGTGTACAGCATTGAGCCTTCAGGAGTCTGGTCACCTTACCTTAGCTACCTATTGGTACCCTTTTTAATCAATATTTTCTGCGCACTTTTTAAATGAATGCCACTTGTAACAAAAAACTCTTAATTTATGGTGGCGGATTTTACCGGTTAGGTCAGGTAAATTACCCCCGCAAACGCGCCCGCAATCGGTTTCTCATTATCAGTTGCATCTGGAAAGTTAGCTTAAGCTCTTTACACACTATAGAAGATTTTGCATAATCTCGAGATTTTACAAAATCTAGGCGAAAATCTTGTAGATTTTCCATACATTTTCATAGATTTTGTACGGAAATTATAACCAAAATCTCGGAGAAAATCTTTACAAAATCATGGTGAAGTGTGGTGAGCTTTGCATTTGACAATTCTACAGTAGAGGTCATCTCATCCATTTTCGCTTGGCACATGGTTTTGTACACAAAAGTGTGATGTTTTCACATATCAACGAACATAAATCATTGACATAATTCCTATAAGATAGATGTTGCTTCTTGTTTTGACAAATTAATATAAATAACAGTTTCAGTCGTGCATGAAATTGTCGGAGTTTGCAATTTAGACGGATTGTACTGTACTGTCAAGTCGTGGAACAAGATTACGACCATAGTGTGAACAGCATACGATATTACATAAGCTGCGTAGATTTTGCGGCTATATGTGTAAAGCGCTTTAAGCTCTTTACACACTATAGAAGATTTTGCATAATCTTGAGATTTTACAAAATCTAGGCGAAAATCTACTAGATTTTCCATACATTTTCATAGATTTTGTACGGAGATTATAACCAAAATCTAGGAGAAAATCTTCACAAAATCATGGTGAAGTGTGGTGAGCTTCGCATTTGACAATTCTACAGTAGAGGTCATCTCATCCATTTTCGCTTGGCACATGGTTTTGTACACAAAAGTGTGATGTTTTCACCTATCAACGAACATAAATCATTGACATAATTCCTATAAGGAGGTTTTCACACTTACGCCAGATTACGTAATCTGTGGCAAATTACGTAATCTGGGGTCTAATTAAGCTACAGATTACGTAATCTGGCGACTGCAAATCAAGTTCCCAGAACGACTATATTTTATTCACCATGCAGTCGAGGTGAGTTTTAATACTTTTTTAATGTCGAAAAGTGTCATTTAATGCCAAATGTGTCTTTATGAATGACAAAGTTGTGATTTTTTATGTCAAAAATGTAATTTCGGTAGGCGAAAATGTTATTAATCGTATTCGGCTGATAGAAATGAGAAGAAATTGGAAGAACTACGTCAAAAGCAGACCGACTGCTCACATAGCACAACGAGCCTGAAAGTTTTTAATTATATTTTCCTACTTCGTTTGCATATGGATTATAATAAGCTGCTGATTGCGGTTCGAAATTCTGCAACCCATGTCAAAATATAAAGGCAAAAGTGAAGTTAATGAGTGCTTACAACCCAGCAAACAATTTCTATCGTCCGCGATACGAATTCAATTCGCCTGCTCGAAAACATTTCTCGAATTTCATATCGAATTCTGATTAAAGTCGTCACTCCCTTCGGGAAGGAATAGTGACCGATATTAATTCGCCAGGATGATAATTTGGCGATAATAGACTAATACATAGAAAAAGTGAAAAATTTTTATTTATTTTTTATTTTCCCTTTTTTATTTTTTTTCTCTATTTTATCTTTAACTTTTTTTTAACTTATTTTAATTTTACCTTTTTACACTTTGCTTCTACTGGGAATCGAACCTATCACCTATTGTTTCGTAGTCCTACGTCCTACACCTGAGCTATCTAAGATTATAAATTATGGGAATAAATTACTCGTTTTATTTTTTGACAATTTCATAATTCTCTCGTTGTGATGAATTACTATTTTATCATCTTTGCAATAATAAGAAGATATTTCGTTAATAGGAGTCACATTCCTGTCATAGTGATGACGATAAAGCGATTTTTCTTCGAGGAGACAAGTTTACGATAAATTTTTCATTTGAATGATATCGTTTTCGTATCATTTTTGTGATTTTTCGAAAAAAAAACGATAAAATTGTTTGCTGGGAATAAGCCTACAGAACACCAAAAAAAAAACACATCACAGGCCGGGTTCACTACATGTTCACGATCCTAAGAATAAGAATAATTTTACGCGCTTGAAATCATCTATTTTGGTCTATAAATGTTTTGGGAATAAAATGCTGTACTTTTATTTATTGAATATTATTATAATAAACTTTTAGTTACAATAAAATTATGTGTGCAATTTTAAAAATGAAAATAAATGACGTTTGACGTATGACAAATAAATTAATAAGTCAAAATGACTAGATTAAGTAAAGATAGTATGAACACTAAATTCACCACACCTTGATTTCCCTGATTAACTTGCCCAGATTACGTATAGGTTTATTTTTTAAAAAAAGTAAAAAAAATATAGGTTTAATTTTTAAAAAAGTAAGAAAAATATCTCGATAATGGTAGCATATACAAAAACATGGTGTATGGCAAATTTGAAGCTCTAATCTGGCGCAAGTGTGAAAACCTCCTAAGATAGATTTTGCTTCTTGTTTTGACAAATTAATATAAATAACAGTTTCAGTCGTGCATGAAATTGTCGGAGTTTGCAATTTAGACGGATTGTACTGTACTGTCAAGTCTTGGAACAAGATTACGACCATAGTGTGAACAGCATACGAGATTACATAATCTACGTAGATTTTGCGGCTATATGTGTAAAGGGCTTTAAGCTCTTTACACACTATTGAAGATTTTGCATAATCTTGAGATTTTACAAAATCTAGGCGAAAATCTTGTAGATTTTCCATACATTTTCATAGATTTTGTACGGAGATTATAACCAAAATCTCGGAGAAAATCTCTACAAAATCATGGTGAAGTGTGGTGAGCTTCGCATTTGAGTAGAGTACAGTAGAGGTCATCTCATCTATTTTCGCTTGGCACATGGTTTTGTACACAAAAGTGTGATGTTTCCACATATTGACGAACATAAATCATTGACATAATTCCTATAAGATAGATTCTGCTTCTTGTTTTAATAAATTAATCTAAATAACAGTTTCAGTCGTGCATGAAATTGTCGGAGTTTGCAATTTAGACGGATTGTACTGTACTGTCAAGTCGTGGAACAAGATTACGACCATAGTGTGAACAGCATACGAGATTACATAATCTACGTAGATTTTGCGGCTATGTGTGTAAAGAGCTTTACTTACATCTAAGGAGGTTTTCACACTTACGCCAGATTACGTAATCTGCGGAACCTAATCAGGCAAATCAAGCTGTGGTGAATTTGGTGTTCATACTATCTTTTTCTTAATCTAGTAATTTTGACGTTCAAAAATATTAAATTAGTGATTTGTCAAACGTCATATGCAGTTTTAACGGCGAACAATTTATTACATTTAAGTTATTCACTCTCAGTAATATTAAATAAAAGTGTGGTTTATTAAATTAATTGTTTGCCAGTGTCATTCCTTTTTCATTCTGTAATGATGAATCTTTATAGGAAAAATTTCCAGTCATCAGGTTTTACTTCCAATTTTATTTGGAAAAGTATAAATATTACGTTTCGGCAATATTTAGAAATAGAAAATTAATTTATGCGATATTTAGTGTCTATACAATCCAAATTAAAAAAAAATCAGCTAAAAAAATTGTTCTTGTGATGAAATTTGACAAATAACTAAAAAATAATATAATTTGTCAAAGTCAAAATGACTAGATCAAGTAAAGATATTGTTGGGCAGGGGATCGCCCCAACACCAGGAAGAATGAAAACACTTTTAAACGGTTTAATTCAAACATTTATTTGCGGAGCGTTGTTCACAAGCGTCCGCTCTATCCAAGTACATAATCGAGAAGAAGGAAAAGAATACAAAAATGGCGTAAAACAAATGTCACAAAGAAGGTCGCTGCGCAACTTGACAGCATTTCAAAATGTTAATACAGGGTGCCATCAAATCTCAAACATCCTGCCCGGCTGAATCCTCGCGATTCAGGATTTGTTCGGTGGCAGCTACAAGCCGTGATACCTTTTGGACTGGGCGTTGACATCTGTGTTTGATGTGAAGACCATCCGCAGTTCGCTGATCGCTGTTGTACTCGATGGTCACCACTCGTACTAAACCATCGGAGCCTGGATGGGTCTCGACTATTCGGCCGATGCGCCAACGAGTAGGAGGTAGCGAGTCATGTTGGATCACTACCACATCGTTGGGTTGTAGATTGGGTTCCGGTCGGAACCATTTGCTTCGCGCTTGCAGTGTGACAAGATACTCGTCTTGCCACCGCTTCCAGAATGCCTGAAGCATGCGCTGTTGTTGCTGCCAGTACTTCAGACGGTTCGTGGGTACTTCTGGAACTTGAGGAGTAGGCCTTGCTATGAGAGGCCGACCGATAAGGAAGTCGCCCGGTGTTAGCGCGTCATAACCGTCAGGACTATCGTGAAGTGCCATAAGCGGCCGTGAATTAAGGCACGCTTCGATACGAATGAGCAATGTGTTGAGCGATTGGTAGTGCAAGGTCTGCCTACCAAGCACTCGTAGCAGATGTTTCTTCGCCGACCGTACTGCAGCTTCCCACAATCCGCCATGATGGAGTGCAGCGGGGGCGATGAATGTCCAATTCACTCCAGCATCGGAGATGTGTTGCCGCGCATGGGCGTTGTTCCACTGTTGAACGTCACGTTGCATCTGGCGATCAGCACCAGTGAACTGAGTTCCGTTGTCCGAATAGAGATTCGCGCAATAGCCACGTCGGCTGACGAATCGGTCGAAGGCGTCCAGAAATGATCTTGTCGATAAATCCTCGGCCAATTCAATGTGCACGGCTCGTGTGCACATACACACAAAGATAACACCATATGTTTTGGTGGTCGTCACTGTCCGCTTGTTACCTAAGCGCACATGGAAGGGTCCACAATAATCCAATCCACAATTGGAGAATGGTGGTGCAGCTGTCACTCGTGATTTGGGAAGTGAAGCCATCTGTTGATTCTGCATCTTCCGCTGATGCAGACGACATGTGATGCACTCATGAAGGTGACTCTTCACAAGTGAACGACCATGAATAATCCAGAATCGTCTCCGGATGTATTGCAGCATGACTTGAATGCCACCGTGGAGGGTCACTGCGTGGGCATTGCTAACGAGCAGCTTCGCCAATGTACTCGTTCTCGGTATGATGATTGGTTGGCGCCGGTCACCATCGATGTCCGCATGCTTGAGCCGACCGCCAACGCGAATAATCCCTCTGTCGTCCAGGAAGGGATTCAATGGTAGCAGCTTGCTTTGGCCTGTCAAATGTCGTCCATTTCGCAAATCGCAGAGCTCGCTACCAAAATACGCCCGTTGAGCGTCCCGCACATGAGCCAGGAGCGCGTCGTCTAGTTCCGCGGATGCAATCGTCTTGATGCCGCGAAACTGTCTGCCACTAGGAAGAAAGCGCCTCACAAGCGCAGTCGTGTGTAGGACTCGTTGTAAGGTGCTGAATCTGTCTACTAGGGGGATCTCACGACCATCCGCCCTAGTTGTCGTTATCCTCGGTGATGGATTGGCATTGAAGAAAGCACGTATGGGACGCGCCTCTGCTTCAAGTACGTAACGTGCCTTGTCGTCCAAGGGCTTGATATCATCCTCGAATTGATGATCTGCAGCGTTGTCTCGAATGAACGGTGGTCCTGTCCACCACAGTTCATGTGTCAAAAGAGCAGCAGGTGTGATCCCGCGACTGGCGCAGTCCGCGGGGTTCAGCTTTGACGGAACATGATGCCAACGGCTGACATCAGTGTTGCTTTGGATGAATCCAACTCGATTCGCGACATACTGTTTCAATGTCTCTGGTGACTTCCGTAGCCAGCAGAGGACGATGCTGCTATCTGTCCATAGCGTATACTCTGCTCGAGTTAGTTGAAGTGCCTGACATACTTCCAAAAAGGTAGACACCAATAGACTCGCAGCGTTGAGTTCAAGTCGTGGTATTGTAAGTGACTCTTCAGGCGCGACCGTCGTGGACCGCTTCTTCGGCGCGACCTTAGTTTTAGCAATCACCAGCGATGTTCGAATAGTACCATCCAGGTCGGTACTACACACATAAACTGCAGCAGCACAAGCTTTGCTACTCGCATCGCAGAATCCGTGAATCCGGAGGCTGGCTGTGGGGCTCATCCCAAGCCACCTTGGTACGTGGATGGACGAAAGTTGTGCTAGCTGGCTTCGGAGTGTCGTCCACTCCGTCCGCAACTCCGTTGGCAGCGGAGTATCCCAATCCAGTCCTGCTAGCCAGAGAGACTGAATGAAGATTTTGGCTACGATGATGGCTGGTGCCAGCAGACCTATCGGATCGTACAACCGTGCAATGTCACTGATAACAGTTCGTTTACTTGCGACCGAACATGGTTCGTGAAGCCTGACCTTGTACCGCAGCACGTCGCTCGACGGTTCCCAACAGAGGCCAAGAACTGTAGTATCTTCCTCAAATAGGTCCACTTCAGAAGCTGGAGACGTCGACTCGGAAATAGCGGCGAGAACTTCCGCTGAGTTAGAGTTCCACTTCTGTAATTCGAATCGGCCTTGATTCAAGATAGTGCTTATGTCGTGAGCCACAGATACGGCTTCTGTTGGCGTCGACACACTATCAAGGTAATCATCCACATAGAAATTCGCCAAGATACGATCACGCGCGTCCTCTGCCCGGGTGGGCTCGCTGATGATTTGGGAATTGTCAACTGCACACTGTCGCAACGCCCGCACGGCATTGAATGGGCTACATGCCATCCCATACGTGACGGTTTGAAGTTGGAAGATCTGCAGTTCGTCAGAAGGCGCCTCGCGCCACAGGATTTGTTGCCAACAATGATGTCTCGGATCGACTCGAACTTGTCGAAACATCTTCTTGACGTCAGCCTTGAGCCCTACAGGAAAGCGTCGGAACCGCATCCAGATGTGAACTAACGTGTCCTGTAGTGGTGGGCCCACCAGTTGTGTATCGTTCAAGGACACCCCGTTAGAAGTCCGCGCCGATGCGTTGAATACCACCCGAAACTTCGCGGTGATAGCATGATGCGGAATGAAGTACGACTGAGAGGGATCGCCTAGTTGATCCGTCACTCGAGTCATGTGTCCCAGGGCTACATACTCACGCATAAATTCGATATACTTCTTGCTGAGCTCGGAATCACCAGCCAATTTGCGTTCAAGTTGATAAAACTGGCGTAGTGCTGACTGATGTGAGTTCCCGAGTGGGGGTGCATCGGGACGAAACGGCAGTTGCACACAGTAACGACCATCCTCAGATCGTGTGAAAGTGTCGATGAAGATCGTCTCGCAGAGATCCGGTTGCGTCTCGTTAACCGATGGCATATCCGCTTCCCAGAAGGAACGCAGCAATAAGTCCAAGTCCCGATTCGAGCTGCACGCGCAGAGACCACGTCGGTTCAGCGTTGAGTCGGTCGAGAGCATATCCACGGGACCGAACACAATCCAGCCAAGATGTGTATTCATCGCACATGGTTCGTTGACTTCTCCAGTGATAATGCCGTCACATATAAGCTGACCCCATACATCAGCTCCGATCAGCAGATCGATTGCACCAGGAGTGCCGTAGTCAGGATCAGCCAGCTGTAGCCCAGCCAGATGAGTCCACGTTGTCGGTAATGTCACTGCAGGTACCAACGACGCAATGACCGGCAGAACATAGACATCCAATGTGAGGGCAAAATCCGCCTCACATGTGGAGTTGATAGTGATGGTAGCTCGACCGCTGGTCCGGGTCGAGATAGCAGCACCAATACCTTCAATCGATACCTCGAAACGCTGAACGTTGAGTTGTAACCGTCTAGCCATGGAAACAGAGATGAAACTTCTCTGTGCTCCAAGATCACAGAGTGCCCGGCAATTGTGAGAGAAGCCGCCGACATCTGTGATGTGAACTTGCGCAGTCGCCAGCAGCACTAGGCATTCGCTGCCGGACTGCGCAGCAGCCACTAGTCAATTCCGAGGAAATGTTGTTGGAGCTGCTGCGGACGCAGCCTCCGACTTCAAAATGTCATTGCGAATCTCGACTGCAGTGAGATCCGGCTTGCGACACAGGACCGTATGATGCCGTTGTGTGCATAGAGTGCACACTGATGATTTGCACACCGATGCCGAATGCCCCGGTCGAAGACAGTTATAACACAAGTTGAAATTCTTTACGACGTCCCATCGCTCCTGGGCTCGTAGAGTTTTGAAACGTTGGCACCTTGCCAACCGATGCTCGCCTTTGCAATATTGACAGACCAGCTTTACCCGGTCAATCGTCGCTCCACTCGAACTCGAAGTGGCCACCTTCGCCTTAACTATTCTGAGCTGAGATGGTTGTCGTCTTGCCACGGTGTCCACACCCGCCTGGTATGGAAGCCGCACATTCATGGCCCTCCGTTCTACGAAGGCCAGTAGATCAGTAACCGTAGGAATCTCAGGGCTATGCAAGCTCATACCCCATTCGCACTTTGTAGATGCAGGCAACTTCGGCAACAGTAATGGTACCAGTAGAGCGTCCCATTTGTCTACCGGTAGCGACATCACGCTCAATGCCCGCAATGAATTGCGGACACGATCGACAAAATCCCTCAGGGTTTGTTGACATTCGGGGGGGTTGTCTGGCAATGACAACAACCTGTTTACGTGTGTATCTGCCTGTAGACGGGGACTGTCATATCGCTGCTTCAGTTCGCTCCATACCTCCTCGTAGCCTCCGGTATAGAGACCGCCTACAAGGGGTACCTTCTCGGCAATCACGTATTGGCGCAACTTACCCAGTTTGTACGTTGCGGCCAGATCCGAGCGGTTATGCACTAGCGCCTCAAACATATCCTTGAATACAAGCCAGTTCTCGGGCTGACCATCGAACACTGGAATCGAGACTGGTTCTAATCGGAAGTCCTGTGCATGTGAGACCGAGGACGACATGTCCCGGTCGGACTCCGTCTGTTCATGGAGCCACCTCCGAAGCAGTAATGACAGCTCTGCGTAAACATCCTCCACCTCGTGGAAGAGCTCATCATGTGCCTGGCACTCCTCAGTCGTCTTCGCGGAACCAACCAACACAAAATGGTTCTCAGTGAACCTGTGGTAGTGCTGCTCCAGCACTATCAGCTTCTGCTGGGCCTCAAGCCCATCCAATTTCGCATCCTTCAGTTGTTCCCGCATCCGCAGGATCGAAGTTTTCGCGGACGCACGAATATTAATCTCGGCCATGGCAAAGTCTCTGAGCACAACCGAACAACTCGCGAAAACGATTTGTATCAAAAGTTTGTACACGATCGAACACGTCTTACGACAGAAAATGTACGTCGCGCACTGCTCGTCGCAGGTACCCGCCGGTGTGTATGCACAATGTCTCACAATGTCAAATCTAAACTCGTTGTCTAGAGCAGTCGTAAAAATGAAACGTGCTCAAACACGATTTCACCACAATGTACGACGCGAACCGCCCGTCGCAGGAACCCGCCGGTATAAGTATCTTAACAATGTCTAGCAATGTCTGGACTCGTCGTCCAGAGCACTCACGTAACTGTTTTCCGAAACGTGCAGAAACACGATCTAACACGTTTGCTTCACAATGTAGGTACGACGCGTACCGCCCGTCGCAGCAACCCGTCGGTATAACCACACAGTCTAGACCCGTCGTCTAGAACATTCGCGAAACTGTTTTACGAGACGTGTCGAAACAGGATCGGACACGTCTGCGACACAATCTACGACACGCACTGCTCGTCACAGGTACCCGCCGGTATACAACAATATTTATGTCTAGAGCCCGCGTCTAGAACATTTGAGACATTCACAGGTTTCGCGATCGACACTAATAATTCCTCACAGGAGGCACCAAAATGTTGGGCAGGGGATCGCCCCAACACCAGGAAGAATGAAAACACTTTTAAACGGTTTAATTCAAACATTTATTTGCGGAGCGTTGTTCACAAGCGTCCGCTCTATCCAAGTACATAATCGAGAAGAAGGAAAAGAATACAAAAATGGCGTAAAACAAATGTCACAAAGAAGGTCGCTGCGCAACTTGACAGCATTTCAAAATGTTAATACAGGGTGCCATCAAATCTCAAACAGATATAGTGTGAACACCAAATTCACCACAGCTTGATTTGCCAGATCAAGTTCCGCAGATTATGTAATCTGGCATAAGTGTGAAAACCTCCTTTACATTTAGTGAATAAAAAGCAAGTCTCCACGGCACCGTTTTCACGGGAGACTTATATGCAAGTTTTTCGCATATAACAAACAACAAACAAAAGCCTGATATGGAATGTACTCGACGTCCCCTTTGATATAACACCCCGCATGCCCACGTTTGATCAAGGATTAATTAGTGACCTTGAATGTCGTTTTTCAGAGCTTTATAACATTCTTTTTTTCTTTGAAAATTTAGTGGCCTAAATTGGGATATTTTGACTGGACTACTCGTATATCTACTTGAATGGTGCTTACTGCGGATACTAACTATTACCAGTATTAAAATTGCGCGTGTGTATATTTTGGAACCGTATATGTTTTTGGCTTCCTTGGCATTCACATTTGAGTACACTCTTGACTCAATAATCCGAATCAATTATTGCAAGGAGTAATCCGGACCAACTGAACGTCTGGATTAGCGCAATCATTTTTTCTAAGGGAAAACAGCCCAAATAAATGAAAAAGAGGAACAAAAGTCGATACATTTGTTCTTTGAAATTAGTCAGCATCATATCATTTGCAAAACTGCCCCGTAATTAAGTACGAAACCAAATCTGCCGATACCCCTTGAAAATCTCAAATATGTATCCGGATTATTGAGTCCAAATTGCTGTCGAAATCCGGACTATAGAATACATAGTGGCAACATTCAATGGTCCGGATTAGTGTGATATCCGGATTAAAGGTAATCCGAATTACTGAGTCAAGACTGTATGTTTTTTGTTGGCACTATAAAAAATTACAAATGAGTTGAATCTAATTACAGGAGTTGACTTTGTAATTGAATTCAGAAATGCCACAGGTAGGTAAATTAGTGGACTAATATTCCGTTCCCTTAAACAAAAAGGGTAAACGTTAATGTGGATCTTATTCAGTATTCAGTACCTTCCAGTTGAGAATGGAATGTTAGTCTGAACAGTGAAAAAATAAAAGAAGAAAACTCCGTAAACATTATGAAGAAAGCTATTAATTTTTTTTCCTCCACGATATGGTTTTCCGTAGAAGGACTACATGGAAAGTTAGTCCGAACAAATTTATCTGGTGTAATTTCGCCTAGGATATTACTGGTAAGTGGTAGGAACATATGGTAGTCCCCTAACAGAAAGAACCATTATCTCAGTCGTTGTCTACACATCGCCTATATCATGTAATTGACAGATGGACATATCCTTTTGACACACCCCCTCATTGATTAGCATTCATTACATTGATTGCAGAAATTACGGTTTACCGCGTGGACAACATGTAATCAGCACGACCTGATCAATACCACTATTACGCCACGACCATTTTTATGACATTGTAAGCTAAAAATTTTAAATTACATGAACAGATTCATAGTAGAAATCAAATATAATTTCAGGTTCACCACACCCATTCGGATGTCATTTCACACGCTATGCTTTTATGTAAATTCAATTTTAGAAAAAAAAAACGGGAAAAAAAGAAAAAATCACAATGCATCCGAAGAAAATTTTATAAAAGGACGAATCGTTGATATTTCATTAGCATATTGTGACCCAGATTCGGAAGTCGAGTGTTGAAGCTACATACTTAATACAAAATTCAGTACCAAAAACAATGGGCAACAAGCTTTTGGTCTCGGCCGAAGGAGACGACTTAGTAACGCTTGACGATTTCATGAACAATACTTGGTTCCTTTTCAAAACCGTTGCCATATCTCCATACTATGGCTACTCATTCAAGTATCCGTCGAAAACTGAGCGAACATTTTTTGCAATTTTATTAATCATTTCCATCACACAATGGTTCGGAGAAATTACCTATTTCGTCAGACACATATCTGAATTGGCGGTTGTCGATGCAACCGAAGCTGTGTCACATATCGAATTTGGTATACTCTGTTTTACCAAAGTGACTGTTTTCGCGATTTACAATAAAACCATTTCAAAACTTATGTTTACGTTGAAGAGTATGTTTCCGAAATCTTTGCACCTACAGGAACAATTGAAAGTGCGAAAATATCTAAGAACGGTGGTGCGAACATCGAAATATTGGATTTGTTACTTTTTCTTGGCGCATGCCGGCTTTACGGTTGTGCCAATTACACAGTCCTGTTTTGAATTCTATCTGAATGGAAACTTTTCCTATTTAACGCCCATTCATGCGTCGTATCCGTTTGAATACAGAAATCCTGTGATGTATTCCCTGGTGTATTTTCATCAATTTTGGGGAGTTTATTGGATTGGTGCTATTATTCTGTGTACGGATCTGTTGTTGGGCAGTACTCTGATGCAAGTGTGCATGCACTTTGATTGGATCGGACGACAATTTTTGCTGATTGAGCCGGGGGTTGGTAGTTTGGATACTATCCGATATTTGGGACGATATCATTGGGTCATAACGAGGTAATATGATGTTTTATTAAGTGTAGTATAAACTGCTACAATTTTTTAACTTCCTATGATTTTCAGATTAAGTGATGATTTATGCAAAATATTCAGTGCAATTCTACTATTAAATGTTACTACATCCGCTTGCACGATCTGTTTCATAGCCCTGCAAATTGTATCAGCTGACGGTCGAGTTCATGCTGCTAATTATGTAATGACTTTTCTATTTCTCTCAGCGCAAGTTTACCAAGTTAGTTATTTTGGAAGTAAATTGGATGATGCGGTAATTGTAATTTTAGTTTATGTAATTTTTAATATTCATAAATAATAGAAAAATTAGACAAGATGATGCAATATCGTACCATACTGTGCGTCCTTGCAATGCTCTTTCTGTGATTTTTCGTCTATCTGAAATTAACGATGACTTATCCTACTGACACTGAGCGCTGCGAAAGATTGGATAGACATGAATGACGGAAGTGGCTATAGATTAGATATGCCACGGATATCCGGTTACTATCTGGTATCCGGTCATTTTTTTAGTATCCGGTTACTATCCGGTATCCGGCCATTTTTTTAGTATCCGGTATAGGCCGGATAGAAGCTACTATCCGGCCGGATACCGAATATTTAAAGTTTTACGCATTTAATTAAAAAAATTGTAATTCATTTTATTTATATTTTACTAGCTGAGAGAGCTCGCTTCGCTCGCTCCCTCATCTAGGGCTCGCTACGCTCACAATTTGAAACAACTTTAAATTTATGAGCGCTTTTGACTCCCAACCAACCTCCTAATTATGTACATATACCTATTAATATTCGCCTCGCCAAATTCAAAGCTTTCAAATAAACTGTACAGTGGTAAAAAAAAAACAATTAAATTTTCAGTGTTCAGTAGAGAGCGATATTATAAACAATGTTTTTCGTTTTGTTTGGCGAAGAAACAAACAACGTAGACGGTTTGCCAACATGCGAACAGGTAACATACAGCTGACCGTGCGAAAAACAGGGAAATTCGAGGAACTGAATTCGCTTGAATTGGAATGGAAAATCAGTTGGAATAATCGGAATTCGTGGGATAAGTTCTTCCTCTCCTTTGAATGTTCCCTTGATGATCGTCGCTTGAATCACATTGTTCATCAGTTTCTTGACGGACAACCGCGAACCGTTGCACAATTTCGGATGATTCGTAACATGTTTATGATCGATCCCATCTTCAGCTGTAAATTATGCGGCGGGGCTCCTGGCACATCAAGCGAGTTCAAAAACTCCGTCGAATAGTTGGTCGATTCATCCTCGTCCATCACGGCGTCAACGGATTTGTACGAATTTTTGAAAATTCAGCAGCCGTTCTGCAATGCGACTCTCAGGTTCGTAGTCAATTTTAACTTCTTGACATGCCGCCACAAAGATGACAATTTCAGGCATGCATTAAGTTCATCCGCAACAGTAGATTTCGGGATGACGGAAAGCGTTTGACGAAAATCTCCGGAGAGTAATATCAGAGCCCCACCAAATCGTCTCGAATCACCTCGTAAGTCCTTCATCGTTCGGTCAACTACCTCCAAAGCTCGTTTATGCGCCATCGTACATTCATCCCAAATGATGATTTTGCATTCTCGCATCAATTTCGCTGTTGCCGAACTCTTGGTGATTGTGCACGTTGGCTTCTGAACCAAGAGTAGATTCATCGGCAGCTTTAAAGCGGAATGTGCAGTTCGGCCGCCTTCCAACACTGTAGAAGCATTGCCAGAGGATGCAAAAGCCATCGCAATTTTACATCTTGACCGGATTGTTGCCATAATCAACGAAATGACGAATGTCTTGCCAGTCCCACCAGGAGCATCGAGAAATGCCTCCTGTTTCATCGTTAACAACCTTCATAAGCGAATCGTATACGTTCTTCTGCTCGGCATTCAAAAGCGGCACATTTATTATTATAATTATTTATTTTCTACTAAGATTTTATTTTTCTTCATTCGAAAAGCTATTGTGGTAAAATTGCAAGCAAAAAAAATAATATTCAAGTTTTCCAATTTTCCGACTTTTCCGGTGGGGTTTCCCAAAATGTTCTTTCGTAGAAACCTTCTCCTGGTAATTGCAAACAACTGAAAAGCAATTTGAACCAAATCAGTTCAGCCGTTCTCAATTGATAAATTACTTAGATTTTTCCAATTTTCCGACTTTTCCAATTTTCCAACATTTTCTTTCGTAAAAACCTTCTTCTGGTAATTGAAAACAACTGAAATTTTTTTTAACTAAATCGGCCCAGCCGTTATCAATTGATGAATTTTTTCGATTTTCCAATTTTTCGACTTTCCCGGAGAGTTTTCCCAAAATTTTCTTTCGTAAAAACCTTCTCCTGGTAATTGCAAACAGCTGAAAAAAAAATTTGAACCAAATCGGTCCAGCCGTTCTCAACTGATGAATTACTTCGATTTTTCCAATTTTCCGAATTTCCGGAGAGTTTTCCCAACATTTTTTTTTTCGTTAAAACCTTCTCCTGGTAATTGCAAACAACTGAAAAAAATTTGAACTCAATAGGTCTAGCAATTGATGAATTACTTAGAATTTTTCAATTTTCCGACTTTTCCGGAGGGTTTTTCTAAAATTTTCATCCGTATAAACCTTCTCCTGGTAATTGCAAACAACTGAAAAAAAACTTTGAACCAAATCGGTCCAGCCGTTCTCAATTGATGAATTACTATACATTTTTTGCGCTCCATTTTTATATATATAGATTAAGACTCCTGAGTCCTGACATTTAATAATTAAAGTTCTGACATTTAATAATTAAATCGCAAATTATGATGAATGAAGACAAGTTTCTCGGCATTTGTGGGTAGTAAACGATTCCGTTCATCCTCGTAGACAAGACCTGCTTCAGAAGATAACCGCTCACTGAATACGCTGCTACAAGGCGATGATAGATAAATCCGAACAAACTTTGTGTGAATCGGATACAGTGCTGCGTTCGCTGACCACCACTTGAAAGGGTCACCCCTCTCCGATCTAGGAAAGCAGTTTTTATATAATTTTCAAGCTCAATTGCAGCATTGCTTTTTTGCATATCCTCACGCGGCATGCTTTCTGCACCGATTTCATCAAAGCACGTCCAGTAACTATGTTGTGTATATCATCAGTGGTATCATCATTTCCATTTTTTGTCCGTTTATTAGGTAGTGAGGAAAAGGAATAGCCAATCTCAGCATCGGGTTCATCACAGCTCATTTTTAAAGCTTCTAAGAGGATTTTTTGTTTCGCACTCACAATTTGAACCGTTCCTAAGAACCTAGTTTTAAACCTCGGATCGAAAGTTGCAATAGAGTATTTATCATTTTCATCTAACTGAAAGCGCTTTTCTATCTCAGCTTTTAATGAAGATCTCATTCGTAGTAAGTCAGGTATTCTAATGGCCGTCTCCTCCTTTCCCAGATATTTGGTGAAAGTTACAACATGTGGAATTACCTAAGAAATGCACGAAAGACCAGAGCTTGTTATCCTCGTTATTTCTTCGAAGGGTTTTATGGATTGTTCGATGAGATCCTACTGAGACGGTGTCAAATTATTTACAGATGCATTATCTGTTGTACACAAGGATACACCTCGTTTCTGCTCCAATAACAGCGCCATTAAATAAAAGGTGGAGTTCCAGCGAGTGCTAACATCTTGCACCAGCGTGTGATCTGGTAAATTAAGTTCCTGAATATTCCATCTTTCTGCAATGGCAGTGTTTAGTGCTTGTCGTCTGAATAGGCGCTAGAAATTCAAAACCAATGTTTCGCCGGATATCCGGTAGCCGGATATTCGGCTATCCGGCCGAGAATGCGGTATCCGGTATCCGGCATCTCTACTATAGATACACAGATACGCTCCGCGCCACTTGAACAGCATACACCAAAAAAAATTTTCATTCTGGAGCTTTATAAACTTATATTTAAATTTAAGCTTATTGAATTTTAAATTAAATACAGAAACAGGGATTCTTAAAATTGTAACAGCAATTTTACTTGCATTTTGTGCCACTTGAATAGCACACAACATCAAAGACCAAACTAAAAATCCTCGAATACAGTTTTAAATTTGTACCTATGTTTGTACTCTCTCTAGAGTTTTTTTGCGATAAGAAAATGCCACTGAAGCTAAAGGGCAAGTTGTACAAAACGGTTTTACGTCCTGTACCCATGCTGGACCATGTATGAAGGTTTCGCGAAAATAATGACGGCGACCGAAATGGAAATGTTGCGCATGTCAGTTTGCGTAACCAAAAGAGATCACATAAAAAGTAGCTACATCCGAGGCAGCTTGTCAATAGACCAACCAACCACTGAAAAGCTTGAGGACAAATGGGTTAGTATGGCCATGTTCAAAGGCGTCCGCCTGAGAACCCCGCAAGAAGGCCTGCCTGTAGATATAGGCTGAGGCATTACTGGCAGAACGTGTAGGCACACGACAAAGCAGCGAGCGACGCAACGCCTTGGAGCATTATAAGGAACTAGGCAAGGAAGTACTTCCATCGGTACAATAAGAACCATACGTATTCTACAAATACCTAAACTGGGGCTAGAAGTATTAGGCACCATACTCGTAAAACGGAAATCATCCTTAAAGATACAAAGTCATAATGTGACAACGGTATCCGGTCAAGCAACTGCCAAAAACTCACTCGAATGAGGGGACTAACTAAAGACGCCACATAGAATGAACGGCCTAGAAATACGTTAACAAGACCTGTTGAGGGAGAAAAAATTCGGCATGAAATCACAAAAACCTGAATTGGCGTAGAGTCTTAGAGTAGGTACTAACATCGTCTTTTCAGGTGAAATTCATGCAAATATGTACTGTCAAAATTTTGATGATCGTGAAATCGTGGATTCGCTTGGCGGTACTCACATCACACGAAAGTTTACCCATCAGTTTCCATTCAGCCAGCGAAAACAATGCAGTTAAATTTTATTTCACGGGGAAAACATGAAAATATGGATGAATTTTGTTGATGATCCGAAAAAGAGGCGTTGGGCGCTACATTGGCTACATAAAAATTCTATAGAATTTATAATGATAAATTATAACAAGAATTAAACTACTAAATAGCTGTCATAATTTTTAATTGAAATCGTAACTGAAATTGGATTTTTATCAGCAAAATTATAACGCAGGCCGAAAAAATACAAAACAAAAGCTTATATTTTGAGCCAGTAGCCTAATTCAATGGTAAAAATTGTTTTTGTACAAATGTCATCCAGAAAAACATTTACGTAATAATTTGTCTTTGTCGCTGAAGAACCTATAGAATTTCCTACTGAAATTTTATTGTTTTTTGTTTTTATGAGAAATATAATGCGCCAGATTCCGCGAAAAATTCTAATCGATATAAGCTGACAATCATGCCATAAATAAATCTTTTGATAGTTTAAATCTCTGCTCTAATCCATAAAAAACGACAACCTCTAAATCAAATATTGGTATCAAACATGAATTTACGATATTATTTTGTATACTTTGTCACCTTTCAACCATTTGTGGAACCATGTGGAACGACAGCCCGACGTCGGGCTTTGACCTCCAATTGTCGCGGTCACGCGACGTTGTCCTCTACTTAGGGAAGCCCAGAAGCTGGTGGACATCCTCATCTACTGAGTACATCTAGCGAGCACTCGCTATCAATTTTTACTTTTTGAAAGTGAAGTTAAAAAACACACATGCCCTTAGTCCAACTTCGATTAAGTAGGGATACCAACATTAAGTTGGGGATTATGAAAACTCTACATTGGATCTCTAGTGCCACATTGTACGACGTGCAATATTTGCTTCTCTGTGCCAAAGCTATTCCTCCACGAAAAGCTTTAACAAGGAAGAATACTTGAAATAAGATCAAAGACATAAAACAAAAAATAGACTCCAAAAATTGCAGATCTCTGTAAATTCCGAACGCGAATTGGTGGAACCTTGAAACTTGAAGGGAATGGGCGTCAAGTATCTCTTAAAGTGTATAAAATTTCAGAAATTCGGTCGGTTCCGAGATATGAAAAATGAATGATTGGTAAACATGAAAGTGCGATTATCTCGCCTGAAATTTTCGTCAAATATGAACAGTACGGTACTCTACCTTTTATATAAATTTCAAAGTTTTTCGCTTACGAATTTCTGAGCTATGGAATTAGAAAACTCAAAATTACGATTTGAGCAGCCATAACTTCGGTATGACAGTAGGTAGAAACGTGTAATTTGGAGAAAATTAGCGTCAACTAGCTCTTCAATTTGAGATCGAGAAGGGTTCCCGAGTTATCGAAAATGAACGATTGCCAAACATAAAAGTTCGATTATCTCGCTAAATATTGATCGAACAGTAGTTCAGATTTAGACCTTAAAAGCAGACAAGACTGATCGCAGGCCTCATCGAGGAGCTTATTATGTAGTGAATTAGGTTGCATGCATTGTGTACATTTCCCAATGCTGTACGGAAGGTCAAAATGCTGCACTGTACCGCAAAATGCTGTACGTCTGGTCAGCTCAGGTTATGGGGCTGCCATACAAACCTAGCCCCCCAAATCAAGTTCTTCTAAGAAAAACTTTTTTATTTGGGCACCGATTTATACTAACCCTTATAAAAATGTATTTCTGTTGATGTCACAAACATATGCAAATGAATTAAATCGGACCATGGTGTCATGGGGCTGCCATACAACCCCCCCCCCTTTTCAATTTCACCAAACCTTTTATTTGAGTGTGTATGGAAGCAACAAAAATGTAAAAATGTAAAAACAAGTGGAATTGTACTATGGGACAATGTCCCCCTCATCCCAAAATAAAGTTTTCTAATGTAGTTTTGTTTATTTGCCCAATAACGCAAGTCATAGGAACGCCCGAAAAAAGACTTTTAGCCCAAGGAGAGCGAAGAGTATGGAAATTTTGGCCCCGCCCGAAATTAGCGTCGGTTTCGTTTTTATTTCATTTACAAACGTTTGGACGATGCATTATATAATATGTGAAATAGAACATCATTCAAATCCCCTCAACGGGACCTTTTGCGATTATTTTTAGGGCCGTAATTCGAATGTTGTTCCGCAAATGCAAATTCCCGAGTTTGACAATCGTTCAAATAAACCCTCTATTGCGTATAGCACCACAAAAAGAAATCTAAAGACGTCAAATCGCATGATCTCGGTGGCCAAGTGACATCGCCAAATTACGCGCCCAGGAAACTTCTCACGCAATAGAGCTAAAACCAGCCGTGTTGGTATGTGGGGCCATCTTTTTAAAACCACATATTGCTCAGATCAAGAGAGATGCAAATCCAGATGCAAAATACGCCTCAAGGTGCCATATGACAAGACCAAGTGCTTAGCGCGCCGTGGAATCTACAAATTTGGGTTTTCGTCAACACTCTCCCTCACAGCGGCAATGTTTTCGGTCGAACAGGCAAAACGATCATGCACAGGTTCTACGATGTCTGTAACTGAGCCAGTTTTTTCAATTTTTCGTATTGTTGTTTGCTGGTAAGGCCGATTTTGACGATCATAATCTGGTCGTAAACCGCGAAATGTATTCACTGGAGATTCGCCGCGCCGTTTCGCTAAAACCATATTGTGAAATGGCAAACTTTCAATTAAACAAATACGAATTTGGTTGACGTTTACATTTACATTACTTCCCCAACTTATTTTAGCTCGATTTCAATTCAATTCAAACTGCTCCTATAAAGGTCTGCAATTTTATTTATTCAAATTATATCAAAATCGATCCAAAATTAACCCTAGTTTAAGGCGTTAAAACTGTTAGAAATAACAAAGCTAGAATAAAATGATGTAAAAAAGAAATGATTGTTAGACTATGCGCCAATTTTTAAAAGAATCGTGCAAGCACCTCACCTTGGAAAAAGTTGGAGAAAATTGAGATGGCAAAATAGGTTGTTTTTGGGTCAAAACACAAAAATTTGACTTTGAAGTTCTGTAAAAACCAAACCAAACAATCCGATTTTAGTGCGGTTAGTTTTATTTTTTAGGTAAATTTGTTGGCTGTAATAATCTTCTTATTTTATTATTGCAGCTAGTCTAGCATTTGAGATATTGAGGTTTAAGCCGTACAAGAAATTTTTTTTTTAAATCTTCAAATGACTGTGGCAGCTAAAGGGTTAAGAATTGGCGGTATGTTCCATACAACATTTTTGCTGGAAATCACATGAGGAATCACAATCTGGTGCGGGCAGTTTCCGGACACCCTGTATATACCAATAAACGAAAATATTCGAAAAAAATAATTTAGGCATTTACGGGGTAAATCGCAACCAATATTAGGCATAATTACCTGGATTTAACTAAATCTAGATCAGTGGTTCCAATCTTTTTAAGGTCGTGCCCCCCCCCCCCCCCTTCCCTTGCGGGGGTCTGCTAATCCTGGCGATTTTTTTAATCGATGAAACGGATTACCCCTGGTGAATTTCGAGAGAAGCTCGAGTCAGAATGATGGTGTTGTAGGAATTCATAAACGCATCAAAATTAGAGTTGTGCTCGCGCCCCCTCTAATCGTCACGCCTCCTTTGATAAATCACTGTCTAGAGGGTATTAAATGAAATTGTGCAGAAGTTTATAAAGCAGATTTGCGGCCGCTTGTTTCGTATTTGGTCCCACTGAACTCTTGCTCTAACTTTGTTAGATATACACTATAGTTGATGTTACGCACTTTAGTGCCGAGATCAAGAATTTTCAAAAATATTGTCCCAGTGCCAAGGACATTTTCCACTCGGGTTAAGCGTTAAGATCACCGCAATTAGTTCTACCCGCTCTCAAGAACGTAAGCCAATTTTCTCAGCTTTAGGAGCTGAAATTTAACACTTACCTTTTTTCAGATCGTTTATGCTTTATGAACTGTCCCTACTTCTTTTCTACAAATTCGATACGAAACGAATACAGATGATGCTGTTTAGGGGTACTGTGTGGACAATGGGCTGTTTATTCGTACCGACTATGTCCTATGCTTAGAAAAAGCATAGTAACCCATGCCATGCGTTAGTCCAGAATGGCTATGTGATCACACAACCTGTATGTGTTTGACTCCAAATTTATTACACTACACTCCATGAAATAATTCAAACGTCAAATAGTCATAGTTTACATACTATGTCTTACGATGATGCGCCGTTTTTTCGTTTCTTTAGAGATAGTTTACATTTCGCCGAACGTTTGATCGCATTTGTGGCCGTCAATTCCTTTGAAATATATATGGAAAGGGGTGGAAAATATTTTTGAACGATATATTATATATTCATCAAGATATAGTACCAATGGTCTGTCTGGATCTATACGCCAACAGAAGGGTTAAATATCACGTTGGTATTTTAAGACAGTAATAAATATTACGCGGATTTTATATTCTCAATTGTAAACAAAAAATTGACGTTTGAATAAAATTTTCACGCATACTATGAACTGCAATAGTGTGCCATTTTTATTTTCTGATGGCCACTCTGGACTAACGCATGGATTGTGTTACTATGCTTTCTCTAAGGTCCTATGTCACACAAATGAAACTGTACATAAATTTTTGCGCCATAAACTGTCGATTCGCTCTAATTTTTGCCATGCCAATTTTTTTTTAAACATTCTCTTTATTTTACAGAGTGAAAATTTCTCAAATGCCGTCTATAATCATTGCTGGTATAGCCAATCGTTGGAATACAAGAAAGCTGTGCTATTCATTTTGCTAAGATGTGCGAAAAAATCTCATCTAACCGTAGGAGGATTTACAACATTGTCAGTTGCCACTTTCGGTCAGGTATGCCAAATAAATTGTTCCTACTACTGCGACGTAACCTTAATTTTTATTTTGTAACTATTCACAGGTCTATCAATTCTCCTATAAGATTTTTGCTATCTTAAATTCAACAAATTAGCATAATTATTAAATATTTATAAATTATTATGAATTTATATGAAATGTACATTAATTAAAAATAATTTGTTTTAAAATACATATACACTGCGCGACAAATGCTTAGGTTCATGGATATTTTCCTTTAAAATTATAAAATTTCTATGTACTCTGATCGGAAATAATTTTTAAATAATGCTCTCTCAACTAACGGTTATTTTAATAAGTATTACATTTCTATTAAGCAACTCGCATAGCTAACGGAATTTTTTAAAATGAAAATCACAATTTCCACTGCGACAATTGTATAGGTTCACTTACTTTAAAGAGTTATCTCGTCCTGGTGAGAAGTGTTTGTGGAAACATTTTTTTTCGCGTTATACTCTGTGAGTCGTATAGTGGATAATGTCAAAAGGAAATCAATTTTCTGCCGAGGAAAAGGCGACAATTTCCATACTAAAGCAAGAAGGGTATTCAAACCGACAAATTGCAATACGGATTCAGCGGAGCTTGAACCTTGTTAATAATTTTATACGAGATAGTGGAAATTATGGCCGACGATACGCAGGAGGCAGAAAAAAAGCGATTTCCGGTGCATCAAGGCGAAGTCTCTTAAGAGAAGCCTCGAACTCGCCCTTTACTGCGCGTAAGCTTGGGGAGATTTTGGTGTTATCAGCAAGTGTAAGGACCATCCAACGAGTTCTTAGATCTTTATCTTGCTTAAAACGTTTACGATTAAAGAAAAAAATAGCCTTAACCCCGCAACATCGCCTACAGCGCCTGGAATTCGCCTCAAGATTCATGAACCGGACATCACAATGGAGGCAGGTAATATTTACGGATGGAAAACGGTTTTGTGTGGACGGTCCAGATGGGTTCTCCTACTATCATGATTATATAGGAAGGACCCTATGTACCTGTCACGCCATCACTTCCGAATAGGTTCCGTTATTGTATGGGGAGCCATATCATATCATGGAACTATCGACTTGGTCATTCTACGAGGTTACCAAAGCAGTTCATCTTATAAACTGCTCTTAGAAGAGGAAATCCCTATGATAAATGTCATGTACGGAGGCGATCCTTGGATATTGCAACATGATCTTGCCCCAATTCATACAGCGAGGGTGGTTAAATCGCTTATTGACAAGAAAAATGTGGCTTTGTTAGTCTGGGTGCCCATCTCCCCTGGCATTAAACATTTGGGTAGTTACATTTACAGTAGTGGTAAACAATACGACTCTAAAGAAGAGTTAATTCATGGAATTAAGACATCTTGGTCTAAAATACCGATATCTGTGCTGCATTCTTTATACGATTACCTGCCTCGAAGGCTTTACGAAATTATAAATAAAAATGGCGAAAATACACACTATTAACTTACAAAAAAATGCTCCTGTTTTTTCGTATTTATCCTCTTTCATACTTCTCTGAAATATTTTTCAGCGAAAACATTTTGTAAAACGGTAAAATCGTCCCTGAACCTAAGCAATTGTCGCACTGGAAATTGACTCTTTGAATTAAATCAATTACTGTAATTTAAGGAAAATGTCCTGTGGGGATTCAGTCCATTCATTTTGTTTGTGATATTTAATACTTCCAAAAATAACATTTCTTGAACTGGTAAGGTTTTATTTTACCGCTTCATGGAAGGAAATATGAGTGAACCTAAGCATTTGTCGCGCAGTGTATGTATGTCTTTTTATAGAAATTCTAATAAAGCGAATGTCTGAAATCCTTTATTACAGCTGTTCCATGAAAAAAAAGTACCGAAAAACTGGCGATGGCCAAAGATAGTACACTTTGGCTGCCAATGCATCACCGGTGAACACGGCATAGGTCATTCCCCAGGGGCCAGTGCATCACCGGTGAACGCGGCACAATTTATTCCTCAGGGGCCAAAGCAAAATTTTCCTGTTCCAATTATTTCCCGCCGGAAATATTTTGTACACATATTTATATGCTTAAAAAAGCCAAATTCAAGTGGTTTCCCGACCGTGTTTACCGGTGATGCATTGGCACTGGGAAAGTATATGTCATTTCATTATTATAAACACAAGTGCATCACCCGTGAACACTTGATTTAAATATTGAAGTTCCGATAAATAAGGATGCAGTTAATTGTTCGGGGAATTCCGAGGAACTGTCGGATTGGATTTCGCCGGCTACCGGAGAGAGTTTAGTGAAGTTCGATAGTTTGATAATTTCACGTAGAGAAGCTAGTGGAGTAGCAATTACAAACAAAAGTCTTTATGAAATATACCGACTCCTTCTGACGGATGAGATTTTAGAAATTACGATTGTATAGCAGTTCTGTGGCTCATTTGGTTGAGTCGCGCTCTACGAAGCTAGCAATCTAGAGGTCCAGAGATCGCTATACATGGGTCTCGTCAAGTACCCAGCAATGACAGATCTTTGATAATCAATTCGTTGTTAACACTATGTCCTGTAACAAATTTCAGATTCTCCTAAGATTTTTACATTTCGCCGACAACGAAGATAGTGGTTCGACTTCTTCAAAAACCTATAAAGTGGACCGAATTATTGAAGAGCTGCTTTACAATTTTAAAGTTTATCGGTCAGAAGGCGAACAATTGGTTATCGACGAAAGCATGATACCCTTTCGTGGACGCTTGGGATTTCGTCAATATCTTCCTGGCAAAGCCCATAAATACGGGATAAAATCCTTTAAACTTACAGATACTGAGGGATACACATTTAACATAAAACTCTACACAGGAAAGTCAGACACAAAACTGGGCGCTCTCTGTCTTGTAATGTTTGTCCGCATTGGAAATTGGAAAGACAAAAGGGAGGTGAACCATAGTATATGTGCCTGAAACATTTTCAAGATTTTCATTAAAACTGAACTAAGTTTGTGATGGGCGGGGCATGTACAACGGATGGACGATAATCGCATGCCAAAGAAAGTGATGAACGCACAACGTATTGACGGAGCGAGGTTGCGTGGACGACCGAGAGCTCGCTGGGAGAACTCCGTAGGTGAAGACGCCCACCAGCTGCTGGGCTTCCGAAACTGGAGGACAAGGTCACGTAACCGCGACAATTGGAGTCAACGATTCAGGCGGCCAAGGCCCGACGTCGGGCTATCGTACCACATTGATGATGAAGTTTGTGAACCATCATTTGTTTGTTTCTTTTGGATTATAGAGCCATGAATATGTTTTGCTTAACTATTTTTTTTTAATTTTCACCTTTCTTTCTACTAATAAAAATAAAAGAGAAAAGATTATTTTTTGCTTTATTCACTTTGAAGGTAGTTTTTTTGATACTTGGCAAATATGCGAGTTTTTTTTCCAATTGAAGTGTGATACAAAAAACAGTTACTGAAAGTATTCTGCCAGTTTTATTAGAATATTTTGTTTTTCAAACCCGTAAGGACAACAAATTTAAAAATCTAACTATGCATCACCGGTGATGCATTGGCCCCTGGGGAATGACACTTGCTGTGTTCACCGGTGATGCACTGGCCCCTGTGGAATGACGCTCGCCGTGTTCACCGATGCATTGGCAGCCAAAGTGTTAAAAAAATATTTCTTGTCGACAAAAATGTTTCAATCATAACGAAGAAAGAAGAAATTACTACCATTAGTTATGCATATGCACCAATATATGTATGTAGGTACGCGAACGTATTTAAGTAAGGGACATTACTTAATGACATAATAATTAACAAGACCATTAATACTTATGTATATCTATCACATTTATAGAGACTATTTAGCAACAAGACAAAGTCAGTCGTTGATCAGCTCCTTCCTCCTTACCGGCGGCAATGAAGAAAAATACATTTGTGAAAAAGGACCCAACTACCAAATTACCAAATACTTTCGCAGACTACATTCAAATCATATTCTTCTATTATCATTCAATCGGTTTCGATCCATGTGATTGGAATAAAAAAAAAAGTTTATCGCTTTGGTGGCGAGTATTTTTCTTTTTCGGCGTATTGAACTTCTCGCTTTTTGTATCGTGTCAGATAATAGTGATGGTGGAATCCATTAATTTAAAAGAAACATCACCCGCAGCATTTTATTCTGTACTTTATTCAATCATTGCCGTAGGAAAGATTATAACAATTTTTCTTAAAAAACAAAAACTTTCTCAGCTACTGCATCAAATGCAGTTACTATATCCGCCACCTCGTAAACATAAAATCTTTCAGTTTCACCGATTTTACGCTGAAAGAACTATTCTATTACGTGTAACAGAATATACGTCGTTTTTTACTGTAAGTGCTTATATGAGCACGGCAATAATTACATCCCTGTATGGTTATATGATAGGGAAAGGGTACGAGTATTTGTATCCTCTTAAAATGTGGACAACATTTAAAACCGAGTCAGTTAGCCTCTACGTAATATTCTATTGCAATCAATTGTGGGGAACACATTTTTGTAATATCTGCATTATGACTACCGACATCTTTCTAATTCATCTGGTAATGTTGGTTTGTATGTTTTTTGATTACATTTCCAAATCATTTGAGTTAATAGAGAGAAGAGGTAATGTAGATAATTTTAAATATCTGCGCAAAATTGTAAACATACATGAAAGGACTTTATGGTGAGTGAGTGGTAAACAGTAAGTCGTAATATTTATAATTATGTGGTTCAAATGCAATTTTATTCGTTCTGCAGGATGAGCTCAACAATCAACGAAATATTTAGTATATCCGTGCTGTTGAATTTAGCCCTCTCATCTGGAAATTTGTGTATGCTAGTCCTTGGCATTGTTGATGGTATTGAAGGGATGGATTTCTTGAAACATGGGGTTTTGTTTAGTTTACAGGTTTTGCAAATATTTTTTATCTGCTATTTAGGAATGCGAATAACCGAATGTGTAAGTACAAAAAAATCAGAGCAGAATTAACAATTTTAATAAAATAAATTTTACTGCAGAGTACTAATGTAAGTTATTCTGCATTTCACCACAGTGGTTTTAGTGGCAATGTTTCGTATAAAAAGCATTTGCTTCGTATAATTCAGAGGTCACAATACCCGGCCATACTAAATGCACCCTTGCTGGCAGTTGTTTCTCTGGAAACGATACGAAAGGTAAGATGTAATCTCACAAAAACAAATTTGCTACACTTCGTGAGACGGCGCGAGTGACAACCTCTATCTAATTTTAACACTCAGGACCAACCTGGGTCCGAGCTACAGAGGTCCGAAAACCCGTCGTGTTCCGTCGTGTAAACATAGTCTTAGTCGCTTATCACTTTTCATTTCTTTGCTTTTCTTTGGCGGGCGGGACGCTACCGCGTCCCTAGATCATTTTAAATATCTGCGCAAAATTGTGAACATATGAAAGGACTTTATGGTGAGTGAGTGGTAAACAGTAAGTCGTAATATTTATAATTATTGAATTTTCTTATCAACATTCATGCTCGGTTAAGAAAGTGCATCAGTGTTCAGCGATGAAGCTCATTTTTGGTTGGAAGGATACGTCAACAAGCAAAATTTGCCATTTTTGGAGTGAAAAATCAGTTAGAAGCATTGCAAGAACTGCCAATGCATTCCGAAAAAGTCACTGTTTGGTGTGGATTATGGGCCGATGGCATCATTGGACCGTACTTTTTCAAAGGCGACGAAGGTGGAACGTTACAGCCGTGCGATGATTACAAACTTGTTTTTTCGCTCAAAATGGAAGAGCTGGACTTGATTGACATGTGGTTGCAACAAGACGGTGCCACATGCCACACAGCACGCGAATCCATGGCCCAATTGAGAGGCGAGTTCGGTGAACATAGTATTTCACATTTGGAGCCGGTTAATTGGCCGCCTAGATCGTGCGATTTAACGCCTTTAGACTATTTTTTGTGGGGCTATGTTAAGGCTCATGTCTATAGCGACAAGCACGCAATGGTTGACGCACTGGAAGCCAATATTGAAGAATTTATTCGTGAATATTGAATGAGAATGAAATGAATGTTGAAATTAATCGATATTTCTTGCAGAATGAAAATATCTGTCGGGGAAGAAATACGTTTGAAGATTTTGCAATAATCGGCAAATAATAAAAAATCTACATCATGGAAAGTATAATAAATATCGTTTATAAATAGCAAGAATAGTATTGGCCCTAAATGCGATCCGTGAGGAACTCCTAATGTCGAAATGAACGGGTTGTTCTCAGTGGCGTAGATAGCTTTTCGGAGAGGGGGGGGGGGTCATTTTGCAAGATTGCTTGGTATATTACGCTTTTAGGTCCCCAAGGGAAATTTTTCTTGTTCTTCTTATCGACACTAGCGACACCGTCCGCCATAAAGCTATGTGTCCGCTTTATGGCGGAAAATATCGGAAACATCAAAAATTTCCCTTGGGTACCTGAAAGCGTAATGTACCGATTGCTTATACTTTTAGGTTATCAAATATTACTTTTCAAAATAACAATTTCTGTATTTATTACACTTCAAATTAGCCGTTTTTTCAGCAAATTTTGGTGCAAAATAGATAGCAATTTTGCCATATACGAAAAAACTGAGTCCTGAAATAATTTTGGCTTTTTTACTACGGTGAGTGAATCCACAGTATTCCAATTTTCATACAAATTTATCGATACTGTGCTTGGAGTACCAGAGCTTTATATTGGGTTAGATAAGTGGTTCCCAAACTTTTCGGAGTCACGAAAGACCTAGCATCGCCGCTTTTCTGGCCGGAACACCTCAAAACAGTTATATGTCCAGAAAAGGGAAATTGTGAAGACGGGAGCTCGTTGGGAATGCCCAGTATATGTACATAAAGCAAAATCGAAATTTTCCGATAACTCAGAAATTCGTGAGTACATATACACTAGCCGGCATATGTATTTTGACATCTGGTACTCTCGAGCCAAGATACTGATTTTGTTTAACCAGAGCGAATAACGGTAAATTTCTTATAAGGAAATCAAAGTACCTATATATCAACAGCAATGAATATGCTCAATATTTTTCCTGTCCATTTTCGCACTCTCTTGCTATAAAGAAGAGAACAGATTGGTCCGAAATTTTGATGCGACATAAGTATTTTGACAATATTTAAAACTTTGATTGTACACCAATTTCTCTGGAAAAAAATGGATAAAACATAATTTTATTAATGATTTGTATTTGTATTTCGTATTATGAATTCCAAGCAGAAAATGTGTCCAGTGGCTTGAAACATTGGAAAAAAATCAGAAATTCGAAGTTTGGTTTAAGCCTTCGTAGAGGCAAACTTCAACCCTGGTTTAAAGATTGAAGACGCTGCAATTGAATTTAATTTTACAAGGTAGACTGTTCATTAAACACCAGAATTGATTAAGAGAAAAGAAATAGAAAACTATTCCATGCATCACAGAAATGGGATGTGTATATTGAATAATTATCGAAAAATCTTCCAAATATTTATGGAAAATGTCCTAATTGAACCAAAGAATATTATGAATATGAATGTGCATTCGAAGGCAGAGATAATAACGACCACCTTCGGCCTAGAACTAAAAAAGGCAAATTGCATGCATACGCAGATAAAGTGAAACCAAAGAAAGATTTAAAAACCATACTAAAAGCAAACCTCTGTTACTAAGGAAAAACTTCAAACTACTGCAACTTTCGGAAAAGGCTTCTTCGGCGGTCATTTTATTACATATTTACAAAAAAAAATCAATATTTAAAGAAAATGCCCAGTTTATGTGGAAAAACGGATACCTGGTTATCAAAATGAATACCACAGTGGAGGCTCTCTCATGATGAGGGATATATTGCTTACAATGGCCTAGGCTGCTTAAGTTCAAATCACTGTTTCCATGGCCAAAGCTTCTTTTGGTCGTCATTGAATCGTCGGAAGTTATATTCGGTTTTTTTTTGTGGCACAATTTGGTTTAAATCTCACTTCTTTCTTAGAGTTCTTCATCGTGGCTCACTCATCACCCGGGGTTCACATTCGCTTTCTTTCAGAGAGCGCCAAGATTTGTTTTTATTTTGTTTAAAACATTTTTTTGTGTGGTAATGAACAGTTTACCGTACAAAATAAAATTCAATAATAGCGTATTCAATGTGTAAACCAGGACTTAGGCTTGCATCAATCGATGCTAATAACAATTTCCAAATTCAGATTTTTGTTTATGTTTCGAGCCACTGGTGAATATTTTTTCATTTGAAAATTAATATGAGTAACTCAAAAATTAATAAAAATATGTTTTGTGCATCAGTTTTTGCGTAAAAATGGGTGCAATCAAACAAGTGAAAGTGTTGACAAAATACTTATGGCACACCAGAATTACGCCTCCCTCTTTACTCTTTTCTATAGCATGAAAGTCCTAAAGAGGGCAGAAAAAATATTAAGCATATTTATTGCTGTCGATATGTGCTTTAATTTTGATAAAAGAAATTTACCGTTATTGGCTTTAGTTAAACAAAACCAGTGTCGGGGCTGGAGGGTACGAGATGCCGACCAGTATATGTATGTTTCTAAAATTTCCAAACTTTTAGGACACCGTAGTAGCTATAAATTTTGAGGCCATGCGTAAATTTTACATATGTGTTGTTAGCATTCGCCCTACTTTCGAAAAGCAAATGTGCTAATTGGGTTATTCTTTAAACAAGATATTAATCGGAGAATTACTCCTCTCCCCCTCTCAATTTTACCAGAAGGACATTGCATGATCCCTAATTTTTGCCAAAGGGAGCTACCTAATTTTCAAATAGAGGACAAAGCATGCAATTTGTTCGTTTCATTTATATGCGATATGCCGTGCTTTGATTTCCGGAAGATGAGATCTAAAGTTTTTGTTTAGGTCTGATCAGTGCCAGGAATAAATATTGAACTCCCGAAGAAATTCATATGAAATGAGAAATAGGAAGCATAAACACTGACCGCGTAACGGCCGGCGTTTTGTGAGAAATGTTATATCCAAAGGCATTATTTTTTTTAAGTCGTTTTCCATAATTTCCATGAAACTTCAATTCGCCAAATTTTTGCATGGATGGATGTCTTCAGTTGGTTCCGATTGCATTGATTCAACTAGTATTGGAGGGCAAACTACGAAAAAGGTGGTTTGGATTTCAGCAAGATGAGGGATCGAACGACATAACACATTGCCAGAGCTCCCTCCCTCGGAAAGGCTAATATTGGAATTTGGCTAGGTTCCGCCGATTTACCTAGCTCTGACCTTCTTCTCTATAAAAACTGTCGAGATGGTGCGTTTATAAAAATAAGCCATGTACGTTGAAAACCCTGCAGAAACCCGGCTAATTTAAGTTTTGCGGCTGCCCAGGTTTTTATGAAAACAACTACAGGAGGTTAGTAATGAAACTCAGCACATTTTGTTGACTCAACATTGTGTTTTTTTAAATGTGTTGAGTGTTTTAGGAAATTTTACGCATTAATTTACGATTTCTTACATCAAGCTTTAATTTTGAAATTCCAAACAAACTCTATAAGGTCTTGCTGAATTGTGGTGAATTGCGCTTAAGACTATGAATGATAGCTGAACGTTAGTTTGAATCCTATTGTGAGCATGAATTTTTGTGTTGTCTCTACATCGCAGTTGGTTCCACTATGTAAATCGTTTCGGAGCAACGACCATGAGGGACCATTCACTCGATTTATGAAGAAAAAATTCTTTGAATCGATTCTACAACAAAGACGTCGATAGTATCATACCATCAATCTGCCTGGTACAGTATCTACAGTACCTAAGGGCGGCAATTTGTTATCTTACCCGGGGCCACGTAAATGCTAGAGCGGCCGCTGTCTAGATTACTTCAGTAGGGCTTGCCTGTGCAAAACCCCAATGTGAAAAAGTAAATGAACGTAAAGCCCTGTGCTGTAGTGTTACTATTCTGTCGATACGATTCTATAATACAATTGAAATTTGAAAAAGTGAAAGTGCTAAATTTTCTACCTAAAGTAATAATAACAAACGTGTGACCGAAGGGGGGGGGGGATTGATCCCCTTGATCCATGTTTTAATTTGGACTATAAGAGAACGGTTTCAAAGATAGTCGGTCAGCCATTATAAAATTGAACCACCGAATCCGACTTTATAGTTTCCTAATAAGCAACTCAATATTAATTCTGTGGAAAGCCTTTGAGAAATCTGTATAAATTTAATGAACCTGATTGGATGATACAAATTACTTTGCTATGTAATTGTAGTACGTGACGAGGTTTGTAGTTGTCGATTTTTTTTTAACAAAATCCGTGCTCGTGTTGACTTATTTTTGGACGAATTATCAAAGTTAAATAATCAGTTAAAATGATGTTGACTGTAGATAAAATGGAAATTGATAGTTGGAAATATCACTTTAATCGCCTGTTTTAAATATTGGTAGTACACAAAGCCACTTATATTACAAAGCCGGGAAGCAGCGAGAGAAACTGGGGAAATCAGTCCATGTCGATCAACGAATCAACGAAAACTAAACATTTCTTTCGTTTTTTTACGTCACTGTTCTCATAACCATGGTCCAAACCGTCGTCAATACCTTCCAAAAAGTCAACAACGACCACCAAACCCCCTTGTCACATGTAAAACGCAATCGTAAAAAAGAGGCATCCAAAATGCATATTAAATTTAAGAAGAGTAGAAAATCAATAGTCGTTTTAGTATGATCACCAAAATCAAGAATATTTAGAGGTAACTAATTAAAAAAGAAAAAAATTAACGCCCCTGTGGCGACTCGAAAATGTCACCCCATGCAGCAAACACCTATCATCTAACCCAGTGTTTGCCAAACTTTTTGAAGACGCGGAACTCCTGAGATCGTAGAATTCGTTCACGGAACCCCTTAAATGGGTCGTTAAACCAAAACGAGCTTTGATAGACAAGACAAAACGTTTATCGTACCCATACATGGAGAACAATGTGTTATTAGAAAAAAGTATCAATATTTGTACATATTTATATTATATTGTATTTTGCATTGAAACAACAGAATATAACAAATAACATAAAGCAACTTCTTTTTTTAACAAAAACATGAATAAAATAAAAATATTCACATCTAATAACTATAATTAAAAAATAACACAATTCTCAACTTTTTTAAGAAAATATAGTTTGATCTACTTTATTATTACAAAAAAATACAAGCAATTTAATGAGAAACATGTGTCTGGTGATTTTTACATATTTCAGTGATATTAGGCCGAATAAATAACAGAGCCACTCGCATATCCTCCTCCAACCTCCAAGTTCCTGAGGCTTTCCCGTTTTCTTGTTTTTATATTGAGCATAGTTGAAAATCTGATTCTTAGAGAAAGCATGCGTTGGTCCAGAATGGGCATCAGAAAATAAAAATGGCACCGTTCTCACACTATTGCAGTCCATAGTATGCGTGAAAATTTTATGCAAACGTCAATTTTTTGTTTACAATTGAGAATATAAAATCCGCGCAATATTCATTACTCTCTTAAAATGCCGACGTGATATTTAACCCTTCTGTTGGCATAAAGATCCAGACAGACCATTGGTACTATATCTTGATGAAAAATATCGTTCAATAATATTTTCCACCCCTTTCCATATAAATTTCAAAGGAACCGACGGCCACAAATGTGATCAAACGTTCGGCGAAATGTAAACTATGTCTAAAGAATCGAAAAAACGGCGCATCATCGTAAGACACAGTATGTAAACTGTTTCTAGAACCAAAATTAGACCTCTTCAAAAAATAAGATGATTTCACAGAAGATTCAGCTACACCTTAGGCATAATAGCTCGTAGGCGGCGTCAGAAGGGTTAATGATTGCATCGAAAATATTTTGACATTTGAATTATTTCGTGGAGTGTAGTGTAATAAATTTGGAGTCAAACACATATGGGTTGTGTGATCACATAGCCACTCTGGACTAACGCATGGCATGTGTTGCTATGTTTTCTCTAAGATCTGATTTCACATAAATATGAAGTTGAAAACAATAGCATATTATAGGATAGGATATTTACAGCTTTTTTTACAGGGTATTCTTCCTTGACGGATATCCAAAATTCTTCAGGTGAACTTCCTGCCAATTTTAATTTTAAACCTCGATCAGAGTAAAGCGATGTTAATTCTTCTTCTTCCGGCAAGGCGAAATTTGAAATATTGAATGCCATAATAAATAAATAACAGGCGCGACAATCCAGCATTGGGCTAAGGCCGCAGGATGTGTTAGTGACATCCTATTTCCAAGATCTTATCTGCTTTTTGTTGAGGTAATGAGATCAGCATCACTCTCAGCAGTGTTATTTATCCCCATAAATGGGTACTCGTTTAACATCTGAGTGAGATCATAGTCCGTCACAAGTTCGCGAGTTCGAAAAACACCATGGATGATGGTGAGATTCGAACTCATGACCCTGTGCACCGAAGGTGCGCGCACTAACCGCTAGACCAGCCAGACTAGCTGTGTGTTTAACAAGGGGAAATATTTTTCAATGTTTTGTAAAACGGTTTACAAATGCTCGACTATTAGATTTTTCATTTGCGGTGTTGAGAGATGAAAACATTTCCAGGTTTCCCTCCGCAACATGCCTCTTACATAGTAATAGTTTGCCTTTCATGGTACTGATTTTATCAGTAGACGTCAAGATACTTTCGTCATTACCGTGCAAACTTGAATTGACCGAATTGAAAAAATCTAAAATGTCAGCCAAATATGCCAAAATGCACCGCCAACTTTCATCCTGAAGGTATGTTATGAAACTTTAACGTTTTTCTTCAGTGAAGAAAGTAAGTAGCTCGCTGAGCGACTGGGGAGCATGATTAAGAACCTTTCCTCGAGAGAGCCACCGCACTTCTGTATGCAGAAGTTAGCATAGCACTCGTATTCAGAACCCATTGACGAACAAAGTTGCTTAAAAATTCGTACATTGCATGAATTTGTTGGGTAGTCTCCCCTCTAACATAACGAGCAAGTAAACTATGTACAACTAGTTCAGTAATATCGTGTCGATTTAGTACCATTCCGTGAAAAAAATACAGAAGTTTTTTTCTCACTGTTTCTTCATGTATTATGGGGCGCTGATTCCGAATATGAACTTTGCACCCTAAAAAAAGTGCCGCAACCTTTAAAAAAGGGGGGAAAGGGGGGCATTTTTTCGGTTTTTTGCGATTATTTCAGAAACGGTAAGAGATACAGAAAAATGGTCTGAAGACGAAAAAACTACATAAAATTATCTTTGCAATGATATATAACACATTAGAGTTTAATTGAACATTTCGGCGTTAGAATAGAACATAAATTAGAATATTTTCATTTTAGACCTTTTTTAAAAGCTCCATAACTTTTGAAAGAATGTTAGTTCAGCCGTTAAATTTTGTACAAGTACTCATAATAAGTTCAAGATCATTTTAAGGTAAACATTGAGTCGCTCCGGTCAAGGACCCCCATTATCCCCCCATTTAAATTTTTCAAAACGGCATGTCCATAACTCCCCCCAAAATTGGAGCAGAGTGGTAAATTTTGGTATGCTGCGATTGGAGGTCATAGTCACCACCCACCAAAAATCAGCTCATTCGGATGAAAACTAACGGTACCTCCCATACAAAGTGACCCAAGACAACTTTGTTCTACAGTTTATAAAATGAGTAGTACCTACTCGTACGTAGAACAAATTCCTGATGGGTCACTTTGTATGGGAGGTACCCTTAGTTTTTATCCGAATGAGCTGATTTTTGGTGGGTGGGGTCACTATGAGCTCCAATTTCAACAAACCAAAATTTAGCACTCTGCTCCAAGTTTGGGGGGAGTTATGGATATGCCGTTTTGAAAAATTTAAATGGGGGGATACTGGGGTTCCTTGACCGGAGCGACTCAATGTTTACGTTAAAATTATCTTAAACTTGTTGTGAATACTTATTCAAAACTTTACGGCTGAACTAACATTCTTTGAAAAGTTATGGAGCTTTTAAAAAAGGTCTAAAATGAAAATATTCTAATTTATGTGCTATTCTAACGCCGAAATATCCAATTGAACTCTAATGTGTTATATATCATTAAAATTATCAAAGATAATTTAAAATTATCAAAGATAAATTATCAAAGATAATTTTATGTAGTTTTTTCCGTTCTCAGACCATTTTTCTGTATCTTTTACCGTTTTGGAAATAATCGCAAAAAAACCGAAAAAATGCCCCCCTTTCCCCCCTTTTTTAAAGGTTGCGGCACGTTTTTCAGGGTGCAAAGTTGATATTCGGAATCAGCGCCCCAAAATACATATAACAAAATTGAGAAATAAACTTCTGTATTATTTTCCTGACAAAAATACGATATTATTGGACTAAACGGTTTTTAATGAAACAGTACGTATGCTCTGCAAAATGTTCGAATACGATCATGTGATGATTGCTAGATTTATCGGGCCAATCTGTAGTCGATGTAGCGTGGTTGGGTATCCGCCAGTTTTGGTGCGTAGGGCAATGTGTTGGAGTCCCCACAGCAACATATATTTTTTTTTCTCTTATTAGTGTTCAAAACATTTTTTTTAGCTTGGTGATAATTATTTGGAACATAGTAAGCACGTGTGATTATTTTAAGGAAATTAAATTAGGATGTGTACGTTGGGCTGTTCCGTGACAAAATGTGACATTGTAAAACATAGCGAAAACCTAACGAAGCTTTAAGTCAACTTTTCAGTGGTTTGATCATTGCTAAATTTGGTATACATTTTCCTTTGATCGCCCTTACAAAGAATCGATAATCACTGATGAGTTGCGGGAATAGCGGTAAATTCGCCGTTGAAGCGAATGAAAAATTATCTTTCAATTGGTTCTCTTGGCTCCTCCTGTGGAGCGATTTGGATGAAACTTGGATGGAAGATAAGTGGTTCGATCCTTATTATTTTGGTGTCGGCACTTGTTATGAGAAAGATGTACTTAGGCAAAAAAAGGTTCAAGATAACGGCTGATGCAATGTGGATTATTTTGTAAGCATTAACGTAGCCATATACATGATCTAAGATTTTTCCCCTAAGGGAAAACTTCTCGGAGTTTTTTCCATTATCACGGGGCCATTAAAATTATTATACTACAACTTATATTCAAACGTACCCAAACTATATTTTTTTCTGTTACAGGTTTTCCGAATCGCTTTTCAATTTTATACGCTCCTTAACTCTGTTAAGCGTTAGCGCTCACGTTCGGAGAACAATAAACAAGAAGGACTGTTCGGTAAGAAAGCGAAGGAGAGAAATTAATATTATGCAACACAAGTTTTTGGTTAACATTTTTTTCCACATCAGGATACCCTAAAAATATTTTCGAACCAAAAAACCCTCTCCTATTCGAATACTCAAAACCAAAGATCATAGCTGGCATGATGTTAGACACGCACTTACGCCTTCTAACTACATTATTTGATTATTATTAATTAGTGGGTTAATAAAGTGTGATTTATAATTTTCAATTGAAAATACAAACGAGACCGAGGCCAATTTCGGGCGTGGCCAAAATATATAATAACCTTCACTCTCCTCGAGCTAATAGTTTTTTTCCGGCGTACATTGTGTTTAATCCACCCGGCCCCCATTCTTTTCCTTCCGCTTTCACATGAGTTTCGCTACCTCAATAAAAAATATATTAATAATAATATAATAAATTCTTCGATTTTTTTTGTGGGAGGAGTAGTTCCATTTTACGAATATATTTGTTTTTACATATTTTTCTTAGTTTCGATTAAGACACATTGATATAAGGTTTGATTGGAATTTATGCAAAAAAGAAATGACTTAAAGAAGCCTCATTTGGGGGATTGGGTGGTTGGGGCACCATGAGCCCATGGTCCGATTCCATTTATTTGTATATAAATGTTTTGTCCCATCAATAGAAACACATTTATGCAAAATCTGGTTGGAATTGGTGCACACATAAGAAAGTTTTTCGTATAAGAATCTAATTTGGAGGGTTGGGTTTGCATGGCAGCCCCATAACCCCCATTGATAACCCCATGGCTCGATTCCATCGATTTTTATATATGTTTTGTGGAATCAATAGAAATATATTTATATGAGGCTTGGTTAAAATTAGTGCACAAATAAAATAAAAATTTTTAGAACCCAATTGGGTGGTTGAGTTTGTATGGCAGCCCCATATCTCCATGGTCGTCCAATTACATCCATTATTAGGATTTTTTAGAAAATTTTTTTTTTTTTCAAGAAACCCTTATGAAATCGATTTTGTCTGTCCGTCCGTCTGTTCACTAAATAACTCGCGAATGGCTCAACCAATTGTCATGAAATTTTGTAGGAATGTGTAGAATGGTTACATTCTTTGGCACATATACCTTAGAAGTTGGTAGGAAGAAGATAACAGGATGTCCCGAACGTTTGAAAAAAGTCGACTTTTTTAGTTTTTATCGGAGATTTACGTATGGGTAATTAAATCAAAGATCTAAACGAGTACCTACATCTCATATCAGTTAAAATTTTCCAGTTTCGAGTAACGGTAAAAAAGTTATTGGCGTTTAAAGCTACTTCCTTTTCGACCTCCGTTTTTCTAAACCGTTATAGGGATCGATACGAAACTTTGCAACAAGATTGGTCAGTATGGAAACGAAAAAACGGCGCATCATCGTAAGACATATAGTATGTAAACGGTTTCAAGATCCATAATTAAACCTCTTCAAAAATTAAGATTGATTTCACAGAAAATTCAGCTACACCTTAGGCATAATAGCTCGTAGGCGAGGACAGAAGGGTTAATAATTGCATCGACAATATTTTGACGTTTGAATAAGTTCGTGGAGTGTAGTGTAATAAATATGGAGTCAAACACATATGGGTTGTGTGATCACATAGCCATTCTGGACTAACGCATGGCATGGGTTACTATGCTTTTTCTAAGTCTTATACACACTGGGTAAATAGTAAATCTAGTTTTGGATTGGTCTAATTAAAGGTGGAACAGAATGAAAGGCGAAAGCATTTCATTAATGCTGTGCACAATTATCTATTGCTTATAAAATATACGTACAAAAAATATTCACTATGCATCAAAATTCTAAAAAACACTCTTGTATTGCGGGCGCAGCAATACGCCGGTATTTTTACATATGTTCTGTGGCATCAAAAGAAATACATTTTTGTGAAGTTTGGTGTAATTGGTGCCCAAATAAAAAAAAGCGTAGTAGAACCTAATTGGGGGGTTGTGTTTGGCAGCTCCATGAACCCATTGTCTGAACTCAGCGATTCAAACATACAAACTGCCTGGAATAAAGAGAAGCAATTGTGTTCGCATACATCGTCTACTCGCTAACTTATTGAATATGCATATTCCTATGCACAAGAGATTCGTTGGATTGCCAACTATCTAGCTGGTCGGCACTTCACTGAGTTTCGTGGCAAACGTTCTAAGCTTAGGAAAATCAAATTAGGTGTTCCACAGGGAGGGCTACTCTCCCCCACTCTGTTTAACATCTACATGTCCGGCCTTCCCACACCACCTGAAGGAATCGAGGTGATTTCCTATGCTGACGATTGCACCGTACTCGCCACAGGGAACGATAAGGATGAAATGCGCCTCCGAATTAATCGCTATCTAGGACGATTACAGGCATTTTTCCAAAGCCGAAACCTAACCACCTCTGCGTCCAAATCCTCTGCGACTTTTCTAACCACTTGGTGGGAGGACATCAGATGGGAGATGGATATACGTATTGGCAACAATTCTGTTCCTACTGTTAAAAACCCCAAAATTCTCGGGCTTCACCTAGAGAACATGATGACGTCTGCGAATCATGCAGCTTCAGTCTGTGAAAAAATGCGCAACATCCTAAAAGCTCTAGCTGGTACCACCTGGGGCAAAGATAAAGAAATCATGCTAGCTACTTATAAAGCGGTGCAGCCCCAGTTTGGACACATAGTCTATGTGACACAAAGTGGTCCAAAGTTCAGGTCTGCCAAAATGCCGCTCTACGCATCGCGACAGGTTGCCTGTCTGATGTCTGCCTGATGCACTTACATCAGGAGAATTTTGTCTATGCCAAAACGTGACCACAATCTCCTACTCTCAAAACAGTATCTTGTTGGTTGCTACCGTGAGGATCATCCCAATAATCATCTCATGGACCGAATTCCTCCACCACGACATGTCAGGCGTGGTTTACGAGACCTTGAGAGAGAGGTCCAGGGATACAAACGGGACCCTTACGATTAAGTTACATACCGAGCCGCCAAAGAGCGTTGTTTCGCACGTGGAAGTGGAGTGGATTGAACGTGTGTGCTAAATTTCGAAACGTTAGCCCTAATCTTGATTCATATCCTACAAAAGGACTATGTCGGAAGAGAGACATATGGGAAATTTTAAATTTGTTCAAGCGGTAGCAGAGTAATAAAATTAGGCTCCTCAATGCTTTCTATTAAAATGTACACTGTATGAAGTATGAAGTATATATCGCTTGTTTAAGTTGAAGCCAATGTTTCCGAAAATACTTTCTACTTCTAGACTCAGTGAACTATGCGCCACCAGTATGCTACTCGGAATGAATGCTAAAAGAATTTTGCATAAAGGATCAATCCCAGCTTTTTAAGTTGGAGACTCACATTTCAATTTCAGTTGAGTGTGCGATTGGGCGCCCTGGAATACAGTCGAACTTTCCTTAACGGACACTTCTAATAAACGGACACTTTTATTTTCCCCAACGTTTTTCCTTATATTTTACTAGAAAAATAACTTCCAATAGCCGGGCACTCTCATAACCGGACACGGACAGTGCTTTTATACCCTTTCTGAACAAGCAAGTCTCTAATAGACGGACAGTTCCACAAATAAAATTCGAAATTCTTGCATTACAGAATTGTATTTCGAGAAAAGAAGTTTTGAAATTACCGGAAAATCGGTCTTTTGCGTAAATCAAAATTCACTTTCCGGAAATCGCTGGACAAATCTTGTTTATCTCTCCGTGTAGATGGAATTTCTTAGAGATTCAGGAGTTCAATTTATGTCGCGGCATTTAATCGTGCAGTTTTCTATTCTTTTAAAATATGAAAAAAAAATGTCTTTTGAAGAAAAAGTGCAAGAACAAGTCATTTTAGAATTCACGAAAAAATAGTGTTGTCGATCTCGAAAAAAAATTGAATTCGAAAAACACGGCTGAAATGAAACATCGTGGTTTTGAATGGATTCGCAGCGCAGTCAAATTAGTTTTATAAAATGTTATTCCTTTGTGAAATATTCTCATAAGCGGACACTTCCAATAAGCGGACAAAATCTCAATCCCCAATGGTGTCCGCTTATGGGAAGTTCGACTGTACACCAAAATTGAATAAATTAGAAAAATGAAATTAAAGTTTTAGTCTAATTATGTCAACTGCCCTTCGAGTTTCCAAAATGCATCTTTCACAGAATTTAAAACCAAGTGATAGTTTCAAAAATTGCCGCCCCTCAAAATCTGCCGCCCCGGGCATTTGCCCAGGTTGCCCATATGGAAAATCCGGCCCTGCCATTTATCATTTCGTTTAATAAAAATTTTCCCTCGAACCAAAGTTGATAGTTTATTCACAAGTGTCTTTGTTGATGGATGACGTTTTTTTTTGTTGCCACCTGCGACGGAGGAAATTACGGGTATTAATAAGCATTCTGATGTTGTCATCAATGACATGGTGTCTAGTTAAATTAATATTAGTGGTAAAAGAAACAAAGTCCAAAGCACAATTTATTTTTAAATAGAATTCATCAATGAGGAAGTCAACGTGAGATGTATGTTGAATGTTAAGGTCTGAATAGACATCGGGCGGAATGAAAATGAAATGTTTGTCCGCTGCGATTTTCTCAATGAAAATGCATGCTTACTGTCGTGGAACATGTCGGAAATGATGGGGAATTCCATAAGCTACAATCCGAATATGGTTCTAAAATTTTTCTCGGCCATTTTATGTATTATTTTTCGATTCCCCGGTCATTAGATATTTTTCACGGTGAAATGACCGGGGAATCGAAAAATAATACATAAAATGGCAGCGGACAAAAATTTAATTTTCATTCCGCCCGATGTCTAATCAGGCCTTTAGACAAGTCTTGTGATCTTAAATCAATATGACTATTTAAATATTTTTTGAATTTTGTCCAATTAATACGTTTTAAGTTGGAATTGCTAAATGGATCATTAAAATCAGAGCAACTAAATTCGATGTTGAATGCTACAGGTAAATGTGGAGATGATAGATTGTGAATGGTACATGGCTGAGATATATTATTTGGGCATTTACTGATTATTAAATCTAGAGTGGAATCACTACCTACTGGATTGAGAAAAGTTGGTTCCGATGGTATGTGTATGTTCCAGTTGTTTTGAAACGCTAACTCATATAAATGTTTACCAGCTCGATTCGCTCTAACACAATTCCAGTATCTGTGTTTCGAATTTAAATCGCCACACACAATGACATTTTCCCCTAGACCAAACAAATATTTTATATGATCCTCAAACATATTTAGTTTATCATTATCTATTCGGACGCCTGGGAAGTAACATACAACAACCTTCTGAAATAGAGTCGTACATTTGCCATACAAATATTAGCCCGACGTCTTCACCAGTTCACAATGGGTGGGGCTCCAAAACGGAACAGTTGCGTATGTTTCGCAAACATGTTTGCCATTCTGATCCTCTAACTGACATTTTGCGGATCAGGAATAATCTCCGGTTCTTTTCCTTTGTCTGCATTTGTGAAATATGTTAACGAAAAGAACTGGAGATGATTTCTGATCCGCAAAATGGCAGTTAGGGGATCAGAGTGGCAAAAATGTTTGCGGAACATACGCAACTGTTTAGTTTTGGAACCCCACCCAATAAGAGAGCCCAAGAAGGAATATGACAAATATTACGCAAATTAGTTAATGTTGATGTGTACATGCATATTTATTTTTATTTTTCTTATAAAACTGTATCATTAACTAAAAAGTTTCGAGCTTTGAGTTGTGACTGTGTTTTTGCCTACGTGCAATATGGTTATTCGACTTACAACGTTTTCGACTTAGGACGCTTTTTCTTGAAACCAATTAGCGTCCTAAGTCGAGGTATGCCTGTCTTAGAATTTTTCGGCTGACTATGTTTCGCAAAAGATAAAAAAATTTTTCTTAATTTTTTGCACATTAAATTTATATGATTTTCCCATTTTAGCAGATTGTCAATTACAACTCCTAAGTATTTAACATTTGTTGTATGTTATACTATTGTGTTATTATTAAACGGCTGTAACTCGGAAACGGTGATAGCTAGGACCCTGGTTGTTTCACCAAAATGTAGCTCTAAATACGCTCTACATCGACTTTTTCAAAATCCATTTTCGAAAATTTTCACTTGAAAACACAAAATTGCCCATATCTCCGCCAATTTTGATCGTAGAGCGGTCAAATTTGGCCTAAAAACGTTGCTGAACTTTAAACGGCTGTAACTCGGAAACGGTGATAGCTAGGACCCTGGTTGTTTCACCAAAATGTAGCTCTAAATACGCTCTACATCGACTTTTTCAAAATCCATTTTCGAAAATTTTCACTTGAAAACACAAAATTGCCCATATCTCCGCCAATTTGGATCGTAGAGCAGTCAAATTTGGCCTAAAAATGTTGCTGAACTTTAAACGGCTGTAACTCGGAAACGGTGATAGCTAGGACCCTGGTTGTTTCACCAAAATGTAGCTCTAAATACGCTCTACATCGACTTTTTCAAAATCCATTTTCGAAAATTTTCACTTGAAAACACAAAATTGCCCATATCTCCGCCAATTTTGATCGTAGAGCGGTCAAATTTGGCCTAAAAACGTTGCTGAACTTTAAACGGCTGTAACTCGGAAACGGTGATAGCTAGGACCCTGGTTGTTTCACCAAAATGTAGCTCTAAATACGCTCTACATCGACTTTTTCAAAATCCATTTTCGAAAATTTTCACTTGAAAACACAAAATTGCCCATATCTCCGCCAATTTTGATCGTAGAGCGGTCAAATTTGGCCTAAAAACGTTGCTGAACTTTAAACGGCTGTAACTCGGAAACGGTGATAGCTAGGACCCTGGTTGTTTCACCAAAATGTAGCTCTAAATACGCTCTACATCGACTTTTTCAAAATCCATTTTCGAAAATTTTCACTTGAAAACACAAAATTGCCCATATCTCCGCCAATTTTGATCGTAGAGCGGTCAAATTTGGCCTAAAAACGTTGCTGAACTTTAAACGGCTGTAACTCGGAAACGGTGATAGCTAGGACCCTGGTTGTTTCACCAAAATGTAGCTCTAAATACGCTCTACATCGACTTTTTCAAAATCCATTTTCGAAAATTTTCACTTGAAAACACAAAATTGCCCATATCTCCGCCAATTTTGATCGTAGAGCGGTCAAATTTGGCCTAAAAACGTTGCTGAACTTTAAACGGCTGTAACTCGGAAACGGTGATAGCTAGGACCCTGGTTGTTTCACCAAAATGTAGCTCTAAATACGCTCTACATCGACTTTTTCAAAATCCATTTTCGAAAATTTTCACTTGAAAACACAAAATTGCCCATATCTCCGCCAATTTTGATCGTAGAGCGGTCAAATTTGGCCTAAAAACGTTGCTGAACTTTAAACGGCTGTAACTCGGAAACGGTGATAGCTAGGACCCTGGTTGTTTCACCAAAATGTAGCTCTAAATACGCTCTACATCGACTTTTTCAAAATCCATTTTCGAAAATTTTCACTTGAAAACACAAAATTGCCCATATCTCCGCCAATTTTGATCGTAGAGCGGTCAAATTTGGCCTAAAAACGTTGCTGAACTTTAAACGGCTGTAACTCGGAAACGGTGATAGCTAGGACCCTGGTTGTTTCACCAAAATGTAGCTCTAAATACGCTCTACATCGACTTTTTCAAAATCCATTTTCGAAAATTTTCACTTGAAAACACAAAATTGCCCATATCTCCGCCAATTTTGATCGTAGAGCGGTCAAATTTGGCCTAAAAATGTTGCTGAACTTTAACTGATATCAGATGGGTAAAAGTTACAACACCTGCCTTTGCAAATTTGATATAATTGGTTTTCTGTAAATTAAGCGATAATAATTTATGTCTTGCTAACCAGTCGTGTACCGTAGATTAGCTAATTTCATGCTGTGGAGTGCAGAAAAATTTGAACATTTGAAATTTTGCTTTGGCCTCAAAAATAGACAGAAATCGGTTCCAACAATATTTTTTTTTCATGGACAGGTATTCCGTGGGCAAGTTAAGTTTAAAAGTGACTAATCTAAACCACATGGGGCTTAGCATAGCATTATAATAGATGCGTTTTATTGGGTCGAAGTCAGGATAGAACAGCACAACTCCAATACAAATTTGATATTTGTTGTTCTATTACAACAACTGTTACGTGTTGCCGTCCATCCAATAATGCGTTGCATCAAAACAAGATGAGGGTTGCTTTACATGCACTAACATAATTGACTAATGCCTTCTAATGTGAATATAATTTGGCAATTATCAAATTAATCTAAAATATTGGATGCATGTTGTATATTCCCAAGCTTGATACAGAAAAGTCAATAGTAATATTCACGTCAAGTAATCAGTCAAATATTCGTTTTAAAATAAATGTATAAATATACTTAACTCAGAATTAGCAATGTTTAACCGTAGACCTGGAAGAAAATTAAAAATTACACTAACCAAAAGTAAAAAGTTACCAAATACCTTAACAAATTATTTGAAGAGTCCATTTTCCTATTATCATTTAATTGGATGGGATCCATGTGATCGAGATGCCAAAATAAGCTCATCCATTTATTTGAGAGCATTGTTCTTTTTCGGCTTATTCAACTTACTTGCTACGGCATTCATTCAGATTGTGGTGATTCTTGAACCCACTACTAGCTGGAAAGATATACCGCCGGCAGCATTTAATTGTGTCCTCTTTACAATTATAACCGTAAGCAAGATTGTTACTATTGTTCTTCAGAAACCAAATCTTTTTCAGCTATTGGATGAATTTGAATTATTGTATCCGTCGTCCCCTGAAAGGCAAGAGATATTTGAATTTCATAAATTTTATACTGAAAGAACCATTCTATTGCGTTTAATAGAATACACGTCCCTTTTTGTAATTGGCATGTATATGAGCACCCCGGTAATTAGCTCAGTTTATGGTTACATGATAAATAATAAATATGAGTTTTTGTATCCCCTTAAAATGTGGTCAACTTTCAACACAGATTCGGTTATCCTGTATGTAATATGCTATTTAAGCCAAGTGTGTGGAGTGAATTTTTGCAATATCAGCATTATGGCTACCGATATATTTTTGTGTCATCTTGTAGTTTTAGTTTGTATGCTTTTAGGCCTGTTCCAAAAACCGGGATCCCGGTACAAAACCGGTGTTCACTTGGTACCGGACCCGATATTCTAAAGTACCGATATCCCGGTTTTTTTGGTACCGAGTTAAAAAACCGACCAACGAGTCGGTTTTTTGGTACCGAGTTAAAAAGAACGATTCACTTCAACCATGAGCCGGTTTTTTTCAGTTTTTTTGGTACCGGTTTTTTACCCGGTACTCAAAAAAACCGGCTCATGGTTGAAAAAACCGTCGGTACTGAAAAAAACCTGAGTCGGTTTTTAACCCGGTACTCAAAAAAACCGGCTCATGGTTAAAAAAACCGTCGGTACTGAAAAAAAAAACCTGAGTCAGGGAAACCGCTTGTGGTACCGGGTATTGAAAAAAACCGGAACCCGGTACTGAAATCTCGGTACCGAACAGGCCTATATGCTTTTCAATTATGTTTCCAATTCGTTTGAGTATATGGTTAAAAGCGGAGACGTAGATAACTTGAAAAGGCTACAAAGTATTATAGATACTAGGGGGCTTCGCCCCCTGCTCGCTACGCTCGCCAACCCCTACCCACCCCCCCCCCCACCCCCCACCCCCCCCCCCCCCTTCCCGGCCCGGCCCCTGCCCTGCCACAGCCATGAGCTGACGTGCTCGCGCTGCGCGCTCGCAGCACTGACTGACTGCTTTTCGTTCTTGCACAGGGTTGCCAGATTGGGCTCCTTCTCGCCAATTGGGCTATCTTTTTTCTCAATTGGCGACAAAAATTCTCAAAAGTCGCCGCGCGATTTTTTGGGCTACATAAAAAACGCGCCAGGTACTTATTTTTGTTTTAAATATTATTTTTCCAAGACAAAGTAGATTTTTTGAAGGGTACTGATCCATTAGAATTAAAAAAAAGCAGAACATTCTCTGAAAATGATTCAGTTTATTATTAACACTAAATGGGTCAGACACATGAAGAAGCAATTCCAAATGACACTGGCCCATCTTGGCTGAAAGTTTTTTAAATTAAAAAAGCCGACGTCCAAAAAATATTTCCACATTTAAGTAAATTATCTTTTATTATTTTATTTCTGCCACATTCTGTAAGGTGATCGTGGAAAGGGCATTTCCAATTACTTTTTCCCATTCGAAAGAGACTTTATTTATATACTTGGGAGCAAAAAAATCGACCCACCCCAAATGCTTCCGTTCTAAACACGATTACTCAATAAATAATAAACAGTCTGTTTTTGTTTTTAACTCTGTAAAATCTTTAAAAAAAACATTATTTACTATTAAACTGTGTTAAAACTTTAAATTTTGTTTTATGACGATAGTTATAACTTGAAATTTTAAACTGTGTATGGCGACTAAAGCGGACTTTGGGGTAGTTTTTGAGGGGCGCGGAAAGTTTTGTAAGAGTGCAGATATATTAAGTAACCGCTGGAGCATGCAAATACATACAATCTGTTTCATTGCGATGCGATGAACTTGGGGTTTAAGGCCTCATATGCTCTTTGGGGCTTGAAAAACACTTAGGGGTTGTTTTTAAGGGAAGGAGGTGCTCGGCATATTTTTTGCTTTTGCCATTGAATTACGGTAAATTCGCGTCATTTAATGCACTATAGGGATCATCGAAATTTAAAAGTGGTAGCGCTAACTTTACAGACATAAATCATGTTTTAAAGCGTTTGGGGTGGGTCGATTTCTTCGCTCCCAAGTGTATTATTGCATTTAATGAAATTATTTATGTACAAAGATTAGCTTCTTACGTTTTATTTTGGCAATAAATTTTTTTGGGCTACTTTGGGCTATAAAAAAACTGAAATTTGGCGATTTCTTCTGAAAATATCTGGCAACCCTGTTCTTGCATGCTATACTTATCGACATTCGGGATTCATCGTAGCCAATCAGAACATTCATCAGATTTTGCCATTTCCGAAGTTAGCATTTTTATATATAGAAGGATACACGAAAGGACATTGTGGTAAGTAAATGACTATGTACATGCGTGAAAATATAAATTACTTATTATTATTACTTATCAGGATCAGTACAACAATCAACCGAATATTTAGTATATCAGTGCTTTTAAGTTTGGCTTTATCATCTGGAAATTTGTGCATGCTCGTCCTTATTGTGGTTGGAGGAGTAGAATTGCTGGAATTTTTGAGACAAATATTTCTATTTGGCTTACAAATTCTACAAATATTTTATGTCTGCTACTTGGGTATGCGTTTGACTGAATGTGTAAGTATACTTAAATAAAAAACAGTAGGTAATAAATTGAATGTAACGTTTAATATTATTTTAGAGTACAAATGTAAGTTGGTCCGCTTTTCATCACTTTCATTTTGGAAAGAATATTTTGTATAAAAAACATTTATTACGGATAATTCAGAGAGCACAACGGCCGGCGTTACTTAATGCACCATTGCTGGCCATAGTGTCCCTGGAAACGATGCGAAAGGTAAAAGGGAAGAGTATAGAGTCTCCATTGTGCCACACACACACGAGGATCCGAATCTATTTTTTCCATATAAAAAAATTACAACTTGTCCAGCTGTAATTGTTTTTATATGCAGTTTGACAGAACGAAGAATCTAAGGAATGGATTCGGATTGATCGTGTGTGTGCGGCATAACATATATAGCATCTCGAAAAAAGAAAACACCATAAGATTTCTTTCTTTGAAAATTAATGCACGAATCGACACATAATCTGAATTACAGTTATGAAACTGTAATTTTGCAAATCTTCTGCATTTTGAGCACTATAGGGTATTACAACTTCACATTTTTTGAAGACGGCAAAGAACTGCATATTAAAAGTTCATAGCTTTAACAAAATAAATTATTGTGTTAATATTTCTATTTGTTTTTATGTTGTTTATCATCAACTTTTTATTAATAACAATTTTCTTTTATAATATTTCCATTACAGGTGCTCCAGATTTCTTTTCAGTTTTTTACACTTCTTAACTCTGTCAAACGTTAGAGAGCAACTACTCTATCTGTACACCTATGGTTAGCGGCAAAGGACGATTGTTTTAAAATTAAGCATAAATTGTTTAATGAGATTAAGTGCTTGCTGAGTGCTTATTAACATCTTAATGATATTAACACCTGAAATAAAAAGATAAACACTTATGCGGTGGATATTTTAACCCTTAATGCATAGCGTACCATATATGGTACATGGCTATATTCATGTAAAAGTCTAGCGATTATTAAACTTTTGATTTTTTTTTACTTTTTCCCAAAGAAGACAAAACGAGCTTTCACATAAATTCAGTTTTGGCGTCCTGAAGCTTTCCTTAACTTGTCTGTGCGTCGTCAAAGTGGACGACCGTTATTTTTGAGATTTTGGTCCAAAAAAGTCACTAAAGCTATTGTTTGCAGCGATTTTGCAACGTACCATATATGGTACACCATGCATTGGGGCATATTCAGAAATATCTATACCTACATTCCGATCGTTCTTAGCTGATGAAATTATTCTCCCTTAGTCTTGGGTAGGGTAGGATATGTTCATAAAAATTTAATTATCAGCTCTTTCAACATTATGGTGGTTTTATTGGGGCCAGAACAGGTCCAAATAACATAAATTTTCATACAAATTATGTCACCAATAAATTTTTCCAGGACATTTACTATCATTTTTATGAAAGCTAGGTTAATCAGTCCTGTTGAGGATCCAAGGAAAAGGAGTTGTCATAGTTAATTTAGAAGAATCGCTTTTGTCATTTTGTTTTCTACCGTTCACCGGTTAGGGCTTAGCGTTTCTGTAGCTTGATTATAACAAGTGTTGTCTTGTAAGTCCACGGTCAGGATCCTCAGAAAATGTGCTTCTAGGATCAACCATTTCATATGGAAGACTATATGTGGAGTACCACATTCGATAAACAAAAAATTACATGGATGTAATTCTTGTGGACATGTCCTGGAACCTGCACAAATTTGGCTTATAAAGCAGGCAGCAGGTCATTTCCATATTCATTCCTAGAAAAGTCAATCCAATCCGTATACTTTTCAAGAAAGGAATTAGGAATCCCATGAGCTATGATAAGTCAAAAGTCTCGAGATATACGTTTAAAAGTGGAACATGTTTATAAGGAACTTTTGTACAGAAGATTTATAACGAAATCTAATCGCGCTAATAGCATGAAGAGTACATAACCTATACCCATGTATAGAGCTAGACGGCACGCAAAGTCCAAAATGATCAATTCCATGGTTTTTTGTAGGGGAGGAAGTGGTATATGAGTCCGATCTGGCGCGCTTTTAATATTTTATAAGGACATCTGAAAGCTACCACTTGACACACATTTGAATTTTTCGCGACCTTCTATCAAAAGATATGGCTAAATTTAGTTTTGTAGGGAATGTAGGAGTAGTAAGACCTACTCCACTTTCCATCAACTTCCAGGATATGTCACAAATAGGCACGATACAAATTTCAATAAGGAATAGGAAACTAATCACGTACCAATCCGAGCTACCTTTTAAGAAACTTAATATTCGCGATTTTCTATAGAAATTACAACCTTTCCTTTAATGAAGAGGAGTTAATTATATCGAGTTTCCACTATAATTTCGATCAAAACTCTCAATAATCATTATGCTTTCTATTTTGCACTGTTCCTGTTAGATTAAGAGGCAGATTGAATAAAATTTGAAAAAGTCTTTCATTTACACATTAATGCCTGAAAGCATGGCGTACCATATTTGGTACACAATTCAAATTCTACTATTTTCGCTTTTCTGGGAAAACGAGCTATTTCCCGGAAAAATAAAGGCTGATTCCGTGTTCAGTGACTCATTTTACATAAGGGGAGGTCACTTACGATAGTGAGTTCAGACCCCATGCATTTAAGGGTTAAGTCATTTTCTGAAATTGTAAAAAATGTATCCGTTTCACAAATGCCGTCCATTACCAAGTAATGAGCAGTAATATTATTCGACCCTTTCGCAGAGCATGATCCCCACAGGCATAGGAGTTCCGTCAGGTCACTCTCAAAGCAGAACACGGGCCCCCAATCTCGGAGCCACATTTTTGTTTCAGATATAAATGCTTATTCATTATAGTCACAGAGCACAGAAACGTAGTGAAGCCGCAGGGTCGGAAATACCGCCGATTTATACCACCCTTTCGTTCACCATTTATTTGTAGCCGTTAAAGATTTTTTTTATATGCATTTAGACTAATATGAACCCGCTGAGCTCAAAAATGCACTCAGATTTGAGGTAGCTATTCACACCTGGCAGTTGGGCGATGTCCAATATATTAGACACGCGTATCAAAAGGTCATTCTTTTATTTTTTTTTACCTGTACACTTCGTTGGAATCAAAACATCTTTATTTATTATTTTTAATGTTTTTTTATTAAAATAAACGAAAATGAGTAAGACTATGCTCAAATGTCGAAAGAAAAAGCAAAAACTAGTATACTTGAAATGAAATTCACTTGTTTTGATGGAAGTCATAGAAGCAATTTTTGTCCCTCTTCAAGCAAAGTGAGACATTACACTTCTTGCAAATGATGAAGGATTTTTTGTCACATCTCACATCCATCATTTTTACACCTGTTGGCAATTTTAGATGCGACAAATATGGGAAGGTGCAGGGTGCGGACCGCTTTCTCTGGCATGGTATGGTGCGCTTTTTTCTTCCTAGCCGGTGAACGCACGAAGAATCACTGGACTCACCTGAGTCCTCTTCCGACGTGGCGTTGGCGCTAGTATTTGCCGAGGTGTTCCTTGAAGAATTCGCTGAGGACGTTGGACGACCACGGCGACGCTTCTTTGGTTCACCTTCGCTGCGTGCCTTGGTTTTCCGCTTGATGAGGACATTGGACACTTCCAACCGGAATGCCATCGAATCCAAAATACACTTGCTAAGTAAAGAAGCCTTCATGCAGTCACTTCTGTACTCCATCCAAGCGGCAATGATAGCCAGATCGACGAAATGCATAATCATTCGCACAGTCCATTTAATAGTTCGTATGTTGATTCGATAGTACTGAATCATTTGATCGAGTAAATCGACCCCACCCATACTCTCATTGTACAAACGAACTACCACAGGCCGATTGACTTCGATGTATCCATGCGTCTGTTTGTCCCATCGTTGTGCTTTGTCTTCGACGCCGATTCCAACGAAATTGGAGGTCAAATTGATAACCTTATTGTCAAACCAACGCGTGAAGATGACTTTGCCGTCAGAGCTGAAACACTGGTCGCTGGAGCCGCGGCCGCGGGCAGCCATCGTTTTGGCGTCTGGGAGAGGTTACATTTGGCGCTCTAGTTCCTGAAGTAATTAAATTGGAGCCATGGTAATTGGGATAAATATTCCTAACAATATATAGCTGTCCCACACGGAGATTCAGGCTGCCCCGACAAAGTATTCCCCTATACTCCCTATTAACATTTAAAAAAAAAGACATGCCTGTAACTTTTCGCCGAATCACAGCAGGCGGGAAAGTTTTGGTAAACGTTAAGGCTAAGTCACATTAGACCCTCCACCAAATATTACTTCGATCGGATTAAAACAAAGGGTACCTCCCATACAAATTATTCAAATTCAATGCCACTAGTTTATTAAGAAATAAGGGAACAAGTTTATTTATTTATTTATTTAAATATTTAAACGGACTTGAAGTCCTTATTACACAAATTCACAAAATGGTAAACGATTCTTCATAGAATAAGCATTAAATAAAATATAAATATAGTAAAAAGATAATTAAAAAAAAAATTCAAAAGCAATAATTACATAATTCTAAAATTCAACATAAAACAGAGCTGAAAATGATCTAAATGTAGTTAGTAACAATTTTTTTTAAAAGAGAAAGGTTTGTGTTAAATATATCGATGTCATTAGAAATTTTGTTACCATTTTTTTTTAGTCTTTCAAGCGGCGAAAACTGCAAATAATTAGTTCTATATGTTGGTAGATAAAATAATTCATTATTCCTTGTTAGTCTAGAGGGAATTCTAAAAGTGATTTCGCTTAAAAGATCCGGAGCATCAAGCTTACTATTTAATAGATTAAACAGGAAAACTGCGTCGAATGCAGATCTTCGTATATCAAGAGTATTTGCATTGATAACTCTTAGTAAATCAGGATACGAAATAATCTCATGATTTATATGTAGTTTATACGCAAGGAACCTCAAAAATTTTTGCTGAACCTTTTCAATCATCACAGAGTGCGAGATATAGTAAGGATTCCATAACACAGAAACATACTCAAGCCTGCTTCTTACTAAAGAAAAGTATAAAGTTTTAAGAGAATTAATAGGTACGTTTTATTGAGTTTATCCCGTGCAGGTTTGGGTAGAACTTCATATAAAAAAAATGACACTTACCCAGGTAAAGTTCACCAGTGCAACTACCCTACACGGGATAGAGCTTAAATGTAGATGGCGGACGCATAGGGGAAATATGAGGGAATTTGTTTTTTCAAACCAAATGTGAGAGTTTTTCTCATCACGAGAAAAGATTTTGCAAAGAAATAATCATCTTTTGTGACAAAATCCACCACATCTAGAAAATAAGCCGACGAAAGCGAGTAAAAGATGCACAAAAACTGTCAAATGTCAGCTGTTTGGTCTTAACCGGGATGTTACCCGCGATCGTTTTTTTCGAGTCAGATTTACCCTCGATGCGAAAAAAACGTCGCTAATGTTGTTGAAGTGAGATGTTATCCTCATTATAAATCCAAGAGACCGGCGCGATTTATCACAAATATTACAAATATGGGTTAAAAAACTAAGAGTAGTGTCAAAAGTTACACCAAGATCATCAACAAAATATACTTGCCGTAGAGGATGGTTGTTAATATTGTACGTGTACATTGCATATTAGTTCTATTGAATATGATATATTGACATTTATCAATATTCAATTTCAAGCTATTGTTGACACAATATGTATGTAAGCTATTTAAATTTGATTGCATGATTCTTAAGTCAGCCGGAGTGGAGATTGTTTTGAAAATTTTGCAATCATCTGCAAAAAGGAGAAATTCAACATTCTGAAAAACGAGATTTATGTCATTAATGAAATCAAAAACAGTAAAGGGCCTAAATGTGAACCTTGTGGTCACAGTGGCGGATTTACCAGTAGGCTGAGTAGGCTGGAGCCTAGGGCGGCAGATTTTGTGGGGGCGGCAAATTTGGAGCAAATAACACATTTCAACCCATGCCATATACAGCTTATTCTTCTCGTAAAGTGTGTTTGTACCTTAGTGAGACACATAAGTGAAGAACTATTTGTCACCGTTATCTCAGAGCTTCAGACAACGAAACGATTTATTATTAAAGACGAAAAGCGAAAAGACCTCTTATAATTTGCTTGCAGGCTAAAATTCACAACAAAGGTCTTTTGTAGGGGTTTTAAGATATTTTTTTAAAAACCCTTATGAAATCGATATGATCCGTCCGTCTGTCCCTCCGCCAGTTCACTTAGAATTTGGTAGGAATGTGTAGAATGGTAACAGTCTTCGGCACGAATACCTTAGAAGTTGGTAGGACAAAGATAAAAGGGTGTTCCAAAGAGGTGACTTTTTTATTTCTTATCGGAGATGGACGTATGGATAATCGAATCAAAGGATTCGCACTGATCGAGTCGTTTGATTTGATTTATATCTGTTACTTTTTTCCAGTTTAAAGTAACGATAATGAAGCTATGGTCGTTTGAAGTTAAGCTTACGCTATCACCTCGGTTTTTCTAAACAGTTATGGCGATATGAAACTTTACATAAAGTTAATATGAACTGATATACGTTAAATACTAAATCTGTTTACATTTGGTAAGAAAACGTAAATAACAGTAAATTTTTGAAAAGTAGCGATTCTAATATTTGGTAAGGGCGTTTCACAATAGGGCAATCATTTGTTCCCTGCATTATCTTTTGACTGGATCAAACAATAAACATGAAATTTAAAACTGTATTTCAGAAGTGACGTTGATAGAAAGTATTTGAAATTGTTGTTGACGTTGATAGAAAAGTATTTGAAATTGTAGTTTCACATCCGGATTTGTTGTTGTCAATATGTTTGTAAAATTTGTATGAAAGGCGAGCTGTTCTGTCCTGTACTCGGCCCAATAAAAAAATTCAAAATCATCAGCAAAAAAGCGTCAAAATGAAAGAAATGGAATGTTGAGCTCAAGTCTAAAAATTTACAAAAGCTTGTAAAATAGGTGGCTAATAATATGTTCAGAGTGCACGAAAACATGTGATTTGGGCCAACATTAAAAAAAAGATTTTTTTCCAATGAAAATGTGTAAAAACCCAGGTCCCAAACTTGATTTCCCTATTCAGCTCATTTTGGCTCACTCCGATATTTTAACTGACACCCGAAAAAAATTGTTCAGTTTGGTGTGTTACCACTTTTCTTAATTTTCCCAAAATCTTATTTGGACGGTCAGATGGAAGTTACCAGCGCATTTTTTTATAACTTAGAACGATTTATAGGCAAAATTATAATGTTGGTTGTGATATGAAATCACGAATAGTATGCACTCTGAACAATTTTCGGTGATTTTTGAAATCGAGAGGCGAAACCAATCGGTTTTCAACCACTGGGAACATATTATTATGCAAGATTAAAATATATATTTTACAAATACATATGTATATAATTTGTATATTTGTTTAGGGCAGCCATTTTGTGCAGGCAAAATATATTCTTGGTGAAGTGGTTTTGTCCCGAGATTCGGCTCAGAAAAATGGTATTGGCTCTGCCGAAAGCGATATTCATTTGCTACGTTTGCAACATAATTTGTTCGCAACCTTTCAGAGTATGGGACAAGAGTTTCTTCGACAAATATTTATTTAAAAAAAAATACCCCGATCCTTTGATAAGAAAATAGTAAATTTCGTATACATTGCAATTTCATTCCAAGTACCCGATTTTTTGCCAAGTTTTACTGGTGCATGCGTTTGTTTCACACCACCCCACAAACTAATTTTTGCTTATTTAAAACCACCTTTCGGTCCGAAGTTTACTTATGTTTTCTGCCTAACAAAAAAAAAAGTTGTTACTGACAGATCAAACAAATTTTTGCCTTGGAATTTCTTGTTTAAATTTTTTAATTCAATTGAAGTACTTTATCGAAAAAAATCATTTTTCAATAATTCCAATGTCATTAGTGCCTCAGATTTATAGCCATAGTATTTTAAAGGAAATATTTGTGTAATCAAATTTGTAATACATACTCGTAAATTTTTGTAGACGATTCCGTATTTTTGATCCTGCGCCCCACTCAAACTGAAAGACAGTGATTTTTTTTGGCCCAGACCAGGTTTTGAGCTTGACACCCCTCTCGTAGAGCTTGGTAGGGGCGGCAAAATGTCAACAGCCTACTAGCGGCAAATGTGTAAATCCGCCACTGCTTGTGGAACCCCTGAAGTCGGACTGAAAGCTCTAGAATATTCATTATGCACATTAACAACAAGATGTCTATCTCTTATATATCCATTTATCCATTTCAGCAGCATACCATGAAATCCAATATTAGCAAGTTTCTTAGATAGTAAATCAAAATTGAACACATCAAATGCTTTCGAGAAATCCGTATACAGGGTATCTTGAAAGTACCGATAATGTTGGCAACAGGAAAAAATTCAGTTTTTGTAATATTTTATGTAGTTTCTGAAACTGAAATCAAATCTTGGATTAAGTCATCAGGAGTGCTGCAAATTACGATTTTGCGTGACAAGTCACGATTTTCGATGACTTTCACAAAAAAAGCGATAACAAGGTAACGGTAAAAAAAATTCCGATTGTATTAGTAATTTTCTGGCTAAAACAAGTTGCGCTATCAACCCTTACAGTATTGACCACCCAATGCGGGACACCCTGTATACGGATTTCTCGAAAGCATTTGATGTGTTCAATTTTGATTTACTATCTAAGAAACTTGCTAATATTGGATTTCATGGTATGCTGCTGAAATGGATAAATGGATATATAAGAGATAGACATCTTGTTGTTAATGTACATAATGAATATTCTAGAGCTTTCAGTTCGACTTCAGGGGTTCCACAAGCAGTGGCGGATTTACACATTTGCCGCTAGTAGGCTGTTGACATTTTGCCGCCCCTACCAAGCTCTACGAGAGGGGTGTCAAGCTCAAAACCTGGTCTGGGCCAAAAAATATATAACGGTAAAAAAATTCCGATTGTATTGGTAATTTTCTTGCTGAAACAAGTTGCGCTATCAACCCTTACAATATGCGCTATCAACACTTACCCAATGCGGGACACCCTGTATACGGAATGTACCTGCAAGAATTTATCAAATGATTGATTTATATAATTATGGTAAGATAACAGATTAGTTGCTGTGGACTTGCCACTGCAAAAGCCATGTTGATTACTAATTATACTTGGGCGAATAAGAGGTGTAAGAAAATCAGTGACTAGACTTTCGAAGATTTTAGGAAAACTAGAAAGGATACATATAGGACGATAGTTTCTTATGTCGCTTTTATCTCCTTTTTTAAAAATTGGAATTACGTAGCTCCATTTCCATTTATCCGGGAAAATACCCTCTGATAATGATTTATTAAAAATAAGTAATAAAGGATACAATAAATGATGAGCACATTTTTTCAAAAATATTGACGGAATTCCATTCGGACCAGCGCTCTTAGACTCATCTAACTGTAATAGTTTGTTCAATAAAGATTCACTATCAATAGAAAAAGTTGAAATATTTAGTGAATAATTGGGCAACGGAGGATCGTATGAGTTAATGTCAGAACTGTATACGGACGAGAAGTGTTCAGCAAACATATTTGAAATTTCTACTACATTAGAACATGAAGTATTACCACAATGCATTGAATTCGGTAACCCAGACTCATTCCTAAAAGAATTTACATATCTCCAAAAGTATTTGACGTTGTTAGAAATTTGAGATTCGATTTTACTTACATGTTTTTTTAAATCAATTCGCGACTTATTTTTGCATTCCGCTCTATATCTAGAAAAGGCTTCATAATCATTAATTTCACCCGAAGCTTTGAACTTAGCATGTGCGGCTTTTTTTCACAAGAATTAAACTTTTTAGTTCAGCCGAAAACCAAACTGGGAACTCATCATTATATATTTTAACAATGGGAACATAATTTCTAATGACGTTGTTCAACAAATCATAAAAACTGTCAACGGCTTCATTTATCGTTAAATATGATAAAAATGTCCAATCTATGGATAAAAGTTCCGCGTGAATACAAGTCAACCAAAATTAAAGTTTTGCTCGTAGGCAATTTTCCGGTCATTATATAATCTGCCAAGAGAAGATATATGATATCATATATCATTAGAAAGGAAAATTTTGTGTAGTTTAAATCATCCTCAGAACATTTTGCTGTAAATATTACAGTTAACAAGATATTGGCGAAAAATCATAATTTCACCCCTTTGCCTCCCCCTCAAATGTGACGCGCAAAAAAAGTCTAACTTTTTACTGCGTAATGCGGTCAGGCCATAGAACAATTTGGCATCAAAAGTCAGCTCTTTTTTTGGATGTTTGGGTTTCATCATTTTTTCAGCTAAAATCAATATACTATTCAGAATAAATATATCTTTCGGCAGATTCGGTACCGACGATCGCCCAAATAGAATAGTGGAGAGGAGTTAGCATCGGAATGCAACTGCTTCTTCGCATAGCACTACATTGCATTGTAGGCCAGTCAATAAACCGAAAAATAAGGCGTTAGGTCGCAAAAAATTGCTCGGCTCTGGTTTTTTGGGATATTGTTAGGATAGATACCAGAAGTGTACCACCAAGTTTGCAACTTCGAAAAACCTGTGCTAACCCCATGACCCTCAAAAAACCTCAAAATTTTCGGACTTTTTTCATATTTTTGTTTGTAATTTCTAAAAGGTGCTTCCTACAAGTAAGTTGTCCACTGCACTGTTAATGCTAAGAAAATCTTCTTTAATTTGTGTGTAACCCCAGCTTTGTAGGCGCAAAGGATCCCGAGATACAGAACTTTAAATATTGTTTTTTGAAAAAGAGTTCGAAATTGTAATTTCAGTCATGTTCCGAGCTGAATATCGGCTTAAATGCGCATTTTACAGAGAAAGTCATGTGACATGAAGTTATAAACCAGTTCCTTAACTGTATATATGTCGGAACGAATGGAATCAGACCATGGGGTCATAGGGCTGCCCCTGAAAATTAGGTTCTTCTAAGAAAAACTTTTTTCTTTATGTACCAATATTAACCAAACTTCACCCAAGTATGTTGCTGGTTAAGCCTAAAAAAAAAGTATCTAGGAACGGATGAAATCGGAACACTACGTTATAGGGCTGTCATACAAACCAACCTCTGGAAATTAGGTTCTTCTAAGAAAAACTTTTTTCTTTATGGACCAATCTTAACCACCCTTCCCCAAATGTGTTTTTTAGTAAAGCTTCAAAACATATCTAGAAACGGATGAAATCGGAACACTAGGTCATAGGGCTGTCATACAAACCAACCCCTGATAATCAGGTTCTTCTAAGAAAAACTTTTTTCTTTATGAACCAATCTTAGCCAAACCTCACCCAAATGTGTTCCTAGTAAAGCCTCAAAACATATCTAGGAATGGATGGAAACGGAACATTACGTCATAGGGCTGTCATACAAACCTCCTAAAATACAATTTCGGACTTTTTTACAAAAAAAGCACATTTTTTAAAGTGCTGTATCTTGGGATCCTTTGCACCTACAAAGCTGGAGTTACACTCAAATTAAAGAAGATTTTCTTAGCTTTAAAAGTGCAGTGGGCGACTTACTTGTAGGAAGCACCTTTTAGAAATTAAGGCCTGAATAGAGATCGGGCGGAATGAAAATGAAATTTTTGTCCGCGGCGATTTTCTCAATGAAAATGCATACTTACTGTCGTGGAATATGTGGTAAATGATGGGGTATTCCATAAACTAAAATCCGAGAATGGTTTCACAATTTGTCTCTGCCATTTTATGTGTTATTTTTCGATTCCCCGGTGATTAGATAATTTCCGCGATGAACTCGTCGTGGACAGTGAATCGGTTTGACGTTTGCAAAACTCACCACGCCCGACGGAGAATATGCTACAGAGTCGACTCATTTTCACGTTGAAAATGCATTCGGACAATGGGGAAATTATTTTTTTTAGTTATTTTTAAGATTATTTAGGACATAAAACGCCTTTGTATCAATTTTCGAAGCTAAAATTTTAAATTCACCACGGTTTTTATGCCGGTTCATTACCGTTTCATTTTCATTCCGCTCGAACTCTATCCGGGGCTTTACAAACAAAAATATGAAAAAAGTCCGAAAATTTTGAGGTTTTTTGAGGGTAACGGGGTTAGCACAGGTTTTTCGAAGTTGCAAACTTAGTGGTACACTTCTGGTATCTATCCTAACAATATCCCAAAAAACCAGACCCGAGCAATTTTTTGCGACCTAAAATCGGTAATTGACTGGCCTAATTGAGGAAAAAAAACTTTGAACAAAGTTTCAGTAAAATGGAACCGTCAAATCGGTTACCTAGTTCTAATTTTAATCACTTGGGCCGCACACGACATTTTATTGTATTTGAATGGATTTTCATTCTGTCCACGGGCAGACTTAGATTTTGACAGAACGAGAATCCAATGAAATTCGTGTATTCGAATCGATTACTATACATATTTTAATGATTTCTTTACGCCTCACATCTCACGAGGAAAAATATCCTAATGACATAATAATATGAGAAATATCAAATGAATAATAAATAGTCATATCCTTAGTAATAGTTTTTCTAGGAGCAATCAACATGTCATCAGGAAATCCCTATATCGACAGACGAAATGAATATAGTGGTAACTGATTAATCGGGCTGAAATAATGAAAACCAAAAAGTGTTTGCCAATAAATCTAAAAGAATACCTTGCATCACCATTTTTCTATTATCATTTAATCGGCTGGGATCCCTGTGACTTTGATACAAAAATCAGTTCCTCGCCGTATAGACGAGCTTTTTTCTTTTTCGGCCTTATCAATTTACTTATTTACGCGTCGGGTCAAGTTGTTGTGATCCTAGAACGTACTACTTTGGAAAAGTCGCCGGCATTTATTTGTATCCTGTATACAAGTATTGCAATTGGTAAAATGGTTACGCTTTTTTTGAGAAAACAAACACTTTGTCAACTATTGGACGAAATCGAATTGTTATATCCACGGATTGGCGATCAGAAAGCATATCAATTTCAGAAATTTTATAATGAACGAACAATTCTTTTGCGGTTGATAGAATATACATCATTTGTCACAATAACCATGTATGTAGTCTCTTCGGTACTAACCTCCATCTACGGATACATAACGAGGGGAGAATATGAGTTTTTATATCCTGTTCGAATGTGGACTTCATTTAAAGTCGAGTCAACAATCCTGTATGTAATTTGCTATTTTAACCAAGCGTATGGTGTGAACTTTTGCAATATCAGTATTATGGCTACGGATATATTTCTGTGTCATCTTGTGATCGTCGTTTGTATGTATTTCAATTATGTCTCAGTTTCCTTCAAGTATATGGAGAGGAGAAGAAATGTAGATAGTTGGAAACAACTACGTACACTTGTGCACATTCACGAAAGATCCTTGTGGTAAGTAAGCTCTCTAATAAAGAGAACCAGATCATCTATCAATCAAACAAATTAACCACTTTGCAGGATAAGTTCAACTATTAACGAAATTTTTAGCATATCAGTTCTTATGAGTTTGGCAATATCGTCCCTAAACTTGTGCATGCTCGGTTTTGGAGTGATTGGAGGTGTAGATTTGATCGAGTTTTTGAAACATGCTTTTTTGTTTGGTTTACAAGTTCTACAAATATTTAATGTTTGCTATCTGGGCATGCGCATAACCGAATGCGTAAGTATATATGTACATACATTAAATTAATAAATTCATCAAGTTAATTTACGGTAAAGTAAGAGAGATCAATAAAGGATTTTAATTTCAGAGCACCAGTATAGGCCAGTCAGCCTTTTACCACATGCGTTTATCCAGAAACGTCATATACAGAAAATCATTGCTGCGGATAATTGAAAGGTCACAACGTCCAGCGATACTCAATGCACCTTTGTTGGCTGTTGTGTCTTTAGAAACAATGAGAAAGGTAAAATAAAATCTCAACAGTAAACAAAATTCTTTGGTGATCCTGCTTTTTATTTTATTGCAGGTTCTAAGCATTGCATTCCAATTTTTCACACTTCTTAACTCCGTGAGGCATTAATGAATGACTGCAAACATGTTCTGGCTCTCAATTTGCTGTTTGAAGATACATAAGGAAAATAAACAAAATCACGGGCTGTTGACGCTGGAGGATTCTTGAAATAATAACAAACAAATGTCTTTGTTTCGATGTGTTTTATTTTCCTGTGGAAAATATAGTATAATATTCTATGATTACATGGATTGTACAGAATTATAGGTTCTTTCTTACTCTTGTCGATCCTTCCGGGCGGCGTGCTGTCAACAAAGTGACCGAGGTAAGCGGTGACAACACGGAAGTGACAACTTAAAAAAATAGTAGTACAATACAGCGGTTCCGTGAAGCGGCAAATTCAATTTAAATTCACATTTGGAGTACAGTAAATATTTCAAGCTACAACATTCCACCCCCCGTGAACACCCTTAGTGTTCACCATTAACGTTTAATATCGCCAGCCTCGACGACGGTCGTTTGATTAGGCCATCCGCTGTCTTCACCATCGCTTGTCGAACTATTCCGTCACGTCCCGGGAAAACCTCAACAACTCGACCACGTTTCCATTGTCCCCTGGCGAGGTTTGTATCGCAAATGAGGACCAAGTCTCCGCATTTCAGTTGAGTCGTGTCTTTATGCCATTTAGTTCGGCGAGTCAATTCCGGCAAATACTCGTTGACCCAACGTGTCCAAAATCTGTCCTTTAGTTGCTGTAAAATACGCCACTGCTTTCCAAGGCATATAGGCCTGTCGTCGGAACCGGGACCCGGCGTTAAATTTGTGGATCCGATTAAAAAATGATTGGGTGTCAACGGCTCCTCGCTATCGGGGTCTACTGGTACATGAGTCAACGGCCGGTTATTAAGTATGTTGGCGGCTTCTATGAGTAGGCTTCGTAGCGTTTCAACTTGCGGCGCTACTTCTTTCAAGGTCAAATTAAGTACGCGTTTAACACTCTGCACCATCCTTTCCCAGCATCCTCCGGCCTCTGGGTTAGCAGGGCTATTAAAAATCCACTCTATACCGCGACCGCTTAACTCCCGATGGATAGTCGCTGTGTCGAGTATAGCAGATAATCGTCCAAGCTGTTTAGCAGCTCCGACAAAATTTGTGCCATTATCGCTACGTATCCGTGCCGGCACCCCTCGAATATTCATCAGATTTCGGATGCACAGAAGACAAGCATCCGTTGATAAGTCGGCCGCAATTTCAAGATGTACTGCGCGTGTGGTCAGGCAGGTAAATAGAGCTACCCAGCGTTTTTCACGGCGGCGACCAATTGTGACAAACAAAGGACCGAAGTAGTCCAGGCCAGTGTACGTAAACGGCCGTATGAGCGGTGTTAATCTATCAGTGGGATGCTGTCCCATTTTCGGAGCTTCCGGGCTTGCAGATTGAATTCGACATAGCTGACATGACGATCGGACTTTGCGGGCAAGTGCTCTTAGGTCGGGTATCCAGTATTTCTTACGAACGGCGCAGACGATAGCTTCCAAGTGTTGATGTTTCAAGAAATCGTGGTGGTGACGTACTATCAGTTCAGTCACATAGTGTCGCTTCGGCATAATTATCGGACGTCTTGAATCGCTAGAGACACAAGATGCTGCATCTATTCTTCCAAAAACTCGTAACACACCATCATCATCGAGCTGTGGACTTAATTTGAAAATGCTGCTGGTCTTTTCAACCGACCCTCCGTTTTGCAATAGAGCAATTTCACATAAAAACTCCTCGGCTTGAACCAATCGACTGATAAGTAGATCGGCTTTCGTCAATTCGCTCGCAGTCAATTCCCCATTGGGATACGAACTTGCGGAACGTTTCACCCTTGTGGCAGCTATGAAACGTAAAACCCATCCGACAGTTCGTCTTAGTCTTCGGTACTTCGAAAATCGGCTGAAATCAATAATTGGCGGCTGAATGCTTGTAAAATAAATATATTTCGGACGGAGCTCCAATAGGCTGTCAAGTTCTGCGTTTGGCTCCTCGAAGCATACAGGATCAGGTTGACATAAGAAGTCGGGCCCTCGCAACCACCGGCCATTAGCTTCGACCTTAATTGGATAGTCGGCACGAGTAGCGTCATCTGCAATATTGTATCGAGACGGAATCCATTTCCATTCGCATCCATTGGTCGTTTCGTGAATTTCGGCTATTCTGTGAGCAATGAATGGCTTGTAACGGCGAGGTTCTCCTTTAATCCATTGAGCAACTGTTTTTGAGTCGGTCCAAAAGGTGGTTCTGGTAACTTCAGCCTCGTGTAGCGTAATTATATTGTTGTACAAGCGGCTTCCCAACACAGCAGCTTGTAGTTCTAGCCGTGGCATCGACAACAATTTTCGCGGTGCGCATTTTGTTTTTCCCATAATAAAGGAAACGTCATAACTCCCATCTGGCCTTTTTATTCGCCAGTATGAAACGGCTGCCAATGCAGTTTCGCTAGCATCCGAAAAAATGTGCAGCTCGCGTTCAGGCGACGAAATAAAAAACGGCGAATAGCAACGTGGCACTGACGTAGTTGTGCAACTCTGTAGCTCTTCCATCCAGGAAAGCCACTTTTCATATTGCTCATCTGGCAAATGATCATCCCACTCGAGCCGCAACCTCCATAACTCTTGTATAAGTACCTTCGCGTAGATCGTATAGTTGGCAACGAAACCAAATGGGTCAAACACAGACATTGCGACGCTCAAAACCTCCCGCTTTGTCGGTCTTCTCATTTTAGAAATTACATCGACGTTGATGCGCGCAAATGTTAGTTTAAAGGTGAAGCAATCAGTTGCAGTATCCCAACGAACTCCCAATACTTTCTCCGTTTCGACATCACCAATCAGACGTTGTTCGGCAAATGTATTCGAATCTCCAATAGCGCTAAGTAGACTCGGGTCATTCGAAGTGAAATTCCTCAAGTGAAATCCGCCACAACGATGAATTTCTCTAACAGCCTTTGTGATTCGGATGGCTTCCTCGGTTGACACGAAGCTCGACACGTAATCATCGACGTAATGATGCCTTTTAATGGCTTTCACGGCATCTGCGTCACCCTTTCCCATCTCGTCGGCATTGATATTCTTCACGTACTGCGCGGAACAAGGCGAGCAAGCAGCACCAAAAATCATTACACACATGACATATGTGTCAACTGGACGAGACCTATCTCCATCACGCCAGACAAATCGTTGACTGTCCTGGTCAGTAGAGGCAATTCTGACCTGGTGAAACATCTCAGCAATGTCTCCTGTCACGCCAATGACACCGACTCGAAAATTGAATAAAACGCTGAGAAGTGGTTGGTTGAGATCAGGCCCAGTGAGGAGGTGTGAATTCAATGAAACATCGTTTACAGTTGCCGCGGCATCGAAAACAAGGCGAAGCTTTTGGGGCTTGTTTGGATTTTTCACGCCAAAATGTGGCAGATACCATGTTCGGCTACTAAATGATTCCTCTTCTTTCTTCGTCAATTTTCTGGCATATCCTTTTCGGATATAGTCATCGATAATTTTTCGATAGGCTGTTCCGTAATCGTTGTCGCGGTCCATTTTCTTTTCGACGGCTTCAAGCCGCCTTAATGCCATATCACGACTATCTGGCAACGATGAAGTGGACTCCTTCCACAGCAGACCAGTTTCGAACTGGTTCCCGACACGCACTGTAGTTGACGACAATAAACATCGTGCTCGCTTATCATCTTCCGACTCGATTTGCTTTAATGCGGGCTTCACACCAAGATTTTCATGTTCGAAATAATCTTCAAACATTTTCTCCACTCGGCATTTCGTATCTGAATGATGGCGACACATCAGCACGACTGGTTTACGGGGAATATTTTTGACATGATATGGTCCGTACACCATCCAACCCAGTTTCGTGTAGACTGCAATTGGACCATCATGGCATTCTATTTTTCGTAAAGCGATTCCCAAGTGGGCATGTTGCAAACCAATCATGAGACGGGGCGGCTTACTGCTGGCTTCATACAAAGGCAAATCATCGAAGACCGGATACTGCTGACGTATAGTAGACATCGAGACGGACTGTGTCGGCAGATTAAGTGTGGGCACCGTTCGGACGTTAGTTAATTCATATATTGTGTGCCCTGTCTCGAGGCCACTAATGTTCAAGGAAACTCGACGTGACATTTCCGAGTTGCACTTGCCACCGTACCACTGCAATGTCAGCGGTTCCTTTCCGCCTGTGTTTTTGAGCTCTAGCTGGTCGGCCAACTGCTCGTCGATGAGGGTCACCGATGAACCTTCATCCAATAACGCCACAGTTTCAACCAAGCCAGAGGGTCCATACAATTTGACCGGTAACGCCTTGAAAAGTAGCACCGGGTCCACACAATTATTATCAGTGCAGTTTAAAACCGGGTGGCTGTTATGATGCGCAGCGACAGCACGGGCAGGTGAATTAATCGTGTGCTCGGAATCATGTAGCAACTGGTGGTGATAACGTCCGCAGTTGTTGACACCACATACATTTCTGCGTCGGCACTTCAATGTCTGGTGGCCTGGCTGCAAGCAACTAAAGCACCACTTGTGTTGCTTCACTTTCGACCATCTATTCGGTACAGAGAGGCTGGTAAACTGGATACACTCGGAATTCCGGTGGGTGTTCGAGTTGCATAAATGACACTTCGAAGTTGCGTTTGATGACTGCTCGGCGGTGTGCAAGACTGGCTTCGATCGAACAGTTTTAGACAGTGTGGCGGGCGCATTATTTGGCTTCAAAACCAGACTAATATAGTCAGCTGTTTCTTTCAACCAATTGTTGAAATCGACTAATGTCGCGTATGGCTTAATATTTATGGCGACTTTCGCCCATTCAACCCGTTTCGAGATCGGCAGCTTGAATGTCAAGTCCTCCAACAGTTGAGGGTTCATTAGGTGTGGTCGCGTGTTATCAGTGTCCAGAATAGCGACTAAGTTACGAAGGCGGGTGGCAAATGGCACAATCGATTCTATGCGGCTGTCAGATATGACAGGTAGCTCGCTCACTTTTTGTATTTGGGCCCGCACCATTTGTTCCGGGCGACCAAAGCGGAACTTTAAAATAGACATTATTTCGCTTACCTTGTTGGCGTGTATGAGCAAAGAATCAACTGTATCTTTCGCGTCTCCGATGAGCGCTCGACGTAGACGGAACGTATTCTCCGTCTCAGTGTACGCGAACGATGCGGTTGATTGATGAAAAGATGCTTCGAACAAAGGCCAGTCCTCGGCAAGACCAGAAAACGTTGGCAAATCATGAAGTTTGCGACCGGAGGCTCCAGGAGTACACGGCAACTGCAGATACTGGTTATCGGCGGGCAATTGATAGACAGATGCGGCAGTCGGGGCACTTAACTCGTCACTTCGATGACAATTTGCGTGTTGCGCAGCGTCGGGGACGAGCGCGGGTGATTGTACGTTTTTGGGGTTATATTTCTGCTCCAATTTCAAACGCGCTTCTCGTTCAACAGCCAATTGTTCCGACAGGCGATTAATTGAATCCGTCAAGGCGGCGATTCGTGGATCAAATGGCTGCGCGGCATCAGGCGAATCATCTTTATCCACGCTTGTTGAATGGGAAGCGGCGAGGCTGGCTCTGGCACGAGCTTTTCTTCCCATGGCGGCGGCGGTGGTAATATTTTTCGCACAAATGTAATCTTTTGATACAGTTGACCGACAGGCACTTTTTTACAAATTGTATAATCATGGCATGTCCGCGAAATTCGGAAATACGATGGAAGAACTATATGCAGCTACAAGAGCAGCGGTGTGGAATGGAACGCAACTGTCCGAATCGTTTGAGACAAATGTTGGAGTCAGACAAGGGTGTAAGCTTAGCCCGGAAGCTTTTGCGGTATTTGTAAACGATATATTGGATGAGATGCCTGGTGGAGCGGAGGCTTTTGGCGCGGAAATAAAAGGTCTTCTTTATGCCGACGATATGGTGTTCTTTGCTGACTCACCCGCAAGTTTGCAGAATATGATAGAGTATATTGAAAACTATTGTACACGGTGGAAACTGACTATAAATTTGGAAAAGTCAAAAATAATAATTTTCAAGAAGCGGTTTAAACTGGCGAGTGATGAAAGGTGGCTGTTTAGAGAAAACGAAATCGAAGTAGTCAAATCGTATAAATATCTTGGCATATTAATTACAAGCAACTTGGGAATGGCACAACACCTTAACCAGAAACTAAAGGAGGCAAAATGGGCGATCAATTCAGTCTGGCAAAACTGTTTTAATAATGCGCATATTTCCCATACAGCCAAGTATAATATTTTTCAAGCTGTCTCCAAATCGATCCTTTTTTATGGAGCGCAAGTATGGGGTGGTCGAGAATATGATGAAGTCGAAAAACTTTTGAGATATTTCCTCAAACGAATATTCCGTCTCCCATCTACAACCCCTAACTATATGTTGGCACAGGAAACTGGTTTAGACTCGCTGTTCATAGGCACGCTAAGCATGCACGTCAGTTACTTGAAAAAGGTTGCAAATATGAGCGAAGATAGACTGCCGAAGAAAGTGCTACTTCATGCTACTGAAACGAGGACGCTTTTTTATGAGGACCTTTTGGAGATTGGAGAAAAAACTGGCAACCGAGTCAATTGGGATGGTGCAACGGGAAGCGACTACAGTCTTCAAAAATTATTAAGCGACTTGCGACAAAAGGAAATTGCGTCGACTGCAGAAAGAGCGAGAGCATCACAGCACCGACAAATCTACGTAGCATTATGCCACAATCTTAAAGCGAATACGTACTTGCAAAACAACTTTACAACGGATAAAATATCTATTATTTTTAAAGCAAGAGGTGAACTGCTACCACTGAACTATGTTCCACATAGACCAGATTTGCCTATTTTCTGCAGTCTTTGTAACCTTAGAGCAAGAGAAGATATAAAGCATTTTATTGGTGTTTGCCCTATTCTGAAGGAAGTGAGAAGAGGTTGTTTCGGCAAAAATAGCTTGGATGAAATGGCAGTTAAGGCTCTTTTGAATGGTCAAAATTGGGAGAGCTTGTATAAGTATTGTACCATGGCACTAAGATACAGAAATCGAATAATGCAGGAAAGCATATAATTGTAGTCAGGAAATGAGATTCAGGGTAGATAAACATGCAGAATATGGAGTTGCGTGAACTTTATCACCCTGAATTCTCGTTTCCATAGCAAGGAAGCTCGAGGAAAAATCGCGTAATCAAGATACTATGGTGGATCAAACGACAACGCAAAACGAAAAAATAATAATAAAAAACATATTTAAAAATAATTTTTTAAACTATTCGTGAATTCAAAGTAATAATCTGAATTAGCATTGGAAATCAATTGAAAAAAAAAATATAGATATACATGTATATAATTATAAATGTAAGCTAACGTAAATTTTACAATCTTTATGTCAACGTAATCTGGCAGACGGCTATACTATGCCATGCTATTGGTTTTTACATTTCTTTTTCACATTTCTTTTTTTTTTAACAAATTATTGCATACAAAATTATGTATTATATGTATTTGAATCTATTTATGTCTACAAATAAAACAATTTATCTATCTATCTATCTATCTATCACAAATGTAATCTCGGCGGGCAAGCTTGTGGTTGGTGGCAAATCACAAACTTTCGACAGTCACAATGTAGGCGAATTGTAGGCAATTAACAAGCGGCGGCGGCTAATATCTCTAAGACTGGCGGAGTCCCGTCTCATGGCACGAGACGACTGGCGGCATGACTCTCACAAAGAGAAAATAAAAATTTGTTGACGCTGGAGGATTCTTGAAATAATAACAAACAAATGTCTTTGTTTCGATGTGTTTTATTTTCCTGTGGAAAATATAGTATAATATTCTATGATTACATGGATTGTACAGAATTATAGGTTCTTTCTTACTCTTGTCGATCCTTCCGGGCGGCGTGCTGTCAACAAAGTGACCGAGGTAAGCGGTGACAACACGGAAGTGACAACTTAAAAAAATAGTAGTACAATACAGCGGTTCCGTGAAGCGGCAAATTCAATTTAAATTCACATTTGGAGTACAGTAAATATTTCAAGCTACAACACGGGCTTTTTATTAATTTGGCCAAAAATGAATATCAGAATACACAGTGTAAAAGAAAGGGAATTTAAATTGAGGAAGACCTACAAACTCGGTCTTATATTTTTTATCTGGACGTCCGACGGTGCTTGTGGCATTGTGGAGACCAGTGGGATTTACAGATAGCACAGTGTGAGTACACATACACAAATTATGGATGACCAGGATCAGTTAATTGTAAGGGGGAGGATAAAGGTTGAAAGGCTCCGGCCGATTCCTATATCCTTTTCAGTTGTGGCATAACTGCGGACTCTTAGCTATGCAGGAGGAGCTTCATAGGGTGAGCGGCTCCGGCCAATTCCTATGTTTCTCTACGGGGCGTTACTTTCCCGCATTATCCGAGTAACCGCTGCGCCTGAGTGCTGTATTAACAACTTCAGCGTCTCAGGTTACTAAACGTAATAGGGTGACATAAACCGAACAGTCAATCACCGAAGCAGCACCTCCGAGGCCTCCATGATGGACCTCTTTCGTTTTACGAAGACTATCATGGTTAAGCGATGGGCCGACAACCCATCCTTGGAAAAAATTCTACGGCAAGAAACCTGGAATGAAAGCCTCGGATTGGACGGATACAACCCAATGACGACATCGCAAACGAACAACTGATTACTCTTTCGGAACCTGGAATGTACGCTCCCTGAATAGGCCAGAGGCCTTAAGGGCCCTCTTGGATCAGGTCGAAAAATATAAGCTGAGCATTGTTGCACTCCAGGAAACTAAATGGCTTAGTAGCGAGATTGATGACCGAAATTCGTATACAATTTTCACAAGTGGAAAACCTTCGGGCCACAGGGAGTTTGGAGTGGCGTTCATTGTAAACAATCAACTTAAGCCGCATGTTATCGACTTCAAACCCATAAACGAGCGGCTGTGTGCGATTCGCATTAAAACCCGGTTCTTCAATCTCTGGCTCATAAACGCGCATGCCCCCACCGAAGTCAGTGAAGACGCGGTTAAAGACGAGTTCTATCACCGCCTAGAAAATCTCTTCGATTCACTTCAATCAAATGATGTCAAATTGCTGCTAGGGGATTTTAACTCCAAAGTCGGAAACGAAAGTTGGCATAGGGGGATTACTGGAGGGTACAGCCTCCATGAAGACTGTAACGACAATGGCCAACGACTAATAGACTTCGCGACCAGCAGAAATATGGTCATTAGCTCTCCCTGTTTTCCGCATCGTCGCATTCACAGGCAGACCTGGAGATCTCCAGATCAACATACCGTCAACCAAATTGACCACGTCCTTGTCTGCAAGAGATGGGCATCGAGCATAATGGATGTTCGGTCCTATCGTGGAGCAAATATTGACTCTGACCACTATATGGAGAAGGCGACTTATAGGTGCAGAATTTCTTCGGTGCATCATTCGAGGTTCAACCCGGCAAACATTTTTGCGGTTGACAAATTGTTGGATGATGCCACGGTGGTCACTTATACGACTGCCCTTGAGGAGAAGCTTACGCCCTTGCTAAATAACATCAGCAACAAAGGCGCCCTTGAGATCTGGGATACACTCAAAGACACCATCAAAGGGGTCGCAGAGGAGGTTGTGGGATACAAAGCCCGGCGAGCCCGAAATTGGTTTGATGAAGAATGTCAAAATGCGGTAGATGCTAAAAACGAGGCATATCGCCAATGGACTGAACGCGCAACTAGAGCCAAAAAAACAAAATATGACGAGCTTCGACGATTTTCGAATAGGTTAATTAGGCGTAAGAAACGTAAGCATCTTGACGAGCAGTTGATGCAAATAAACCAAAGACTAGTTAGTAGGAACAGTAGACAAGCGTACAAGCTGATTAATTCAATTAAAAGTGGATACCAACCCAGGACTAGCCTCTGTAAGGATAAGGATGGCAATATCATTAGCGACACCGATAGCGTTGATAAACGCTGGGCCTCACATTTTGAAGAGCTCCTCAATGTTCAACCGAACAACCCCACACAAGAAGCTCCGGAGCTGATGGCTGAACCAGGCCCTCCCGTTCAACCCCCAACAGTAGAAGAAGTTGATCTTGCCATGCAAGCACTAAAACATAATAAAGCCCCGGGTGACGAGATTCCAGCTGAACTGCTGAAGCATGGTGGGGAGAGCCTTGTTAAGGCTATACACACACTTATCGTTAAAATATGGAACGACGAAATAATCCCGGAAGATTGGCGCAAAAGTATAATTTCCCAATCCACAAAAAAGGGGATAAGTTAAAATGTGAGAACTACAGAGGCATCTCATTAGTTTGTACGACTTATAAGATTTTATCTAAAATTCTAGAAAATAGAATTAATCGGTACGCAGAAGAAATCATTGGCGAGTACCAAGGCGGCTTTAGACCTGGTCGTTCGACGACAGATCAGCTTTTTACAGTGAAGCTTTTATTCCAGAAGTGCTGGGAATACAACATCGACGTATACCAAATATTTGTTGACTTCAAGCAGGCATACGACAGTATCGATCGAAGCGTACTGTACAACATTTTGCTGCATTTTGGAATACCGGCTAAGCTAGTGCGACTCATAAGGATAACGATGACTAATACCGTCTCGCAGGTCAGAGTTCAGAACAGACTCACTGACCTATTTGAAACTCGTACTGGACTCAAGCAAGGCGACGCTCTTCAACCTGGCTCTGGAGTATGTGATTCGAGCCATGAATATGGACACCAGCGGAACGCTACTCATTAAATTGACTCAACTAGTAGCCTACGCCGACGACATCAACATCATGTCTCGAAGATTGGGTGATGCAGAAAGCCTTCTGCATAATCTCAATAACGCCGCCAAAGAAGTTATGGGCTACATATCAACGAGTCTAAAACCAAGGTCATGATGCAATCAAAAACTAGAACGCCAGTAAAGTCAAGCATCACAGTGGGGGACCTCAATATAGAATATGTAGACAACTTCACTTACCTGGGTTGCAATTTGTCAAAAGACGCCAACGAAACAGATGAGATAAAGCGACGGATACAACTAGCTAGTAAGTGTTACTTTGCGGTCCTCCAAATTATGAATTCGAAGCTGGTGCACAGGAACACGAAGCTCCACGTGTATAAAACCATCATCCGACCTGTGCTATGCTATGGCTGCGAGGCATGGACCCTAACTCAAAGCTCTGAACACCTGTTGAACACATTCGAGCGAAAGGTTCTCCGAAGAATCTTCGGGGCCGTTCGTGAACGAGGTGAATGGCGCATCCGGTACAACCTTGAGTTGTATCAGCTGTATGATGAGCTACAGGTGTCGAAGATCGTGAAATTGCAGCGATTGCAATGGGCGGGTCATGTACAAAGGATGAACGACGATCGCATGCCCAAAAAGTTGATGAACGCGTAACGAGTGGACGGAGCCAGATTGCGTGGACGACCGAGAGCCCACCAGATGCTAGGCTTTCGGAATTGGAGGACAAGGTCGCGTGACCGCGACAATTGGAGGTTTTCAATCCAGGCGGCCAAGGCCCGACGTCGGGCTATCGTGCCATAAAGAAGAAGAAGAAGAAGGACCAGTTAATAAATAAATTAATACCTAAGTGTTGTGAAAATAACATTTAAGATAGGGGAGTTCCATCTCTATCTTACACGAAACTAGTATATACATACCAACAAGAGCAGGAGATCCATCCCACGAGAGGATACCTATACTTAGTTTCACACCTAGTTGTACATACCGACAAAGGGAGGAGTTCCATCCCACAAGTGGATACCGATGTACAAATTAGATCTGGGAGGAGTTCCGTCACCAGATTCCACGAGAATCACAACACTTAAATAAATTCAATGATTAATACAACAAAACAAAACGAATTATCACTGACTGGTCATCCAAATTAAATCACACACACATAGTGCACCATGCAACCACACAACGTTATCAGTAAGTTCAAAACTTACTTCCAAATCAAAAGAGCCCAAGCACCAGTGGCGTAGATAAGGGGGGATCTAGGGGATCAACCCCCCCCCCCCCCCCCCCCTTCGGTCACACATTTTTTATTATTACTTTAGGTACGTAAAACAAAGTAAAAATAAACTTTTAGCTGGAATTATTCAACGTGTGTAGTGTTTCATAAAAACGTGAAACCATTTTCAGAACTGCAATAGAAAAATCAGCACTTCCTCAAACTTCAACATCGGCATTTCACGTGAAATCCATACAAATACTGTCAAAATTTGGATGGTCGTGAAATCGAATTCGCTCGGTGGTACTCACTTCACACGAAAGTCTCCACACGAAAACGATGCAGTTGCACTTTATTTCACAGGGAAAAGTGTCATCGATAATCAATCAGTCCGCGAGTGCACATTTTTCCTAAATTGATTGAATAAAAGGCAAGTCTCCACGGCACATTTTACACGGGAGTTTTTTCGCTCGGTGAACATAGTACATACCTTAAAATAGAAGCGTATCTAGAAGTCCTTTTCAACAGAAGCCCAATTTCCAATAGGGAAATATGCAGTTCATAAGATTATAAAGATTCTTTCAGGACAGTGGGAAACTAATGCGATAAAAAGAAACCGCTTTCGATTTTGGAGCCAGGGTCTCGAAATTGATAGAAGATAGGTACTACTAGTCCAGTACAATTGGTTCAAAATAGCCCCAAACCTAAACATCCAAAAATAAAAGGAATTTTTGATGCCAAATTGTTGAATACACTGCCTTATATACGCAGTTAAAAGTTACACTAATTTGCGCCATGGGTTAAGGGGGGAGGGGGTGGCAAAGGGGTGAAAACTCAGTTTCTTGCAAATATCTGGAAAACTATGAGTCTGACCATAAAATGTGCTGAGGACAAAACAAACTACATAAAATTACCTTTGTAATGATATGTAACACTTTAGACGTTTTCCCAGAAAATTATACCCTAGACCCAAAAGTATTATAGTGAGTTAAAATTTTTTGAGTTTTACATTTCGCACTGTAACTCTTGACAGAATATACCTACCGTCATAAGATCTTGTCCATATATTGATAACAGAATTTGTTTGATTTGTACAAAAAAACTGGAGTGCTCCGGCCATTGACGTCTCCCTCACTCCTCCTAACATTTTTCAAAAAAGCATGCCTGTAGCTTCTCTTCGAATTGAGCCAGTCGGATCAAATTTGGTGGGCTGCCTAGTCTAAGCTCCATTATGCTCCCCACCAAAAATTATTACCATGTGATCAAAACTAAGGGTACCCCCCATACAAAAGTGCCCAAATTTCTAACAAATTTCACATTTTTTCACTTCTAAATTCTATCTAAAATATAAAAAATAAATTTACCTCTTAGAACGTCCCTATAACAGTTAACTGTAGTCTTCTGAATGTATATCCAAAAGTTTGTACCAGAGCGTGCCTTACAAGTACGAAAAACCGGGTTTGAATGTTGCTAGTACACGTTACTTGAAATATTCGCAAATAGCCTTAGAACTGGTATCACTGACCTTCTAACCCAATTTTTTGATACTTGTAGCGTACGCCTTGGTACAACCTTTTGAAAATACATTCAAAAGACTACAATTAACTGTTATAATGACGTTCTAAGAGATAAATTTTTTGTTTTCTATTTTACATAGAATTTAGAAGTGAAAAAATATGAAATTTGTTAGAATTTTCGTACACATGGGGGGTACCCTTAGTTTTGATCGGATGGTAATAATTTTTGGTGGGGAGCAAAATGGAGCATAGACTAGGCACCCCACCAAATTTGATCTGCCTGGCTCAATTTAAAAAGAAGCTACAGGCATGCCTTTTTGAAAAATTTTAGGAGGAGTGAGGGGGGCGTCAATAGTCGGAGCACTCCAATTTTTGATACAAATCAAACAAAGTTTGTTATCAATATATGGACAAGATCTTATAACGGTAGGTCTATTCTATCAAAAGTTACAGTGCGAAATGTAAAACTCCAAAAATTTAAATTCACTAAAATACATTTGGGTCTGGGGTATAATTTTCTGAGAAAATGTCTAAAGTGTTATACATCATTACAAAGGTAATTTTATGTAGTTTGTTTCGTCCTCAGGGCATTTCAAGCTCAGACTCATAGTTTTCCAGATATTTGCAAAAAACTGAATTTTCACCCCTTTGCCACCCCCTCCCCCCTTAACCCATGGCGCAAATTAGTGTAACTTTTTACTGCGTATATTAGGCAGTGTATTCAACAATTTGGCATCAAAAATTCCTTTTATTTTTGGATGTTTGTGTTTTGAGCTATCTGTACTAGACTATACGGTGTCGTACAAGTTTGAAAACTTTAGCTGCATTCCCAACGAGCTGTCGTCTTCAAAATTTCCCTTTTCTGGAGATATAATTTTATAATTTATGTTAATCCCTGTTTTGAGTTGTTTCGGGAAGAAAAGCGGCGATGCTAGGTGTTCCGTGACTGCAAAAAGTTTGAGAACCACTGATCTAATCAAATATAAAGCTCTGATACTCCAATCACAATAGCAAAAATTTGTATGAAAATTGGAATACATACTGTGGATTCACTCACCGTAGTTTAAGAAAGCCAAATTTTCGATGCAGTGTCCCAATTTTTGCGGAGAATTCAATATTTTGAGGACGCTGTTTTTGATATGCAAAAATTGCTCTCTATTTTGCAAAACAAAAAAATTGCTGAAATTGTTGTTCTGAAATTCAAAATTTGATAACCGTTAAAGTAAAGGGTCCGCCAATAGGGACGCTCGATCTTTGACAGCTCATGGCGGCCATGTTGTTTGTGGTAGAGTTATCAAACCTAGTTGTTATTATTCAGTGTATCTTCACAAATCACCATGAACCAATTCAGCCGCAAGCAACATGTGCAAATCATTAAAACTTATTACGAAAATCATTCATCGGTTCGAGCAACGTTCCGCGCGTAAACGGCGAACGATACAGATCCATGATAACGAACTTTTTCTGGCATGAAATCGACAATATGTATGTCGAGGATATGCGGTTTCAGCAGGACGGCGCTACGAGCCACACAGCGCGCGCCACAATGGATCTTCTGCACGAGCGCTTCGGAGGAATGGTTATCTCGCGCGGAGGCGACATCAACTGGCCACCGAGATCGTGCGATTTAACCCCACTAGACTATTTCTTGTGGGGTTTTCTTAAATCGCAGGTCTACGCAAACCAACCACAAAACACTGATGACCTCAAAGTCAACATACGCCACGCCATCGATGAAATACAGCCCGATTTGTGCGCCAGAGTCATTGAAAATTGGACTTCTCGTATGCGCGCCACCAAGCGAAGCCGAGGTGGCCACTTGAACGATGTTATTTTCCATACATAATGCATTCGAATACTCTTTCAAACAAAAAATAAATTTCATTTATACCTCTCACACAACTTGCTTTATTTCATTTTAAAGTTCGAGCGCGCTTATTGGCGGACCCTTTATAAGCTCTCTTGCAAAATGATCCCCTCCCTCTCAGAAAAGCTATCTACGCCACTGCCAAGCACAATCACAAAATTAGAGAACACCAGACTACTGCACTAGATCACTGTACAGAGATAAACCACCGACTCAAAGATCAGTTCCGCTAGATCTGTATATGCATCATGCGTCTCTTATCATTTGGTCAAGTATTGTAAACAAATAAAATACAAAGCGATCGAACACATACCTTGTATAGAAAAAGCCTTTGTTACAACAGGCTGAAGAGGATAGCAGGGAATTATGTGGATCAAACAAAATAAAGAATCGCTTAAGGAAGTAGGAGAGAGCTTGCTGAACGAATGTTACCTATGATGTACCTTTAACGAAGGACCACTGTCGCAAATAATAGAGACTTTTAGCAGAGGACGATGTCCCACGGCGTAAGCCAAAAAAGCCCCGATTGGGAATGCGTTCCATCCAACTGCTATTTTTTGGAAGGACCTATGGAGGTTGCAATTACAATAATTAAAGAGGGCAGCACGCATTGCAATTCATCCGAACAAAAAAAAATACCGAGGTTTTTTCTTTAATTTTAATGCTTAGTGAATATTTGTACATATATGTATTTTATAAGCAATAAATAAGAATTGTGCACAACATTAATGAAATGCTTCCTGTAAATCTATTTTTGTATTGGTCTAATATTATGATTATTAGCACAAACAAACGGACGGCGAGAGCTTTTGTAGTGGCCAGCAGACAAGCATTATGCATTTCAGATTGTACGAACGATGGTTCTTGTCTTGCAAGTTTACCCGCCCGGTTTCGTCTTACAATTTGAATTCACCCAATAAGCTGACGGGTTGGCAGACAGCCGCATCTCACTTCTGTGAACCACAACCCCTTTGAGGCATCTCTACCTGGTCAGTAATGACGCAAATAAAAAAACGAGAACAACTCATAGCATTGAGCATTGCGATAACTTGTCTGGGCTTAGGCAATCTAAACCCAGGATAATAATTTCCTCAGGGTCCTAAATGTCAGACATGATGACCAGGAAATAAAACACATGGTGAGCTGAAGCAAATTCGGGTCCCGGAAACTGAATTATCTTCATTTGAGGAGAGACAAAGCATTCTAGTCAAAATTCAGGATGAAAATTTATATAATTTGCAAGGTACATACGAGTACTATTGTCTGATGTTTATACTTACTCTACAAAGCCATTCAGCACGGACAGAAGTATATTATCGAATTCCATGCTCAATTCTGCGGAAATTATCAATATTCTAAATAAAGTTGCACTAAAACTACTCTGATCCTTTTGTAAACTCGCTATATAAATCAAAACGGCTAGCTCCTATAAATATAATTCCTAGTCGACTATTGATGCATGTTGAATCAGTGTTTCACGTCATCATTCATCAAGATGTGCACATTTTACAAAACCCTACCCCATATGTTTTAAATGAGTTCTGACATTATGCCATTTTCCAATTTCTTCTTCACTTTTTCACTTTACAACTGTCAGTCACAAGTCGTCAAAAATGTATTTCCTCGCGCGGAATATTTTTCCGCCTGTAAAAATCGCTCTCAGATATTTCTCACAAAACCCACCGCCTATAAAACTGCATGAAATCGTTAAAAAAGTGGATCCAGAGTCAACCATAAAAGTGTCCTCAGCCCTGAATCTCATCATACGGCCCTACGATCTACTCGATTGTCCCGATGCCAATACACTACGAGCCACAATTTCTAGTACGTGCACCAAATCTCAGGCAAATTTATCGGTCAATGTGAATGGCACGGATATCGATATTGTAACGGACAGCATTAAAGGACAGAAGCAACGTCTGGAATGTTTGCTAGAAGTTCCGGTGAAAGCGGATCTCGACATAAAGACTAACGAAAACATTCATGCATCGAATCTGCACGGTAGTTTTATCCGTCTATTCGGCGCAAAGGATATCACCACGAAAAACCTGCACAGCACCACAATTTCAATACAGTCCGAAGGAGGAAATATCAAAACTTCGGGGATATTACTGGCCAATCGAATAGAAGTGAATACATTCGCAAAAGGGGTAAGAGGATTTAGGATAATTTCATAGCATTCAATATCTAAAGTGCACGTTTTTCTCCTTTTAGAATATCGAGCTCGACAAGCTGCAAGGTGACATTTTCCATTGCAAAACTGAAAAAGGAAACATAACAACGAACTCATGCTATGTTGATTCATCCAATTTCGCTACCGAAGAAGGTACACTGAACCTCCGCAATGTTCACAAAAAGTCTGAAATCTATATCCTCAAAGAAGGCACACTCAACATGAGTAAGCATACTTGCAAATTCCAGTAAACCACATTTTGCCATTACCTTGCACATTCATTCATTTCAGCTGGCATCAATGGAAATATCTACATAAAATCGAATGGTGGCGACATGAGTTTGCAATTTTCTGAAATTTATGGCGACAACATTGTCATGTCGAGTAATTCAAAGCACATAGCAATAAACATTTCCGATTTGATCGAAGAAACATCATTTATTGAATTGCATTCCGATCGAATAGCACTGGAAGAGACGGCCGAGCATTTAGCGAAATATCTGGAGAAGGATTGTTACTTTTGTATGGGCAAGGAGCGTGATGCTCAAAATAAGTTGTTGGTTTGTACAAAGGGTACGTTGAAGTTTGGCAAAATGTCGTGGATGGACAGCGTTAAGATGCTGATGAGCAATAAAAAACTGTGATTTGGTTTTAAGTGTTATATGGACGTAATATTTAAATAAACTAGAAAGAGGAATTAGGATGTCAAGCGTTTCGATGTATATATGTACATAATTTCGTTTTAATTTCGGATTTCGGTGCACTTTATTTAATCGAGCAAATTTTAACATTAAGTTGGACTGTATAGCACGCCGTGCTCTGTGGCTCACTTAGTTGAGTCACACTCTACGATGCTAGTAATCTAGAGGTCCGGAGTAGAGATGAGCATCGAAAGAAAAACATCGATGTTTACCATCGAAAAAACATCGAGACGAAACCATCGATGGTGAGAAAACATCGAACCAAAAACATCGATGTTTTGGGTTTTTTGAGTACTCATAAAAAGTAGTCACTTTAATAGCAAAAATTAGCCTGATTGAATAGAAATATGATTTAGTTTATAGTTTTCCTTCATTGCCTCCTCCACAGACCAGAATGTAAGCGTTTTTTTGTATAATATGCATTGTTATCGGACCCACAGCCTACCGCATAGAGCAACCAGTGGTACCGCGCGGAATATTTCCTTTCTCCTTAGTCTCTGATCACTGAGGGAGAAACAACGATAATAGCAAACATCTTTGGATTTTGCATAGGATAGTTGGGGATGGATTATGGGAAAAAACTCCTCATTGATTGGACGTCCGCAACCTTGAAAAAATTGTTTAGTGTTTTTCGCGATTATTTCAAAAAACGGCAAAAAACAGACAAGTTTACCACCTACGGGTATACCGTCATAGGAGTACCTACCTAGGCTTTTCGCCCTTATCTCCCGATGCCTCGAGAGTTTTGGATCTTCGGCATTTTATTGACTTCTTATTGTCTTATTGTCAAACGGAGATTTCTTCATCCAGCGAATGCACTTACCTTCAGAAAACCAAACCCCGGGGTTGCAACACTAGTTGGTTACTCGGGTAACAACCTACAGCCACCTTGATGGGCAGGGACCATGGTCCCCTGGGCACACCCATCCCCGAGGTACACTATTCGCTGAATACTTCTCTATAGCAGGTGTGATCCTCCTTCGGCGTCACATAAACACTCAGACGTGCATGTCCCAAGCTCGTTGAACCTGTTGTGACTACTCGTCTGCTTAAAGCAGACTCGTAGCGCTGCTCAGGTACGTGGTGACGCAACTCACCAAAGACTTGTGTCCCACTACACAGCCGCGCTGTGTCAGAGGGACCCATACCCCCTGCGGGAAAAAGATACATACAAATGGTTCAGAACAAAAATAACTACATAAAACTTTTTTTGCAACCATATATAAATACATTCGAAATTTCTTGTAAAATTTGTCTGTATCTTTTGCCGTAATTGAAATAATCGCTAAAAACTCAAAAATGCCCCTCTTTCCCCTTTTTTTTCACGGTTGCGTACCTCAAATCGGGAAGGACTTTTTTTCCCATATTTAAGAGCCATCCCCAACCATCTAGCAAAAATCCAAAGATGTTTGAATTTTGCCGACCGAATATCGTATTCTTCTTAGACAATAATTGAACATACTTCGGCCGTCCGTCGGGCTGTTTACGGTATTCGCATTCACTTATAAAGACAAAGTTTAGTTGTAGAAAAAAATTATGTTGAGGAAAACCATCGACCATCGAAACGCAAACCATCGATGGTGAAAAACATCGACACAAAACCATCGATGGTAAAAACATTACATAATTAGAAAAAATAAATAGGATTTCAACATGTTGTATGATGGCAGATTTAAATATGTACTGCCAGTAGGCTTTTCAAAGTCCCCGACCTATCGACTTCTAGTTTCAGTTTCAGTTGCCTTTTTTATTACTTCCTCTGAACACCGTCCTTAGCCTTCGAGCCTATTTAGCCTGCGAACCTACCTATACTTTCAGTAGATGCTTCTGATGAAAAGGTATAATGCGAGTGAGAGAATCAATTGTGGGAGGGGCGTGAACCCGAAGGAGGATTCGCAGCACTGAAGCCAGTGGGCTTATTGTACTATGTGAGAGAGAGAATCAATGTTCTTTGTTGTAAAGTTATGCCTTGCTATTAAGAACTTCAAATCATGTGACCATTATGGGACAGCTTCAGAGGCTGCCTGAACTCCGTGCGATTTCTACTGATTCAAAACACTAAAAAAGGGATTTTTTAAATGCAAAAACTAGCTTTTTTCATTGAGTGAGAAAAATAAAGATTTTTTCCACGCTTCATAAATAGTGGAACTTCTATAATATCCCGACATTTTCCATGAACTAAAGTGAGTAAGCAGGCGCTCTTAGGAGGTATTCCTGATTATTCATTTTATCCCAAATATCCCCCTGTCTTCCAATTTCGCCGAAGATGCCTCTCACTTTTCACAGCTAATTCATTCCACTTTGAGTTACCAGAACCGTAGCACATTAATTTTCTTAGAAACTTGATGTGGGGTCTTAAAATGACAAAAACTTCCTTTTAAACGTCTGCTTGCGTGTACCGCCATTATTTATACTAATTAAGTCACGGTCAGCAGTTAAGACATCTTGCTTATTGGTCTACGATGTGAGGAAATGTAGAAAATCAGATTTGTGCTACGGAGCATAATAAAAAAAGAAGTGCAGATAGGAGATCCGCCTCTAGCGTCCAGTCCCACTTCTAATTTTATGCTCGTAATGGGCCGAATCGACGAGCTATGCCCCTCGAAGAGTTACCTCAATTAGGGAAAGATTATTATGGACAAATGGAGAGGTCAAGAAGCATGAGTGAAATAATAGTAACACGACATTGGAGAGCTGTTTTCGACTATTGGTTTCTCATGATAATGAGAAATGCATTCTTAATCAATATCCAATACTTAGACCAAGTGCGCATTGATCCTCTGTATTTTTTTTTTCAAAAATTTATACGAAAGGTTCCCTTTTGGAATGGGGATGTTTGTGTTCTCTTTTCGTCAAATGCGCAAGACTAAACATGAATGCATTAGGAGCGTAAGGAAACACTTCTAATGACCAATGGTGTTTGCTTATGGGAAATTCGCAATTGCAATATTAATTGTATTCTGGTCAACATTATGTACAGCATTTGTCCCTGAAGGATCTGGTCAGCTTATCGTAGATGGCAGTGGTGAAAGAGATCAACTTTCTGGAAATCTGCAGTGCAGTACAACCTGGTTTGTAGAATATGCGTACTAAAAACAATCGGACGAAATGTTACCTGTGTTTCCCGCATCCATCGATACAACAATGCTTTCCAAATGCGAACACCGCTCGAAATTTGTTGTTCGGATACGCGTATGCTTTAAACCAGGTTGTGGCTACAGCTTTGCAAGTTTTTATTCTATTTTACTCCACCTACATATATACGCCAATAACGCCAGCAATTTATTCTAAACGAAAACGCCGAATGAAGGGTGTTGGAGTATGCGTGCAAACCAAGTTTTATTTCAATTCATTCCTATATCAAATGCTACTCGTTGTTTTTCTGGTACTCGTATGCTAATCGGGTTGCACTACGATGAATTATTCTACAAATATTACGGATTTCACTCATCCATCCGTACCTACAAGAATCCATTTCCAAATTAAAATTCCGGCCGAATTTTTTTTTTTGTGCGGGTACGCGGGTTGTACAATGTACAGCACTGCAAATTTCCACAAGTGTTATACTTCTTTAGTCTATCCATCGATACATACATACATTCCAAATAAATATTCAGTTCAATTTTTTTCGGGTACGCGTACGCTAAAAATCGGGTTATACTGAAGTGCATGTTTCCACTTTAAGCAATTCATAGATATAAACAAAATTCATACTGCCCGAATATTTTTTTAGTACGCGTACGCTACAAATCGGATTGTACAACACTGCAAGGTTGCTTCGTTGACATATCCATCGGTACCTACAATAATTCCGTCCAAATCCAAACGCCACCCAACATTTTTCGGTGTACGTACTCTATAAACTGGGTTGAAGTCCACTGAAATTTTGCACAAACGTATTCCCTCTTTCGCCTATTTATCAATCATCATATAATCAATCAATAATCCATTGATAAATACCTACAACTACAATATGCACTTCATGAACATCCGACACGTACACTCCCAATCAATAGGCTAGTTCCACTTGAAAAATGGCTGTATCTCGGTAAGTGATAACGGCATTTTCTTCAAACTTGGTGACTATATTTTCAGTAGCCTGCTTGTTCTTTGCATAACAGACGATCTCAAATCCGGAGTCCCGTTATGATTTTCTTACGAGAATTCTTAAAAACAGTACAAACGGTAAGTCAATAGGATAGTTCTAGTGGAAATAAAACATCATTACTTTGAAAAATTTAGCTGGTAATAGGTAGAACTTTATTTAAGTACATAATTTGATCTCAAAAAGTTAATCTAGAATAGAGTATAGGTTTTAACGGTGAATTAAGTACATTTCGTCCTAAGCTCCCCTAAACGTTCGCCAAAGAGCTTCAGTGTTTTTAAACTACCATCTAACGGTGTAGATCTTTAGATCTATTTGAAGAAAATACCGTTATCACTTTCCCACATACAGCTGTTTTTCAAGTGGAACTTTCCTATTGATTGGGAGTGTATATACACTGCTTGTTGAATGAGTAGTTTCCGGCTGAATTCCAGCCAAACTAAAGGAGTTGAAATTTTAAAATTATTACAGTTAATACCTTATTCAATTTTTATTTAATTAAAACAAAAATTGTTTCTCCATTTTTTAATATTGTTTTATAATTCTTTTTCGCAAAGAGCGCACAAAATAGCCGTTTAAAATCAGGTTAGCACATGAGACTTTTTTCCATTTTTTATTGAGCTTTTAAGCCATGAGCCTATTTCTAAATTTATAGCACTTGAAAATTGATACATTTTTCAATAAATGTAATAACGTGTTGAACCTCCCTTACTTAGAATTATCTCATAAATACGATTGAGGAGTGACTCTTACATGATTTAGGGGAATATCTTACCAGGAGCCCTGAATGCTTTCAATGAGTTTGGCTTCATTATAAAATTGTTTTACAGACTCGTACAGTTTACAAACTTAAATGTCCATCTAGATTAGTCGCCAAATGGCGTCACGTGCATTCAAATGTCATTCCATCCAAACCAGTCGCCATTTGGGTGTGCGTCCAGTTTTAATATTCAATATGGCAACTCAACCAACCGCTTGTCAAATTCAAAGTGACAATTTTGCAACTTTGGTTCGTTCTTTTGTGTGAAATTGAATAATTCTTGAATGGCCGTGTAATAATTCAAACGCGCAGTCCGATTTTGATAATTAAATTTAAAGAAATCACCAAAATGAAATGTTGGTTATGTCATTTTCTGTCGCCATTTGGCTGCTAGTATAGATGCGGCTTGTTCTGCTATCCGTTCTCGTAGGGGAACTTTTGTGTTTCCGCTGTGTCCGGTATATGGCGGACGGTAAGATAAGTGTCGCTAGTATCGGTAACAAGAACAAGAAAATTCTTCTTACGAGAGCTGATAGCGTAATGTTCCCAAATCCAAGCCATTTTCCCCATTCATACCATTCATACTCGATCCATTTCAATGTATACCTCAAAAAATGAAGTTGGCGAGCTCTGAAATATATGTACACACTCACATTTGAGTTGAACATTTCGCTGTTATGGCGTACCTCTTAACTAACCTGAAGTTATAAGTTCGAAACAAATATGTATTAGAAAAAAAAGTAAATCAAATCGTAGGCATTCTTTGTTGAACATAAACTTTATTTGTTCATCATCAATCATACAAAATTTTGCAATGGGCGGGGCATGTACAACGAATGGACGATAATCACATGCCAAAGGTGATGAACGCACAACGAATTAACGGAGTGAGGTTGCGTGGATGACCGATAGCTCGCTGGGAGAACTCCGTAAGTGAAGAAGACGACCACCAGCCGCTGGGGGCTTCCAAAACTGCAGGACAAGGTCACGTAACCGCGACAATTGGAGGTCAACGATTCAGGCGGCCAAGGCCCGACGTCGGGTTATCGTGCCACGTTGATGATGATGATAAGTCCGCTCTGAAAAAAAGTAGAAAAACGTCTGATTAGTTTCTACGATTCGAGAAAAATTCACTACATTTGTGACAATTATTAAGTTTCAGCGTACATTGTATCATCAAGCTTGTCTTTATGACAGGGATAACTGTTACAAAAATCAATCATCATAGAAGAGATTCGTATTGTGCATGATTGACTAATCTAATGATGTGCTTACCTTCAACAAACTAACGTTTGAAACGAGACACTACGAGTTAATTTCATCAACTTGATTTCGCCTGGAATTAGAATAATAAAAAAAATCAGAAACTTGCTGACAATAAACATGTAATTATAAGTAGAATTTTAATAATTTTGTCAGAAAAGTTAATCTACATATGTTTAATTCGGTTATATGCTTGTCTTTGTTTTATCATCATTTTGGTAATGATGCCAAGTGTGTACATTTGACTTACCAGTTTGTGAGATTGTTGTAGCACAATGAGATGATGTGAAAATCTTCGGTCATTATATTCAACAAAATGCGATCAAGGTGTCCGATTTTTTAAATCCTTACAGGGTCCTCCTCTTCCGCCTTATATGGTACATTAGGGGGATGCTACGAGGTTGTTTTTTAACATCTCATTTTACAGTCTCTTTCACATCTGAAAACAGAAAAAACGCGATTAGAACACAAGAAAACAGACAAACTACAAACTTGGTTCAAACGATAAAATAAATCAGTAAGCCGAATCCGCATGAAAAATAGGACTGGGGCGGTAGAGATCATCATAATATTAAATGTTTATGTATTCAAATTTAATTCTTGAAAACTTACTTACCCTTCACATAATGACATCTGCATGCGGATGTATATTTTGGTGAGAGTTGTACTGTCATAAGAACAAACAGTTGAAGTTTCTGGAGGACCACATGCAACAAGGAGATAGATATGGAGTAGCCATAATGATGAAACTGCATGTAAAAACAACAACACTAAAAATCTTGTCCATGGGCTCTCTCGTTCAGCGGTTAACGATTCCTTCACGTCAAATGCGACTAGTTTTGCCGCACACAGCGACAAACTCTACTAGTTCAGCCACTCACATCAATACACACAACGACAAAGTCATCCGGTTCTGCTGGTTCTGTAGCACGTGCGAATTCTATATATTGTCAAAGTCGGTAAACTATCCTCGCCGCGAATCTCGTTTGATTTAATTCGATTGCGCGAAATAGTTACGTTATTGACTATAACATTACGTTGCTCGGGTAATTTGTGGTTGTAAAGTGCTGTTTTATGTCATAAAATGCAAACGTAGTGTGTTATCGACGGGTTGTTTATGATTCACTCATCAATTAATGTACCGTTGTTTTCCTCTCCCATTAAACAAGCAAGCTAGTCCCGTCTCATTTTACGTATACTCCCTCCTTTCTTCATTCTCTCTGACATGCAACAATGAACTAGAAAAAAAAGAAAGAAAAAAAACCGACATTTAGAATACAACAAAACAAGACATGAGTTTCATTGAAATGATGAAAACTTTCAGTAAACTGAATCCGCATGAAAAATAGGACTGGGGCAGTAAATGACATCATACTGTCAAATGTATGTCGATTTAAATTCTTTAGAAAACTTACTCCTCATATAACCGCAAGAGACAGGTCGGTGTGACGAAGTTTGTATTGTACGCCCATTTCAAGTGACACACCTCAAACACTACGAACCAATTACTTGATCTGGAAGGAAAAATCACGATTAGAAAATCAGGAAAGAAAATAAATGTAGATTTCATTCAAACGATGAAAACGTTTCAGTTAGCCGAATCCGCATGAAAAATAGGACTGGGGCGGTAGAGATCATCATATTGAATTTTTTTGAAATTCATATTATTCGGAAACTTACCCATTAATCGCAAAATCCGCATCGGTGTCACAGAGATTGTATTGGCCTTATAGGTTCGTATTGTTGGCCGCATCTAGAGTTGGTGCGTCAGTGATCTCACATCTCAGCTAATTACGAGCAGAATTATGTTCCGCTGACAGTTTTTAACACAACATTCATCAACCTAGAGAGATAAATCACCATTAGATTGCAATAAAAGAATTAAGTGGAAATTTCAATATATTGATGAAAATTTATCAGTTAACCGAATCCGCATGAAAAATAGGACTGGGGCGGTAGATAGTCATCATGATAATGAATATGCACAATTTTAATTATTATCAGAAACTTACCGTTCAAATAGTCGATCGCGTTGCTCTTCCATTTATTTTGGCAATAACACTTCATTCTGCTTTTCCAGTTCGAACGGCCGACATTTTTACAACTGCCACAAGTCACATAAATACAACACAACACACCTAAGAGAAAAGAAAAATCATGATTAGAAAAAAAAAAAACAAGTTCAATTGAGAGTTTCATTCGAATAATGGAAATTATCAGTATGCCGAATCCGCATGAAAAATAGGACTGGGGCGGTAGAGGTTCATCACAATATTTGAGTACATGTAATTTCAAATTGCCGACTGGATACAGAAACTTACCATTATAACAAAGCTGCAGGCAACCTGAATTCTTTTATCATAGATCCCAACTCCATAGTAGTGAAGAAACGAATATTTCCACCTATAAAAGAAAAACTCGATTAGAATTCAATAATTTACAATGAAATAGATAAACGATCAAAACACGTTATTTTTTTCAGTTAACCGAATCCGCATGAAAAATAGGACTGGGGCGGTAGGTGGTCATCATATTATTGTAAAATCTTAAAATTTGTAAAACTGGACCTTACCTTTTGTATCATAGTCACACAAAGTTGTGTTCTGTATAGGTGGTTTCTTCCAATGTAACGCCACACAAGTTTCGAATAATGTATACGAAACGTTATCTGCAAAGATTAAGATAGAAAAAAAATACTTATAAAAATGGTACGAAAGTACGTGGAAACATTGTTAAAATTATTTATGTTTATCAGTATCATCCGAATCCTCATGAAAAATAGGACTGGGGCGGTAAAACCGTCATCATTTTAAAAATATGTAATACGAAGTGGTCAGTCAATGAGAACGAAAATCGGGTAAGTAGTGGTTCCGTTTTACAGAGTTTCAAAGTAAAATTAGTGTTGATATTTGGATAAAGTAATGTGAATCAATTAGCCAAAACGTTTTTTGTGTTGCCGGGATCGGCCAAAGTAGTGTGATTTGACACTAAAACAAATAATTTGTTCATTTTATTCCAGCTCTACCAGAGACCAAGAAACAGTCGAAACACTTTACCCGGCGAACGTGCTCCGAAGAAGGCGAAGACTGTCCCATCCGCCGGAAAGGTGATGGCGAGCGTTTTCTGGGATTCACAAGGAGTGATCCACATCGACTACCTGCAGAAGGGCAACACGGTCACAGGGCTGTACTATGCCAAATTATTGGGCCGATTCGACGCCGAATTTGAAAAAAACGCCCCCACTTGGCAAAGAAAAAAATGCTCTTCCACCATTATACGCACCGGCTCACACCTCCGCCCGCCAACGACAAACTGGTCGAATTGGGCTACGAACTGCTGCTCCATCCACCGTATTCTCCAGATTTGGCCCCGTGCGATTTCTTTTTGTTTTCAAACTTGAAAAAGTCACTCGCCGGGCAGAAAGTTCAGTCGAATGAGGAGGTCATCGCCGCCACGGAGGCCCAATTTGTAGGCCTCGAAAAAACGTATTATTCAGACGGGTTAAGGAAGTTGGAGCATCGCTGGATCAAGTGTATCGAGCTAAAAGGAGACTATGTGTATTGAAAAATAAATCGCCACTTTTCCAAAAATTTCGTTTTTCTCTTGTAGGCTAGGTACTTATCAGACCACCCTCGTATGTAGCAGCTGTAGTGGCCAGTATACAGCTGAATTGGGTATTGCCAGATGACAAGATTTGGGCCTACAATCCCTGGGCCGAGAATTGAGGCAGCATGATCATAAGACGTTTATAGCGTGCTGAAAATGTTGCTTGGATTCGGTTTTAGACCAAGATCTCATTTTCTATGGCGAGGTCCATTTTCTGGCTCAGACAACATTGAAGTCATTGAAGTGACTACATGTATTTTATGACGCATCATTTCAATTTCATTTAAGTTTAAGGTGCACTCCGGGTTTTTCCCCTCGTTCTCTATTCCTAAAACAATTTCAGCCATCACCATGAACAGACTTTAGACAGAGGCTCCTCGCCAATATACTTTATTGTGGTTGCAGCGATTTAGAAATGTTGTTCATGAATCGGAAGAATTTTAACAGCTCATGGCCATTGTAATATAAATATTCGACCTCATCAACACTAGTGTTGAGCCCGCGACCCCCCCTTTGCCGATCGTCACACCCCACCCGTTGGGCACTAGACTATTAATCTGCGTTGAGAAAATTTGAATATCTTCTCTAGTTTAGTTTTTATGGACGTTTAAATTTTCTCGTACTAACTACATGTATGTATGTATGTAGTTGAAATAAGCTGACACACTGTATTAGTCTAAGAAAATTGGAGAGCGATACAATTAAAAAGTGAAAGAAAAAACTGACCAAAATATGGCCATCGAACGGGAAAAATCCTACATCGGAATTTTTTTTTGATTATGGTTGGGGATGGTCCCGAGATGATGGCATAAAAAAACCCAAACGATTGGGGGTCCACACCTTTAAAAAAAAAAGGAAAGGGGGGCATTTTTTCGTTTTTGTGCGATTACTTAAAAAACGGTAAGAGATACACAAAAATATTTGGTTTTCCTTCTTTTCGTCACTGCTGTTTTTTGTCAATTGATTTGTACTTTGTCATTTCTCCTTGCAGCTTTCTTTATTATTCCTTTATGACGACGTTTCGCCTACTTTATTCGGCATCATCAGGTCTTAAGTTCTAAAAACAACATTATTATTTCATTAATTAATTTAAATTACATTATTTTACCTACTCAATTTACTATTTTTCTTAGCTCTTTCTTTCCGAGTCCATTTGCGTATTTGATTTTTTGACGTTTGTTTGCGCGGTTTTTTAGTTTTGTTCAGTTGTCGTATTTTTATTGTATTGCCATTATAATGTTGCGATATGTATTCATTCTGTTTTCCAATTCGTTTTTAGAGTTTAGTGTTTTCTCGTAATTTTTATTTATTAATATTGCTTCTTTTATTAATACTTTTTTGCTATTATTGTCTTGTTCTATTATTTCTATGTTATCAAAGTCCATTTTATGGCCCTCTTCCAGTTGGTGTTTTGCTAGTTTTGTATTGTTATTTATTAGTAGTCTGTTTTTATTTTTATGTTCTTGTACCCTAGTTTTTAAGTTACGTGAGGTGGTTCCTATGTAGTATTTTTCTATGTTGTTTTCTTTGCATGTTTTACATGGTATGCTATATACTACGTTGCTTTTTTCCAGTTTTTGTATTTTTTGTTTGGTGTTAGTGTATAATTTTTGGTTTAATTTGTGGGTTGGTTTAAAGGATGTTTTTATGTTTGTGATTTGTCCATTTTCTTTCTCTATTTGTGTTGGTAATATTCTTTTTATTTGTTCTGACAAGCCCGGGATGTACGTGATGGTATTATAAATTATGTTTTCTGGGTTATTATTGTTGTTATTTGTTATTGGGTTTAGTATTTTATGTATGTTTCTATTTATGGATTGGTTTATTTTCGGCAACGGGTATTCGTATTTTTGGAGTATTTTTCTTATTTGTGTTTTATGTTCATTCCAGTAGCGTTTATCACTCAATTTTAATATTCTATATGTGAAATTATTTATTATATTGTTTTTAATGTGTTGTGGGTGATGTGACCTTTGATGTATGATATTGTAAGCTGATGTTGGTTTTTTGTACCAATTTGTTACTAGTTTTCCGTTTTTATTCCTAATTATTGTAACATCCAGGTAGTTCATTTTTCCGTTCTCTTCCTTCTCCAATGTGAATTTGAGTTTTTCATCCATTTTATTAAATTCATTTAAAATTTCGGTTGTTTTTTCTTTTTCGACGATCGCGATTATATCATCCACGAAAACTTTGATGTATTTGATGTTATTTTTGTATTTATCATGTATATATTTTATCAGGTGTTGTATATATAGGTCTGCCGCTAGGACACTTAATTTTCCTCCCATTGGTAGTCCTTTTATTTTATAAGTGTTATTATTATAATTACAATAATTTGTTTCTAGGCACGTTTTTGTTATTTCAATTAGGTCTTTTTTAGGTATTTCAGTGTTTAGGTTTTCATAGTTATTTTCTATTATTTCTATTACTCTGTTGGTATTTATATTCGTGAACATGTTTACTACATCCAGTGATATTAATTCGTGGTTTGCTTCAATTTTTAGTTTAGTTATTTGTTCTGTTAGTTCATACGAATTTTTTACATTGTAATTGAATTTGTTTTTTAGGGGTGATAGTATTGTTTTTAGGAATTCCGAGATGTTACTTTGAGGGGCATTTATTGAGCATACTAGGGGTCTTAAAGGGATGTTGGTTTTGTGTAGTTTGGGTTTTCCTTTTATTCGTGGTGCTACGCTGCTATAGTTTAAGTATTTGTTTTTTGGTCTATGAGTTTGTCTTTGTATAATTTCCTTATGTGCTCATTACATTTTGTTTGTATTGTGTTAGTAGGGTCTCTATTAATAGGTATAAAGGTATTTTTATCATTTAGTAATACATCCATTTTTTGTGTGTATTGGGCCTTTGTCATTAGTGTTATTTTGTTTCCTTTGTCGCTAGTTGTTACGATAATTTCCGGTTTATTTTTTAAAAAGTTTTTTGTTTTTCGAATCAACTGTGATATGTGGTCGCATTTTTTGTTATTCTTTTTCTTGTGGTTGTTTATGATTTTAATTGCTTTTTGTCTAATTTCGTTACTTCTTTCTTCTTTTTGGTTCATTAAGTTAAATTCTATATCTGTTATTAGTTGGGTTATCGATTTTCCGTTTGTTTTATCAACATGGTTAAAATTCGGGCCCAGAGTGAGGGTCTCCATAACATATTTAGGTATTTCCATGTTAGTTATGTTGGTTATTTTGTCTTTTATTAGTTCATCATCTATTTCTATGTAGTATTTTGTTTTTATTAATATTCTTTTAAATTTATTTTCAAGTTTGTCTTTAATTTCGTTATTAATTTTGTTTTTATATGTTTCTAGTTGGTTTTTAATTTCATTTGGCTGTTGATTTGTTATGTTTTGAGTTATGTATATGAATTTTGTTTGTTCATGCTTATTTAGTTGTTTAATTCTACTTAGTGTGTCCTTGATTTGTATCTTAAGTATACTTTGCTTAAAACTATTCTTTGCTTTTTTTAACATGTTATCATAGTTCGTACCTATGTCAAACGAGTCTGTCATTTTTTCTATTGATTTATGTATGTAATTTGGCCATACTTTATGTTTCCTACATTTTAATAAAAATACTAATCTATTTTGGCTTGGCAAACAAACGTCAAAAAATCAAATACGCAAATGGACTCGGAAAGAAAGAGCTAAGAAAAATAGTAAATTGAGTAGGTAAAATAATGTAATTTAAATTAATTAATGAAATAATAATGTTGTTTTTAGAACTTAAGACCTGATGATGCCGAATAAAGTAGGCGAAACGTCGTCATAAAGGAATAATAAAGAAAGCTGCAAGGAGAAATGACAAAGTACAAATCAATACACAAAAATAGTCTGAGGACGAAAAAAAAACTACATAAAATAACCTTTCCAATGATATAAAACACATTAGAGTTTAATTGAATATTTCGGCGCTGACCTAACAAAAAAATTAGAATATTTTCATTTGAGACCTTTGTTAAAAGCTCCATAACTTTTGAAAGAATGCTAGTTCAGCCGTAAAGTTTTGTATATAAGTATTCACAATAAGTTCAAGATTATTTTAAAGTAAACATTGAGTCGAGCGATCAAGGACCCCCATTATCCCCCTATTTAAATTTTTCAAAACGGCATGTCCATAACTCCCCCCAAAATTGGAGCAGAGTGCTAAATTTTGGTTTGTTGCGATTGGAGGTCATAGTTACCCCACCCACCAAAAATCAGCTCATTCGAATAAAAACTAAGGGTACCTTCCCATACAAAGTGACCCAAGACAACTTTGTTCTACAGTTTATCAAATGAGTAGTACGTAGAACAAACTTAGGGTCACAAATAGAACAATTTTCATCAAAAAAAATTCCAGTTCAATACCCGCAAATAATAAGTAATAGTTGAAATACATTACACGCGTCAACAGCAGCATCGGCAGAAGTTCATAGCTGACAAATATACTGAATGCCAAGTCTTCTGCTCAACATTTTTGTCAGTAATCTAAAATGCATTGGGCTTGACGTTTCGCGATGCCGATGCTTCTGCTGACGCGTGTAATGTATTTCAACCATAAAATATGGCGGCAAAAGACAACACTTGTTAATTTTGACGTTAGGTACGATCTCCACTAGTGATGGGAATTTTGACTCATTTCACTGAGCCGACACATCACCTCTGACTCTTTTCACTGAGTCGTTCATTAAAACTCGTTCAATGACTCATTTACAGAATGTATCTGAGTAAGAGTAACAAACCACTCAGTGCTCGGTCGGTCGGTACTCGACTCGACTAGGTACACTGAGCTGTGCTGTGAGCACATCAGTTCAGTGAGTCAGAGTAAAAAATCAGCTCAGTGCTCAGTAGTGTGCCACATCTTCATATTGCTCGGTCGGTCGGTACTCGACTCGACTATGCACACTGAGCTGTGAGCACATCAGTTCAGTGTGTCAGAGTAAAAAATCAGCTCAGTGCTCAGTAGTGTGCCACATCTTCATATTGAGCATTGTTCAATGGAAATCGTTGACTTTTGTTAAGAGATTTTTTGACATTTTGTAAAATGTTATTGTTGGCGCTTGGCGGTTGCTATTCTACAAGTCGGCAAATTATAGATTTAAGTATTTTATATATTTTGTAACTGAACGAATCAATAGCACCGCTGCTGAGCCGACTCTTTTGCTCAGTTTGCTGAGTCGTTCAAACTGAACGACTCATTCATGTGCTACACATCACTAATCTCCACAAAGAAAAATTACTTTAAGAAAATGATTTATACCAATATGTATTTTTAATAAAAAGTACAAAGAAATCAATTTAATTTAAAAAATGTACACAACTGATTCAGACCAAACGGTTGCAATGAAAATCGAATTTACATATCTATTCAAACGTGTTAATTAACAAAAATACGAGGTTAATTTAGGATTAGAAAAGACAGAAGAATCACGCATTTTCAGTAAATTTCCGCCTACAACTGTCCACAATCGCTGATGACGACACGTTTATATGGTCTACTAGAGTCTGTAATATACTATGCTCGGCGAAATTATTGAAACAACAAAAAATACCATGGTATAGCAGCATTTAAAGCCTAATAACTTTTCAACTAGTATCAAATTGATGATATTTTTTTTCAGTTTGATTCTTTGGTATGTTGTTGAAAGAACAAATCAGAAACCATCTGTTAACTCCAACAAATAACGGCAAAAAAGGTATAATATGAAGTGGCAAAATTATTTACACATTCATTCAATACAGGCAAAATTATTTACACACATCGATAATAACTGCATTTGCCAAGTAACGGTTCTAAATTTCCATGGCAAATTGACGCAGTGTGGGACAGAGTGTTGTTTTATTCAGTATTGTAAGGTTTTCCAGAGAGACAAGTTGGAAATATGCCAAGAGCAATTGAACTTTTGATAAAAAAAGAGTTTAATAGAAGTATTTCGGCAATAGAGCTTTCAAAAAAATAAGGATGTTCACAGAAAACCATTTGGAAGTTCAATCAATACGGTAGTGTGAGAACTAAAAGAGGCAGAGGAAGGAAAAGAGCTACAACCAGAAAGGATGATTCTAAAGTAGCCCGTTCCTTTAAGAGAAACCCTTCTGAGAAGATCCAGAACGTACTTGCAGACCTGAATGTTAGGATTAGCTAAAGAACATTGCGAAGAAGGTTGAACGAAAATAAAATAAAAGCTAATGGCGTCCAAAAAAGAGCCCTACATTACACAGAAAAACAGACAAGCGAGATTACAATTTGCTAAAGATCACATTTCCAATCCACCAGAGTTTTGGAGGAGCATTCTGTGGACGGATGAGACGACTTGCTCCTTGGATGGCTCCTATGAACTTAAGTTTTACTATACGCTGATAAAAAAACTAAAACGAGGCCACCCGTCACTCAGCCTATAAGGCATTCTAAGGGTGGTCAAATAATGATATGGGGTTGCATATCATACAGTGGCGTTGGACCCCTTGTTAGATGCCCCGATAATATGACACAGTCACATTATTTAGGAATCCTAAATGATGTTGGACTATTTGCGGGCTCCAAACTAATTGGGACTAATTTTATCCTCCAACAGGATAATGCGCCCATACATACAGGCAGAAAAATAAAGCGATACATACCTGAAATGGAGCAAGTGTTGAAATGGCCTGCCCAAAGTCCGGATCTAAACGTAATTGAGAATCTATGGCACATGGTTAAATCCAAAATACCTCAAGATATTGGTAGGAGCCCAAATCAGACTTGAAAGGACTTCATTGCGGCTTGGAGCTCAATTTCATCAGAGCAAGTACAAATACTAATAGACTCGATGCCGAGACGCCTCGCAGAAGTCATTGCGTCAAAAGGAGGCAACACATCTTACTAAGTAACGTTATTTTACATGGCCATTTACTTTAATTTAAAGAAATAATCAATTTTTCCCTTACAGAAGTGAAATAAAATGAAGCTAATATATTTGTGAAAATAATATTGCCTATTCTCAATGTATGTGTAAATAATTTTGTCATTCATCTTTTTATATTTTTTCTTCTGTGATTCGTTGAAAGTGATTTTTTTTTTGTATCGTGTACTTAAAGAAGATGCTATAGAATAAAAGTGTGTAAACATATTCAATGTTTTTTTCTTATTTTAAAAGTTATAGTAGTGCAATTTAGGCTGCTAATGTATGGCATTTTCGGTTGTGTAAATAATTGTGCCGAGAACTGTATGTCTCAATTTCCGTGACAATTTCCTGACCGAACAAACCAAAGACAACATGAACATTGTCTAGCCACAATATTACCACGGTCGTAATAAAAAATTGTGACCCGTTAGTATTTGGCCCGGCATTAGCCATGGATAGACTCAATTGTTCGTGCTTCAGCGTAAAATTTTCATCATCAAATGTTTCGCCATAGATACGACTTTCCTCCGGTACCGGTTGTGATTAGTATAATCGCCACCTTGTATCATGAAATTGGGAAGAATACGATGAAAGGTCGATCCCGAATAGCCAAAGCCTTTTACGACGGTGCACAATGCACGAAAAGTTTCACAAGTTTTCGGTACGATATCGTTACGCAATTTCATCACTATGCGTCCCAGGCGCTTATCATCAACCGAAACGTCGAAAAAACAATTTACACTGCCCATTTTAGAAAGGAACGGAAATAGTCTTAAATGGGTATCGTTAAAACAGTTCCCGCTCAAAAATTACTTGATTAAGGGCCGAGTTAAGATCGAGAGTGAAATTCTTCCCGCTGCGATTTTATCAATAAAAATGCATACTTACCTGTCGTGTAATATGTCACAAACGGTGGGGAATTCCATGAGCTACAATCCGAGACCGGTTCCATAATTCTCCTCGGCCATTTTATGTATTATTTTTCGATTCCCCGGTCATTTGACATTTCACGATGAAATAACCGGGGATTCGGAAAAAATACATAAAATGGCCGAGAAAAATTATGGAAATGTTTTCGGATTGTAGCTTATCGAATTCCACAGCATTCCCCACATATTCCACGACAGTAAGAATACATTTTCATTGAAAAAATCGCAGCGGACAAAAATTTCACTTTCGATGTCAGTACTAGGATTAACGCAGAATGTACACGAGGCAAGATTTGATGAACCAACAAGACTGAAGACAAAAATAACGGCAATGAATGAAGGCACCTGCGCGGGAAAAACTGCAAATGCGCACACTTTTTAGTGAAACATGCAGCAAACTTCCCCCTTACCATCAGGTTTATAACTTGCACGAAACAAATTCGATTGTGGGCTATTCAAGTCAAAATTGCACGAAAATGACCGCAAAAACATACTACCACGTGATTCCACTTGTGCGATACCCTCCAAAAAATGAAATGAACAATTCTGAAACTTTGAGCTGAGAATAGTATTTAAAGGATTTCTTTCTTGAATCAGTTCCACCCCTCATAAAACCTCATACTCGCTCTGAGGCTCACTTGGTTGAGTCGCACTCTACGATGCTAGTAATCTAGAGGTCCGGAGATCGAATCTCGGCGTGGTCCAAAATCTCCGTACATGTGCGGATAGGAAATATATATAGTGCTTGCAACATATTACATACACTCCGAAATGATATGCAATGTAACGTTGACTCGACATTGCCTATAAACGGCTGAGTTAACGCACCATGGCCCCACATGTGGGGGCTAAGACTAGCTAGGACACCACCTAGATACGCTATTAATACTACTTAAAGGTATAGTGAAACACTTACCATTCGTTCAGATGATGAAGCTCTCATCTTCTTTTTGCCCTTCTAAGCCACTCCATGTGTTCGCCTTCAGCGTTAGCACACCGCTCGTTTTGGCGGGGTAATTTCTCAGCTTTTATTTCCAACAGGCAAATCCGCATGACTGCTGTTTGCACGGCACATTCATTCTGTAAATAGACACAAAACAAAAATTAATTTGACACCCAAACGATATAGTCGCCATTAATACGAATTTGGCTCTAATCAGATAACCGAATCCGCAATGAATATTCAGCCTGGGGCGGTAAAAACCGTCATCATTGTGAATAAGTTATCTAAATGTATTGTTTTACCCGTACCTTTAAATTAACTCAGATTCTGTGGAAGACTTCCGACTGTCACGTCATACCATGAGCAGCGAATTGAGCGGCCATTTTCGAAGGCAAGACACACCACGTGTTGCAAACACATTTGAGGTTAGGCAGCATGTTCAAGGCGAAAAAAGACAATCCCTTGAATAAAACGAAAAACGAAAGTTTTCCTTAATATATTAATTCATCTTTCTTAACAATATTCTTATTACATAGTATCCCGCAATCATTTCAATTGAATTTAAGCAAATACACATCTCATTCACACAAAACGATGGCAAAGAAATCTAATTTCACATGGCTAATCCGCCCGCAGAAAAACTCTTACATTCGGTAAAATTCCACTATGAAAGCTGACCACAATCGACGATAACAACACGTTTAGATGGTTTCCCCGACTGATTACCAAACGCCTCGATCTTCTTGACAACATCCATGCCATCGACAACCGCCCCAAAGACGACATGTCGATGGTCCAGCCACGTAGTTTTCACTGTGGTAAGGAAAAATTGCGATCCGTTCGTATCTGCGCCAGCATTGGCCATGGACAAAATGCCGGGCCCCGTGTGCTTTAATGTGAAATTTTCGTCGGCGAATTTTGTACCGTAGATAGATTTACCGCCGGTACCGTTGTGATTGGTAAAATCGCCACCTTGTAACATGAAATTGGGAATGATACGATGAAAGGTTGATCCTTTATAGCCAAAGCCCATTTCGCCGGTGCACAAGGCACGGAAATTCTCGCAAGTTTTTGGTACGACATCTGCACGCAATTCCATTACAATGCGCCCCACTGGCTGGCCATCGGCATGAACATCGAAATAGCATCTTGGCAAACCCATTACAAAATCCGCGCGGAAAATCCAGTCACAACTCTCAAAAAGGCACTCAATCGAATACGTGGATAACTAAAATGAAAAATACCTTTGAAGTTCAGGATCACAGGACACAAGCACCAAAAACGGCTCCTGCTTGGAAAATTACTTGTTTAGTGAAAAGCGTACACGAGAAAAGTTTTCAACGATCCAACACGCAGCTCGACTGAAGACGAAATGGACGGAAATGAGTGCGTCGCGGGAAAATGTGGAATAAACTGAGCACAAGTGTGCGCATTTTGCAAATGCAACTAACTTCACTGTGAAGTCGTCAATTCGAGCCTCGAAAAGAAGTGGTCACAGCTAATAATGCTGACAACAGATTAGACGCGTTGGATGCTGCCGAAGAAAGCACACACAATGCATTTTAAATGCCTGACAAGTTTGCTGCTGCTGTTCAACAGCAAACTTTAGGCATAAGGCTTGAAATAGAATGCATCCAGTAATAACAGCAGCGGCCCATAATGCAATTTAAATTGGTGGCAGCAAAAGCTAAAGTGAAACCTGTCTAACGGTCCCTCTAGATTAGGCGCCAAATGGCTGCGCGTCCAAAAACTGTGCGTGCAGCCATTTGGCTACTACTTAGTATCCACACTAGGTCTGTTTTTTTGGTTATCCCGTGCAGGTTTGGGTAACGAAACTCCATATAAAAAAATGACAGCTGACGCACCTGTCACGAATGTCACACTATAAAAATGACACCGACTGTGCTATAGAAAAATATAATACATGTGTGTGAGTTAACTTAGAGAGACCATTGCATGTGTGTGCTGTATCATCCAATAAACACAAGAGTGGAGTATTTAAAGGAGTACGTTTTTAGGTTAACGTTTAGAGACAGTTTTATCGAAGTTTTACAACTCTCTAGTTCCTGTCAACCCCTTGTGGAGCATAGGGCATCAACTACGCCTACTCTCCACCTCGTTCTGTTTTGCGCCAACGGCTCTAGCTGCGACCATGTATGATTTAGCGTTTTCTCCTCGCTTGTTACCGATCTTCTCCATGTGTTCCTTGGCCGTCCAATACGGCGTCTTGCTCCGGAATCCTGTGGATTCCAGTCCAGGGCCTTTTTTGCGATGTTATTGGGCCTTCTTCGGAAGGTGTGACCTATCCATTGCCACTTAAGTCTTTTGATCGAAGTGCCTATCCTTTCTTGGCTAGTTATAGTGAGGAGATCCTCGTTCAAAATTATCTCCGGCCAACGAATATGTAGGATGCGCCATAGGCACTGATTTACAAAAGTTTGCAACTCATCAGTAATCTCTTTAGTCACCTTCCAGGTTGAACAGCCATATTGCAGTACGGATTTCACATTGGAATTGAAGACTCGAAGTTTGGTGCGTCTGGAAATATTGTTGTTTAGCCAGAAAGGAGTCAAATTGAAGAAAGCCGCCCTAGCCTTGTTTATCCGTGATTTTACATCAGCATCCGCTCCACCCTCTGCTGTAACTACGCTCCCAAGATAGCAGAATTCATCAACTTTTTCGACTGCCTGTCCCGAAATACAAATTCCGCTTTGCATCTGGATATGTGCTCAAGAACTTAGTCTTGGCAGCATTGACTTTCAGCCCCGCATTACGACTTGCGCAATTTAGAGCCTATGTCATTGGAGCGACATCATCCGTATTAGTTGATAGAAGACAAATGTCGTCAGCGTAGTCAAGATGTTGAAGGTGATCAAACAATTTCCATCTGATACCTTTGTTACGATGTAATTGAAGTGCGGAGCCGAGTACATCACTAATGACAATAAGGAAGAGAATAGGTTACAAAATACAGCCTTGTCTCACTCCACTGTGCACCTCAAAAGGATCTGAAAGCTTGCCCTTATGCAAGACGTGACATTGGGCTACATTGTAGGATTCCTTAATGATGGAGATTATCTAATCTGGAATATTTCGTCTTCGTAAGGCATCCATGTACTGACGATCAACACTATCGAAGGCTTTTTTAAAGTCGATGAACATGAGATGTAATGGGGATCTCCACTCCGCGGATTGCTCGATGATAATACGGAGGGTGTTAATGTGGTCGCTACAGGAGAACCCTTCGCGAAAGCCAGCCTGTTCATCGTTCAATGTGCTATCGACTTTTTCCTTGATTCGTACTAAAACAATCTTAGCCATCAACTTGGAAGTAGCAGGAAGTAGACAGATCCCACGCCAATTATTACAATTCTTCAGGTCACCTTTCTTCGGAATTTTAATAATTAGGCCATTTTTCCACTCTGGGAAGAGTTTCAGTTTCCCAACACTCTCGGATTAAGGGAAGAAGAATATCCGCTGTAGCGTTAATATCCGCTTTTAAAAATTCTGTCGGAATTCCATCAATCCCCGGGGCTTTACCGGCGTCCATTGATTTGATAGCGTCTGTTAGTTCCTTTTTGGATGGTGGACCGGAACTAATGCCGTCTATTTGAGGGACGTCTTCTGCTGGCAACGAAGATACACTTGCAGGCCCGAAAGTGTTATTCAGGACCTCTAAAAAGTGTTCTCTCCATCTTTGTAGCTGTTGTTCTTCGGTAACGAGCAGAACACCTTCCTTATCTTTCACAGGATGTTCCGTTAATAAAGATCTGCCAGTTAATGGCTTTATAAGTTTGAAGAGTGTTCCACTGTCACCGCGGAGAGAAGCATCCTCTGCCTCCTTCGCAAGTGCGTTGATATTGTTACGCTTATCACGTCTTACACTCCTCTGAACGCCTTTTTGGAGCGAACGGTATTCAGCTCTGTATCGTTCTTTAGCTGAATCGTCGGCAGCTGAGTTAATCTGCTCCTTAACTCTCTTGCGTTCTGAATTTTTACACCACCATCTTTAAATTAATTCCATAATGATGATATAAGCTTTCCGGAAAATACTTTAAGGATGTTTTATCGGATCAAAATATTACTTTAAGCGATGTCATACGATAAATGAATTTCGTGGTACTATATGATTGCTACAGTATGGAGTGCTTCTTTAAAGCAAACGAATTGTTGCTTGGGAATGCAGTTGCATTTTATTTCACAATGGAAAGATGTCATCGACAATCAATCAGAACGCGAGTGGATATTTATCTTAAATTGAGTGAATAAAAAGCAAGTATCCACGGCACCGTTTTCACGGGAGGCATATATGCAAGTTTTTCGCTCGGTGAACTCAGTACATACGTTTAAGAACAAATGATGTGGAAAGAATGAGACATTCCCTAACTGCCATTTTGCGAATCAGAAATCATCTCCAATTCTTTTCGTTAACATATTTCACAAAGTCAGACAAAGGAAAAGAACCGGAGATTATTCCTGATCCGCAAAATGACAGTTAGGGGATCAGAATGGCAAACATGTTTGCGGAACATACGCAAACTGTTCGGTTTTGGAACCCCACCCAATGACAAGTTAAATGTTGAAAGAGCAAACGGAACTTGATGACGATAGGGATGACAAAAGACGCATAGGTGTGCACGTTGCCAATCATCACTACTTTCGATGAAAAATTACCGCTACAGCCACAGTATAAAGGATTACATCGGTTTATGTGAAAAATCAACAACTGAAAACCAATTATCTTATACTTCCATGCTGAAAACACATGATTATATGTCAATGCATGCAATGAATCATATGACAGATTGTAGGAAAAATTGAATGGCAATATGTTCCCCACGTCCAATAAAAAAAAATTGGATCGTCACATACACCATCCAATTTATGTGACGATTAAAAATATAGAATAATTCATTGGACAGTGTATGGCAAATAGATTTATTGGTGTATGGCGACTCCTAGAAAAATCGGTACAAAATTAAGCACATGTTCATTGAACCGATTCAAATATGACAGCATCTGTCGTCTAATTTGACATCTCCGTGCCGTGGTCAACTGATTTTTCTCTATTATTTTTACTGCCCGGTGAACGATGTCAGTTTGTGCCGAAATCATTGACGATATTGAAGATTTAATATCATCACAGGACATAACACCCAAAGAACGTTACGCAAATAAAAAAAATGTAACCGTACGTGCGAAGAAACGTACCATTGGCGATAACATCCAGACGGCAGAGAATCAACAGCACAAACCCGAACGAAAAATCTACGAAAGCATAATACCCGGAACACAAACAATTTACGTAAAAACATGGGGATGTGCTCATAACAATTCAGATTCCGAGTATATGGCCGGCCAGTTGGCATCGTTCGGGTATAATCTGACGGATGACAAAGAGAAGGCCGATTTGTGGCTATTGAACAGTTGTACGGTGAAAAATCCGTCAGAGGATACGTTCCGGAATGAAATCGAGAAGGGAATGGGCGATGGAAAGCATGTTGTAGTGGCCGGATGTGTACCACAAGGTGCTCCTAAGGCGGAGTATTTAAAAGGTAAGATATGTGAAAATAGAATCAATTTTCGTTGAAGAGCACCGTGCTTAATGAACTGCTCTTGTATACTCCTACATTTACGGAAATATTTCTGATTCCCCGTCTTTGCATCTAACCTTTTATATTGGAAACTAGAGATGTAACGGATGTCCGCATCCACAATCGCGGATTATCCGCATAAAAATTAAACTCCGCATCCGCATTCTCATCCTCATCTTATAAATATTTACATCCGCATCCTCATCCGCAATCCTCATTTTCATATGCAGACAATTAGCGGACATATGCGACCCACGTGCTACTTTGTAACTATAAAGAAATGCATTGAGACAAGTATTCTGTATCGTATACACAACTGAGCTTCAGTTTGTCGGTCAGCACAGCAGGAGCGCGTTCCATTTATATGATCTGAGTAGTCATCGATGACTACAGCTACGACTACGAGTGAATTAAGGAACGCACTCCGGTTCGCATTTTTGTGACTAGTGTTTGAGTGGTTTTGTTTTAAATGAATTGAACTGAGGCGGGTGAAGTGCGTTTTTTTTTAAGGTGAAGCGAAGTAAGGAAGTATGCAACTTTTTAATTTTTAACCACACTAATCAGAGGAATTTCAACTTTTTTTTATCTTCATGAAAAGTGTGAAACCTAAATATTTTTGTCTACATATTCGATCATATCCTCATCCGCATCCTCAAGAATTTCTCCATTAATATCCGCATCCGCAACCGCATCCTCAATGTTATACTATTTTGCATCCGCATCCTCATCCGGATCCTAAACAAGATCCGTTACATCTCTATTGGAAACTACTGCGTTAAGTTGTCTTCTCTCACCATTAAACAGTGAGTCCCACAGGGAGTAGTGTTGTCTCCTAATCTTATTCAATATCAATCTGAAAAGCACTCATCCATCCCACCCTTGTATCGCATGCTGAGCTAGCTTCTCACCAGCCTGGCTTCAGGAAGATGCATAGTACCACAACAGCTCTGGATCTGATCACCCATCCACAAAGGCCTCAAATAAAAAAAATCCCTGCGACAGGACCGTCCTAGTGGCGCTCGACCTATCGAAAGCATTTGACACTCTGCGCTGTTGGCCGATATTCCCGCGCAAAAGGTTTCACAGAGTTTCGAGGCAATTGTTCAAAGCATAGGAGAATTAAGCAGGGAGTTCCACAAGGCAGCGTACTATCTCTTACATTGTTTAACATCTACCTGTCTATCCTTCCAACACTCCCGGAAGGTATCGAACTAATTTCCCTAAGCATAATTAAGTCGAATCGTCATGTCGATCACGTCCTCGACATGACGATTCGACTTAATTATGCTTAGGAGCAAGGACAGAGAAATCATGATATTCGTAGTCACTAGACAGGTTTCTTGAATAGTGATGTTCTAGTATGTTTTTGCGTGGTCCTATTGGCAACCTTGCTTCACGGCAATTTCCCCCTCTTCGGGGCGGACCATACCCGTTTTTATGCAAAAATGGCCAAGAGTTACCACAACGCATCACTGGCTAGAGCCGTAAAGGTTCGATGCAGGAAGGTTGTGCTTCCCTGTGTATATGTGTGGATTCGAGATGGGTTTTGTTGTCCTATTGGGAGCATTACATCTCGGCGCGGCTACTCTCAATGTCACTAATACGCTCCAAGGTATATATTGTAGTGTTTGCAACCAGCTTATGAATACCAGGCCACAGCAGTGTAATTGCTGTTTGGAGTGGGTCCATTTTAGGTGCTCAGGTTGGAGAAGGATGGGTCAGTACAATGGATCATATGTTGCAGCGGATTGTAGGTTTACTGGGCGGCATCGGGCAACACAAGTCTGTTCCCTATCACCATTGCCCCCTACTCCCCCAACAATTTGGTCTTGCGGAAATCAGAATTCTATGGGAACTGCTCGTGGAGAGTTTTCAGTCCGCTGCCCATATTGCAACGTTAACTGCAGTGGCATTCACCAAAAAATTGGCGAGCTTATTCCCTTCATGATTTCCCACTGGATTCTGATTTCGGCCATCCAAGAGATGAAGCTTCATTCGAAATCGTCTCCATTTCAATCCATTGCAAGGTCAACTCGATGGGTGACGCGCTCTGCTCTCTCATAGGATCACCTCCCAATCATTAAAATAATTGACAAACCAGCTGACCTGACTAAGTCTGTGAAACACACGCTCGTCAATCACAAAAAAAGCCGATAGGGACAGCTTCAAATTAATCATGGAGCTACCTACACCTGGTAATGTGCGTAAGGCCGAACGAAATAATAGGAACGTCATTGCGAAAGCAATGACATGTTATATTCCAGCAGGACGTATCCCAACCGACCTAATTTTCCTAACAGAGCCGCCAGATTAGCCTATGAACGAGATAACATCACGCGTGCTCACCCTGGTGATCCCAGAATTCAGGAGCTTAACTTCGAAATCAGTCGACAAGTTAAAGACTATCGGAAGGCGAAATGGAACGAGCACCATAACCATGACCATGACTGGCAGTAGGAAAGGAAAGGGCAATAATGCCATAACATTTGACCGTAAGAAAACCAGCGATTCCCTTCACTGCGCGAGCATATACGCCTCATGACAGCACCCTTCACTCTCCTAAGTTAAGAAAGCCGTTGCAGCAGAAACATCTTCAGGTACTAGTAAAATTTTCGGATGCGACTCAAATGCACATCATGCTGACTGGGGTAGCAGGGACACAAACGACCGAGGTGAATCGCTTCTGGAATATATTTGGGGAACAAATCTCCTTATTCGCAATGTGGGTTCTGAGCCTACTTTTGTTACCAAAAACAGACAAGAGGTGCTGGACATTACTCTAGCATCGGAGGATGTCATGCATTTAATCACAGACTGGAGAGTGTCGGCGGAACACTATTTTTTGATCACCGGTCGTACAATTTAGTATTGCTGCGCACTGTGAATCGTAGAAAGACAAACTGGACTAGATTTTGGGTGTCCCTTTCAGCGGAGTTTTTTTTTGCTTCCAAATATGTCAAGCACTGAGCAAGAATTGGATGATATGGAAAACGTCCTCACCGAAGCGATGAGAACAGCGACTGCTGTATCGTGCCCTGTCAGTTTACATGTAGGAAAAAAACTGAGTTAAGAGTTACGTGTAGGAGAAGCATAAATAAAGCTAAGGCCTCTAGGCTCGAGTCGGACTGGGACTCCTACAAGAAACATTTAAATTCTTTCAAAAAAGAACTAAGAAGCGCTAAGCGCAGCGCTTGAAGATGTTTCTGCGAAAACATCGAAAGGTAAACAATTGCTTTTGAACTTGGAAAGAATCGGATGCAAGGTCACAGCTTATGCTGGCTGATTTGGTCTTCTTTACTAGAAGGCCTACGATTCCTACTATTAACTTGCCTTGCAATCGGGAGAACGTGGGGCTTGCAGCCAAAAGTTGTGTCTTGGATGAACACTGCTATTGTGCGGCCTATATTACTTTATGGAGTTAGCGTGTGGTGGACGGCATAAAGCACCACAACATATTATAACTTACTCGTCAAACTTCAAAGGATAGGTTCTTTTCTCATGACAGGAGCTTTTCGTAGAACACCTTCATTGGTATTAGATATGGTCCTGGGACTACTGCCACTGGACGTCTTCGGTCAACGGATGGCGGCATACACGGCCTTGCGTCTACGTGAAACTGACCCGTGACGAGCGCTGGACTATGCGGGCACTCAACGATTCTTCGTAACTTCAACCTGCCCCCAGCAACTGAAAACACTGTTCCCAAATACCTATTCGGAAGAAACCATTGTAGACTGATCCCGTCAAGGGAAAAAGAGATAATAGCATATACCCCTCTCCAGTGGATACATTTCAATTTGAATTGATGGTTCTAGGTCGGATCCAGGAGTGGGTATCCGAGTTTACTCTGAGGAAATGAATATTAATTTGTCTCTCAGTCTCCACAACTTCTGTAGTGTTCTGCAAGCAGAGGTCTCAGCGATTTTGAAGGCCCTAATTTGGTTGGGTAGTCACGTCGTCACAGGAACGAACGTTATTCTATTTACTGACAGTCAGGCTGCAATGAGATCACCCGAATCGGTGCTAACCACATCAAAGATCACCGAGAAGTGCCGCTCAGTACTTAGAGAGATGGATCGTTTCTTCAACATTACGCTCTATGCTGGATACCGGGGCATAGTGGCTTCATAGGCAATCGACGCGCAGACGACTTGGCGCGAAATGCGTTAGCTAGGATCGTTGAAGGTGGCCGTTGCAACGTGAAAACACCTATTGTTGCCTGTGCATTGGTATAAAAACCGCTGTAGAACGCAGGACCAACTGCGGTACGACGAGGATGATGTTACGAAAAGTAGATATTGTTCGATCCACCATATTATTGTCTTTGAACAGAAAGCATATTCGAAATGTGGTGGGGGTTATAACGCGGTATTGTCCTATTGGGAATCTGATAGAAGACTCTGAATTCCCCACAACAACGATTTTAAGTCAATTTCTTAGACTTTATTCCAACACCTCACATTAAAAAAAATAAAAACTGACGAAAACATCTCCCCAACTTCGAATTTTCATCATCATGACGCATTTGCTCAATTATGATTTTGCTGTCTGTTTACCTCCTTAATATATATTTTTCTCCTAGGTCTAAGCAACCATCCCAACTAACAATTTAGCTTTTGGTTAAGAACAATAGTTCTGTTAAAGCATGTATTATACACTTTGCAAGCAGACATTTCTCTTAAAATATTTATAAACGTTTATGATAAGACACGGCTCTGGTAACATATTCCGTCAAATTGCTTTAACGCATTGGGTCTGTTAATGTGCTTAATACAGACTCTATTCTTAATGAAAGCTATTTTCAGCCTATCCAGGCTTACTGCAGCCTTATAACATGCTTCCAAAAAGTTTTATAAGACTTTAGACTTTTAAACCTTTTAATTGTGAGTTGTAAAAGAGCCTCTTCGGCAGAACTGTTTCCAAACTATTACAAGAAGTATCTCATATATAAGCTTTGAATAAAGATACTATACACACTTGTATTAAAGTTTTTTTTGTGAGCCTTATACAATTTGCGTACTGGGGTACTTATCTAAGTACATATGTATATTTTTTATTTATATTTTTATTACGCGTGGCATTAAATATTTTGTATATTTTTATGCGCTATTTTAACCTAAAAATTGTAAATAAACTTTTCACTGGTTATAATCATTTTGAAAAGGGGCCTCTAGTAAAATTGGATCTATGATTTAAATTTTCCTATAGAGTATGTAAATCTCGACTGACCCTCTAGAATTTCCATAAACGACCCATGAAAACAATATCCCAAGACTGACAGCCTCAAGCGTAAAATTAAGAGACGGATTCGCAGCAGAAATATCGACACTAAACCATCGCATACCGCGGACCAGCTCAAAAAAGTAATTGAGAATGCTAAAAACTCCAAGGCCCCCGGACCAGATGGCATTTTTATGGCCATGCTGAATCATAACTCGACCTTCCAGCCATTGAGTATCTTACGGCCGCCTTTAACTTGTCGATTTCTACGCTTGCCATCCCTGAAATCTAGAATGCAGTTCTCTCTCTAAAGCCAGGCGAATCCTACCGACCCTTAACGATACTGTCCCCTGTCGCAAAGACTCTGGAGGCCCTCAATCACCCCACTCTGGTTGCACATGCTAAACTAGAACCCCACGAGCATGGCTTCAGAAAAATACATAGTACACCCACTACCCTCGATGCGATCACTACACGCATCCGAAATGGGTCAACAATGTCCGTGTCACAGAACCAATTGTTGCAATTGACCTATCAAATGCGTTTGATAACCTGTTGCCAACCTGTTGAATATGCATGCTTCTGCAAAAGAAATACGTTGGATTGCCAACTATCTAGCTGGTCGACATTCCTTCACTAAGTTTCGAGGCAAACGTTTCAAGCTGAGGAAAATCAAATTAGGAGTTTCGTAGGGCGGGGAACTCTCCCCACTTTGTTTAAAATCTACATTTCCGGAAGGAATCGAAGTGATTTCCTATGTGGATGATTGCACCGTACTCGCCACGGGAGAGGATAAGGACGATATGCGCCTCGTCATTAATCGCTATTTAGCGCGATTAGAGGTATCCTTCCAAAGCCGAAACCGCACCATCTCAGCGTTTAAATTTTCTGCGACATTTCTCACCATCTGGTCGGCTTCACCTGGAGAAGATGATGACGTCAGCTCAACACGCTGCAACTGTATGCTAAAAGATGCACAGTAGGAACAAATCTTTGTATGTGTATGTAAGGAGTTTTATTGAGCCTTTACAATATCATCTTACAGTCAATTTCTTATCTTATATGATAATTATACATTTGTTTGGGGCGGCTGTATGTATTTGGCCTTCCCTCTGCGTGTTTGGCCGGAAGCCTCATATACTTTATGCTCTGATGTGTTGTTTTCTTTTTCTTTGTTTGTTGGCAATTCACAATTTTTTCTAGTTTTCTTAGCTAAATACTTAATTAATTAATTTTTTTTTTAATATAAAAACTAAGAATACTTAAGCTAAACTTAATCCTAAATAAAAGGTAGCATTAAACGATCGTTCGCTCTATAGTTTGTAAAATTAAGTCTTATCAGGTTCTGTGTGCGAGTGACAATATATTTTCAGTCAATGTCTCCTATATTTTCGACCGTTGTATTTATAAATATTTTGGAATATAATTGAGTTGCTAGGCTTTATGATGTCGCTAGGTCGAAAACACGATGCTGGTTCAATTAGTTCAATATTGGCGCGAGTAGTGGCTTTTTCGTATATGTTTTTGATATTGGTGTTAGGATGGTCGCGGGCTCCATTAAAAAAACGACGAGTAAGCTCTAGAATCCTACATTCTAAGGTATTCAGTTTCGCACAGCTACGGTAGTATTTTTACTGGCTGTCCAATATCGTCGGTGCTTGCCCGTGCAGTACCGTAAAATCTTCCTTTCAAACCGCGACGCGAGCTCTACAAATGATTTGGAGCAAGTAAGCCAAGTCGGGCAGGCGTATGTTAAGATAGGGCGTAGGAGAGTTTGGTAGGCGATAATTTTGACCCTCCGGGATAGCCCTATTGGTCGAGAGAATAAAAACCGAATTTTATTGAAATTTAAATATGCTTTTTTTATTATACTTTTGACGTGGGGATTGAATTTCAAAAATTTATTGAAGAGGACTCCTAAATATTTCAGTGAAGGTGTCGCGCAGGTGGTACTATTTCCGATCTTAACGATCGCTTTATTCGCATTTTTGTTCAATGATTGTGATCCAACATATTTTCCTGGGTTCCTAAAAACACATAGTTGTGTCTTGTCCTCATTAATTCGGATGCCCCAGCTTTTGAAATAGTGATCCAATTGAGCCAAGTGGTCACTAACCTTGTCGGCTGCTATTTGGGGCTTTTTATCGGCGGCGTACACGAGTGTGTCGTCTGCATATTGAATAATTCCCATTTGTGGATCTGTCGGGGTCGGGATATCTGCCGTGAAGATGTTATAGAGCACCGGACCAGCGATTGACCCTTGTGGGACCCCCGAAGAAACTGGAAAGACATCGGATTCATCGTCTGAAAGTGCAACTAGGAATTTCCTATTTTTGAAAAAATTAATTGCAATTCGAATAACCGGAGGAGGAAATCTGAACTTTATTAGCTTATATACGAGACCTTCATTCCACACGGAATCAAAGGCCTTCTCTAGGTCTAGAGCACGGACTACTGTGGGAAAGTTTTCGTTGTCGAGATTCTCTAGCACAGTATCGTGCAAATAGGCGAGAGCATGTTGGGTGCCATGTTTTGCTCGGAAGCCAAATTGATGTTCTGGTATAATATTCGCTTCTGCGCAGTGTTGTATGATACGTTCTAGCCAGACTCTCTCAAAAAGTTTGCCCACATTTGAAAGCATGGAAATAGGACGAAAATTACACGGTTCGTAGCTTTTGCCCTTTTTATGTATTGGAACTATTTTAGCAATTTTCCATCTATCGGGGAAGTATCCATTGTTAAGACAGTTGTTGAATATTACTACTAGCATCATAATTGCTGCCCCGGGTAATCTTTTTATTACGAGATTAGAGATGCCATCTACACCAAAGGATTTCTTGTTGTTCAAGCACGTTATAAGACTACTAAGATAATCCGAAGAGATAAATATATCACTACTGTGGGGGTGGCTTGATTTGTTTTGGGGAGAAAATATGCAGATTGTGTTCGTATTCTCATTTTCGAAATTTGATACTGCTAGTCATGCCTGCGCAGTGGTTTCAAATGTTTCATCAGGGGGTGGTAAATTGAGTTGCCTCTGAAAATTTTCCGTGAAAAGCTTCAGCTGCTCTTCTTTACTGTTCACCTGAGTCCCATTGATGATGACCTTGACCTCTGGAACATTGAACTTTCCGGAAAGCGAGTTAATTTCCTTATACATTTGAGGCCCGGGTTTGACGCACGAAAGTCGGTGCGTCATTTGTCTACTACGGAAGGATGTTATATTGTCTGAAATTATTTTGCTCAAAATATTAATTTCTTCCACGATAGATCGGTATTGATCACTCATCCTGTTGCCGTACCTATGATATGAATTTTTGAGCTTGCGTCTTTTTAATTGCCGGATTTTCAAAAGTAGGATAAGCTCGGGGGGAAGAGGATAGTGTTTTAACCTGGTGGGAATGATGCGGGTTGTATTGTCTTCTATCGCCTTAGCTACGGAATCGTCGAGAATCGTGATTAAGGAATCAATCTCATCATTGGTCAAATTTTGATTGACTGGAAATATTGTTGGTCTTAAGGCTCGTCTAACACTTTCTCCAAATGAATTCCAGTCTGTATTTTTATATGATAAAAATGAGGAGGGAGGTCGCTGGAGCAACTCCGTGAAGGAAGCTGTTGCCAGGTTTAGTATAACTGCTAAATGATCAGACATACCAGGGCTGGTAGTACAAGTGTTGGATAAGCTAAGGTGAGTCAGATCGTGGGAAATTAGGAAATAGTCAAGAATTGACGAGCTTATCATTCTAGTTGGTGTCATAGGAGAAATGATAGAGTATTCGGTTGGTGGAGTAGTATCATTGAGCCATTTGAAAAGGACTTTGCCGTTAGCATTGCAAATTGTATCACCCCAAGATGTATGTCGAGAATTCAGATCTCCTCCTACTACGATATATTTAAATTCATCGTGCAGATCGTTAAGCGTCTTGAGATCATGTCGCAACTGGTATCAGTGGCAGTGGTATCAGATCGAATATAGAGTGATACTATAAGAATTTTTCTGTTATCTCTGGTCTTTAGAATGGCTGCACAACCCGAGGCTGACTGAAGCGATGGTAGCTCATAATGCTCAAACGCGTAGAAATCTTTTATTAAAATGGCGGATCCACCATTTTTGTCATTACGAACAATGTTATAATTTGTGAATCGTACAACGTGGTTGCTCCTCAAATGTGTTTCTGTGATGCAGAAAATATCAGCTTTAATGGAATTAATTAGCTCTTGACAAGTTGCTCTTTGAGCGTGTGATATTAGATATCTCGCATTAAAGGCCGCAATTTTAAGCTCCATTGACGGAGTTTAATATGACCGCAATAGTGGCCAGCTTAGTCTCTGCCTGCGCAGAGGACGTTAGAACCGCGCGAAGAAGCTGATCTACATTCGAGGAAACCTGTCTTGGAGAGTTGCTTGTACCTCGCGCTGTACTGGCATATGAGACACCATTGCGAACGTAGTTCGTGGGAATCCTGGAAGGGGTGGCTGAATTGTTATTAAATTGATCATGAGACTGTTTCACTCTTGGACTGACTTTTATTTTGGACCCACCTACCCATTCTTTGTATGCAGGGCATCCTTTGTAATTCGCAGGGTGACCGCCATTTCCACAATTGCAGCAATCAGGTTTATCTTCTGGCTCCTTTTTGCACTCACCAGGTTTGTGCAGGCTAGCACATTTCACGCATCGATGTGGTATGGTGCAATTCAATGCTATATGGCCGAAGTTTTGGCAATTATAGCACTGAACTGTTTCTTTGTTAATGATTCTCTCCCAATAAACTGATTGAGAAAGAATATGTTTTATTTTCCGCACTTCATTCAAGTCTTGAGAAGGCTCGAATCTGGCTATAAACAACCCAGAGGTTGAAATTTGATTTGATTTTGGATTTTTTTCTGTTTTCGGCCTTGTCTTTTTTGGTGATGAAGTGCGAGATATCATTGATCATTATGTGTGGATATTTAGCAGAAATATCATCCAATATTTCCTGGGGATCCCACCTAAAGTCAAGACCTTTTAACACTAATGATTTTAACATCTTGCTTTTAGGGTTGCGGGTTGTTGCATGCAGCCCTTCGGTTTTTAAAAAAGCGAACACTTTTTCATGGTCGATGGCTGAATTGCACAATATATGTGATCTCGACTGTTTCAGACTTTTTGCCACTACTGTAATACCTTTATTTTTTAATTTTTTCAGAATATCAGGTATATTGACATTGCAGCATATTATAGGTGGAATCTTCTCTATTTTATCTATATTGAGGGAGGGGGAGGGATAACTTGCTGACTTGGCTGGCTTACCTTTACTTGAATAGCTGCTCCCTTTTTTTGAGCGCTTCTTTCGAGCTACGAAATTAAACATTTCTACAGCTGTGTTAACGTTATCATTGATATTGATTACATCGTGCTCAGCATCGATGTCTAGCGAGGTCGATGTTATATTTCTATGTGACATTGCATGTGTAGATAACATAGTCGTCATCGCATCAGAGTCTGATGTCAAACTAAATACTACTAGAGACGTTGCTGTCGTTGAAAACGATGATGTGTTCGGGATTGTTGAAACTTTAGCTGTCATTTTGGCCGATACTTTAGTTGGATTCGCGCTTGTTTTCACGTTTCTATTCGAGGTTAGAGACGAGTTTGCGCCGTTCGGTGAATTAGCGACAGTTATTGTTGATACATCTGCCTTCTTTTGGGTTATAAAAGAGGGTGATGTCGACTTTGAAGGCACCGCATATGGGGGAACATTTGATGATGTAGTCTTGGTCGGTGATGTCAAAACTGCTTCATGTATCGTCGGAACAACAAATAGAGCGCGTAGTTCTTCGACTTGCAATTTGAGGTCGCGGATCACTAGGTCCATTTCATGATTTTCTTTTTTCAGATTTGAAATCTCTCGCTTCAACTGTTTGTTCTCCTGCTGGATATTTTTTCTTAGCAGCGATGATGCAGTTGATAATATTGTACCGTTGCTTGTAAGTGACCCATCAGAGTCAGTTTCGTCATTCGCTTGGGTGCAGCGCGGTCTTTTAGCCCCCTTTACTTCCTTCGGTTCCGTTTCATTTTGGGGCCCTTCAACCGGGTGCTGAGGTCTTCGCTGCTCCACCTCCTCCTCATCATCCATATATGAGCCTAGATAATGTTTTAGGACGGCTCGTCAAGACTGTTGACGACCGCCCAGCCGATGTGTAGATTATTTTTCGCAGGTGTCGTACTGTACTCAATGTTTTTTCAAGATATGCACTGACTCGGGCACAACCGTTTCATAGAACTGTTTTATAATTGGTGTGATAAACGTGTTTATTTCCACTACGATAACTTTAAATCATTACGCAGAATTTCAGTATTAGTTCTTCGAACACACTATGAAATTATTATATTTACAAATGTAGTTATTAGGCACACTGAAAATGATTTTGCACTGGATGCAATGTACATGTGCACTCTATGAGTATCCAGGGAGAACTCCTAGGAACAAATCTTAAAGCACTGGCTGGTAGCACCTTGGGCAAAGACAAGTAAACTATGCTAGTCGCTACTTATAAAGCCATGGGTCGAGCAGCGACTGATTTTGCTGCTCCGGTTCGGTCCCATAGTTTATGTGACACAAACTGATCCAAGAAGGCATACGGCAGAATCGATCGAACTGTACTGTCCAACATTTTGCTGCATTTTGGTATACCGGCAAAGCCAATGCGACTCATAAAGATGACGATGACTAAACCCGTCTCGCAGGTCAGATTTCAGAACAGACACACTGACCTATTTGAAATTCGTACTGGACTAAAGCAGGGCGATGGACTGGCACCAACGCTTTTCAAACTTCTGGAATACGTAATTCGAGCCAAGAATATGGACAGCAGCGGAACGTTACTTATCAAGTCGACACAATTAGTAGCGTACGCCGACGACATCAACATAATGTCTCGAAGGGTGGACGATGCAGAAAGCCTTCTTTATAGTCTCAATGCCGCCGCATATTAACGAGGATAAAACCAAGGTCATGATGCAATCAAAAACATCACTATAGGGAATAGAGTATGTAGACAGCTTCACTTACCTGGGTTGCATTTTGTCAAAGGACTCCAACGAAATAGATGAGATAAAGCGACGGATACAGCTAGCTAATAATAATGAAATCGAAGCTGGTACGCAGGAACACGAAGCTCCACGTGTATAAAACGATCATCCGACCTGTGCTATGCTATGGCTGCAAAGTATGGACCCTAATCCAAAACTCCGAAAATCTGCTGGACACATTCGAGCGAAAGGTTCTCCGAAAAATCTTCGGAGCCTTTCGCGAACGAGGTGAATGGCGCATCCGGTACAACCTTGAGTTGTATCAGCTGTATGATGAGCTACAGGTGTCGAAGATCGTCAAATTGCAGCGACTGCAATGGGCGGGACATGTACAAAAGATGAACGACGATCGCATGCCCAAAAAGGTGATGAACGCGCAACGAATGGACGGAGCCAGATTGCGTGGACGACCGAGAGCCCGATGGGAGTATTCTGTATGTGAGGACGCCCACCAGATGCTAGGCTTTCGAAACTGGAGGACAAGGTCGCGTGACCGCGACAATTGGAGGTCTTCAATCCAGGCGGCCAAGGCCCGACGTCGGGCTATCGTGCCATAAAGAAGAAGAACTGCCTGCAGATGCAGTTGAATACCGACTTTCAGTCTATAAGCTCGACGAAAAGTTCAACTGATGTACACCATAACCATCATCGCATATTCTTCAGCCAATGATGTTCGTCTTCTTCCTGCTGATCGCCTTCTTGCGACTTTTCCTTGTGTTACGAACTGCAATAATTCGTATTTTTCGTTTCTCATGATGTGACCGAAGTATTTAAGCTTGCGTCCTTTATGATGTTGAGCAATTCTCTTTGCTTACCTCAGTCACCTCAGGACATTGTCGTTTGTTTCGTGTTGTGTCCATGATATTCTGAGCAAACGGCGATAGATCCACATTTCGAAAGTTTAGATTTTGGTAATATCATAGCCCTTCAACCTCCAGGCCTCGGCTCCACACAAAAACTCAGTCCAAACAATGCTTTAGTTTCGCCTAAAAACGGATTCACCACATTTCAATCATACATACTACCGAACGCATTCCCAATCACAGTCAGTCAGATTGAAAGGAGTGATAATGGTAAAGTGGTGTGACCGAACACTGAGATCTTGACTGTGTTTGTACGATTAAAATGTGTGAAACCACCTTTAATATAGTTGATTACCACCGCTTTATTTATACAGAACTGATTTGATTTTTTGAATCGTTTCATAGTCGAATTCCTGCGAAAGGGGGGACAATGCACCCAACACAGGCGGCACAGAGGTGTTCGTTGTGTACCGCATGAGATTTCATAGGGTAAAAGCAACAATGCTGTACATTTTGCTGTACGCTTCGCAATGCTGTACGAAATGTCGAAATGCGGTACTGTATAGGTACATCAAAATACTGTACGTCTGGTTACCTTAGTATTGATAATCGATTGTAACAAAATTGATCGAGATGTAACATTGTAACAAGAAAACTGAAACTGTAACTAAATGTTACAATTGTAACACGAGTGGCAACTCTGCTCCTGAGAGCCACCAGAGTGACTTTAGCTCAACTACGGTCAGACTTCTGTTCACGCCTTAATTCCTACTTATCTCGTATAGACACTTGCAAACAAAACTTCTGCCCAAATTGCACTGGCTCGCCTCATCATGTGGGTCATTTGTTTCAATTCCCAGCCTCGCCCACTGATCTTACCCCTTTGTCACCGTGGGAAACCCCTATCGCAGCAGCCATGTTTTTGTCCCTTGGCATCTCGGACGAAAACAATGCCGAACCATAATTCGAATCCACATAGATGTCACACCTTTCTGTGCCGCAAAACAAGAAGGTAAGTGTTCAAAGTGAGACCTATTCACTGTTGCTGTGACCAACAATGTGACTGTGACTAACCAGTTCTGGGCTGTTACTGTAACCAACAGTGACTGGGCTGCTTCTGCCCCCAACAGTGACTAGACTGCTAGTGACTCGCTGTTCCCAACTGTGACTGAAAACAAACAATGCTAGGAACAGGTATTTTTGTTTTTCGGGAACAGGTAGTCACAATGACAGCCAAATACTCGGTTCCTAGTCACTGCTACTGAAATATCGGTCCATTCCTACACCTATTTCACTGTGGAAACCCCTATGCAGCAGCCATGATCAATTCTAATGAAGTCAACAAGCAACCAAACAGGGTGCTCGTATGCATTTCGATCAGATCCTAGGTGGGCCAAACAGCTTTGCTAATACCCACGAGACGAAGGGACCAATACGTGGAGAATATCGGTTGATAGAAAAAGTACAATACCAAACAACAGGCATAGCAAATCCCTTTTGGTCCATAATTAGAAGAAACATACTTGCGAAAGATTTCATTATTTTCTTCGCTTGCATTCAGCAGTAACGTGATTCCAAACTTAAACTTTTAATCATTACAGGTCTTTCAGTAGTCGGAGTACAACAAATTGATCGTGTTGTCGAGGTAGTTGAAGAAACGCTCAAAGGACATACTGTCCGTTTGCTACAAGCCAAAAAAGAAGCTGGTAAACGTGTGGCCGGAGCCAAACTCGCCTTGCCAAAAGTTCGAAAGAATCCTCTCATTGAAATTATACCAATCAACTCGGGATGCTTGAATCAGTGCACGTATTGCAAAACTAAACATGCTCGCGGCGATTTGGTGAGCTATCCACTCGAGGAGATTGTCGATCGAGCTCGACAGGCATTCGACGAAGGATGTTGTGAAATTTGGCTGACATCGGAAGATACCGGAACATATGGCCGGGATATTGGTCGATCGTTGCCCGAATTGTTGTGGGCGCTAGTTGAGGTAAGACATTTTTTCCCCAGGCTGCTATTCATATTTTAATTGATAAATTCTTAAATTATTTCATCATAGGTGATACCGCCTCCTTGTATGCTACGTGTCGGCATGACCAATCCACCGTATATTCTAGAACATTTGGAAGAAATGTCCAAAATTCTGAATCTTCCACGTGTCTATTCGTTCCTTCACGTTCCGGTTCAGACAGGCAGTGATACTATTCTGGGCGAAATGAAACGCGAATATTGTCGTAAAGATTTCGAACATGTCGTTGACTTTTTGCGAGAACGCGTACCCGGACTGACCATCGCAACCGATATTATCTGTGGATTTCCCGGCGAAACGGAAGATGATTTCGAAGAAACAATGAGCCTGTGCGAAAAATATAAATTTCCCAGTTTATTTATAAATCAATTCTTCCCGCGACCGGGAACACCGGCCGCACGGATGACACGGATTCCGGCCAATCTGGTGAAGACTAGAACGAAACGTTTGACGGATTTATTCAATAGCTACGAGCCGTACACGAATCGTGTTGGCGAATACTATAATGTACTTGTTACGGAAATATCACACGACAAGAAACACTATGTTGGACACAATAAGTTTTACGAACAAGTTCTGTTGCCGATGGTTGATAATTTGTTGGGAAAAGCCGTACGGGTGAAAATCGTTTCCACCACCAAGTTTAGCATGCATGCAGAGATTGTCGATCCAGAGGAGGAGTGGCAGCAAGGTGTGAAGGTGGAGGCGGCGTCAAAAAACGGCGTTGTTACAAATGGATTTGTACGGAACGAAAACAATGTTACCGCATCGCGTTCACCCTATTTGGGCTATGGATTGATCGCTTTGTTTTTAGCACTTGTTTACAGATTTGTATGGAAATTGTTACAAGATGTGATGTGAAAATAAAACGACATAATTATCATGTATGTTTCAATAGACGGTGTATTTGTTGTGACGTAACGTTTACAGAGATATACATATAACAAAGCTTTCCAATTGAAGACTAACGTCGTATAGTAGTACATGTACAATTGACTGCTTTGATCCATTCAGTTTCATTTCTTCACTGCTCTGGTGTAAGCTCTTGCTCAAAAATACACAAAAAAGCATTTCCATATGAAATAATTCCATAAAAGTTCCTTTTAACTTGACGACGACTTTTAATCTTACAAAATATTGCATAATCACTAACGTACAAAAGGTCCAGGATAAATTGACAATTTCGAAAATAATTTTGAATGCCTTTTTTTTTAATATGTAAAAAACAATGGATCTTTTTGAACATATTTATAATCATAACTTAACTAAAAATAATAATTAATATTCATGACATCATGTGTGTGTAAAAAAATACAAAGTACTTTTATTTTCATTTTTTTTTCGACTTAAACCAAAAGTGCATGCAGAGAACCACACGGACTAATAAGTGTTGTATACATTACATTTTCAAGTGGATTTCTCAGCTTTAGCTTCCGCCGTTTGCCTTGCGTTTATTTGATTACGTTTTCAATGCAAAAGGAGATACGTCTTCATAATAGACACTAGGTTTAGACCTTAATAACTATGAGAAATATTCGTCTTCTGACGGCTCCGTGCCAAAGTATCGATCACCGAAATTTCCAATGCCTGGTATCACATAGAATTTTTCGTTGATTTCCGGATCAAGAGCTGATGTGACGATTCGTACCTGGAAGTAATCAAAAGGAGAGAATTTGAATTGAGCATTTTTTACCAATTGTCGGATTCTCATTTAGTGGTGGTGCATTAGCTTTTTCGCGCAAAGCGGTGGAGAACGCACGCTTGGTTGATGGAAGTTGAAGTGAGCTTCTGCACATTATATCTAGGGCAAATATTTTCACGGTTAGGACGCTGCATTGCTGCCGTTCGTAAGCGCATTTTTGCGATGACAAGATGGTGGTCACTGCCAATATCAGCACCACGTTTCGCCCTAACGTCTAAGACACAGTTTCTCCACGTTTTGGAAACAGCAATATGGTCAATCTGGTTCTCAGTTCTGCCATTCGGAGAGGTCCAGGTTGATAAGTGGCAATTTTTGTGTTTAAACAGAGTTCCACCAGCTGACGAGAGTTACAAAACTCTATAAACATCTCGCCATTCTGGTTTCTGTCGCCTAACCCATGATTTCCCATAAGGTGTTCCAATCCTTGGTTATTTGTCCCGACTTTAGCATTGAGATCCCCCATTATGACTTTAATGTCACCTCTGGGAGCCCTATCAAAGGTGTCGCCAAGTCTTTGGAGAAAACGTCTTTGTCAGCTTGATCAGCTGGTTCGGTCGGTGCGTAACACTGAATTATCGTGATATTTCGTACTCTGGATTTGAATCGGGCGGTGATAATACGGTCGGAAACTGGTTTCCAATCGATAAGGGATCGACGTGCATCCCTAGTCAAGAGGATTCCCGACTCCTGCCTGCCGAGGAGCATTTTGGTCATCATTTCCAGAGTACAATAAAACAGTATTAGAGCTTGGTGATAGAGTCGCTCCTGATCCGAGCCATCTTGTTTCGCTCAGTCCTAATATAGCGATGTTATACGCGGTCATTTCCCGTTCGACTTCAGTAAGCCTCATGTTGTTGCACTCGCCCCACATCGTTCGAACGTTCCAAAACCCAATCGTGGTCCGTTGTTTATAGCCAAAAGTCGTTGCCGGTGAGTTAGTCCGAGGTATCCGAGGCTCGATTAATGTTTCGAGTGTAAAGAAAGTTTCAAGTACGCAGGTTACAAGCCTACGTACCCTATCCCTCAAGTCGCCTTTTACGACAAGCCGCGAACGCTGTGGCATAATTCTTACCCCAAAGCGAGATTCTATCCCGAATTATAATAGCCTTCGTTTGTCTTTTTTCGAGTAAAGGAAAAATTGTTAGCGATTCCACTGAAGCCTTGAATTTTACCATTCAAGGCGTGTTTCCTTAAAATTCTGCAATGTAAATTTAAAAAGTGATATACCGTTGGAAAGCCAACATGTGGAAGCAACTTTTATTAACTCGACCTCGATGAATGTAACCTCAATGAAGGTGTCAGCAAATTATGGTCTACCGTCCGCGCCCTTTCCAATCCTCGGAAAGAAAAGGGCAACAACGCCATCGAATTTGGCAACACTAAAACCTGCGATCCTCTTCAGTGTGCTAGCCTGTTCAATAAACAATTTATTGAACATCCCAAGTCTGACGGCCTCAAGCGCAAAATTAGAAGACGGATTCGCAGCCGGATTGTTGACACCATACCATCTTTTACAGCGGACCAGGTTAAAAAAGTCATCGAGAATGCTAAAAACTCCAAGGCCCTCGGACCAGATGGCATTTCGATGACCATGTTGAAACATCTCGACCTTCCAGCCATTGAGTATCTCACGGCCGCCTTTAACTTGTCGATGTCCACGCTTGCCATCCCTGAAATCTGGAAAACAGGTCGAATTGTTCCCTGTCTCAAGCCAGGGAAGAGCGCAAATCTCGGGGAATCCTACCGCCCCATTACGATACTTTCTCCTGTCGCAAAGACGCTGGAGGCCCTTATTCACCCCACTCTTGTTGCACATGCGAAGCTAGAACCTCGCCAGCATGGCTTCAGGAAGATGCATAGTACCACCACTGCCCTCGATGCGATCACTACACGCATTCGTGATGGGCTGAATCAACGCAGTCGTTGTCACAGAACTATTCTGGTGGCAATAGACCTATCAAGTGCATTCGATAAGGTCAATCATTCAATGCTCCTGGCAAACCTGTTGAATATGCATCTTCCTGCACAAGAGATCCGTTGGATTGCCAATTATCTAGCTGGTCGGCACTCCTTCACCGAGTTTCGAGGCAAACGTTCTAAGCTTAGGAAAATCAAATTAGGTGTTCCACAGGGAGGGGTACTCTCCCCCACTCTGTTCAACATCTACATGTCCGGCCTTCCCACACCACCTGAAGGAATCGAGGTGATTTCCTATGCTGACGATTGCACCGTACTCGCCACGGGGAATGATAAGGAAGAAATGCGCCTCCGAATTAATCGCTATCTAGGACGATTACAGGCTTTTTTGCAAAGCCGAAACCTCACCATCTCTGCGTCCAAATCCTCTGCGACTTTTCTAACCACTTGGTGGGAGGACATGAGATGGGAGATGGATATACGTATTGGCAACAATTCTGTTCCTACTGTTAAAAATCCTAAAATTCTCGGGCTTCACCTAGAGAACATGATGACGTTCTGCGAATCATGCAGCTTCAGTATGTGAAAAAATGCGCAGTAGGAACAACATCCTAAAAGCTCTAGCTGGTAGCACCTGGGGCAAAGATAAAGAAACCATGCTAGCTACTTATAAAGCGGTGGGTCGAGCGGCCGCTGATTATGCAGCCCCAGTTTGGACACATAGTCTATGTGAAACAAACTGGACCAAAGTTCAGGTCTGCCAAAATGCCGCTCTACGCATCGCGACAGGTTGCCTTCTGATGTCTGCCCAGGATCACTTACATCAGGAGACAAAATTGATGCCAATACGTGATCATAATCTCCTACTCTCTAAACAGTATCTTGTTGGTTGCTACCGTGAGGATCATCCCAATAATCATCTCATGGACCGAATTCCTCCACCACGACATGTCAGGCGTGGTTTACGAGACCTTGAGAGAGAGGTTCAGGGATACAAACGGGACCCTTACGATGAAGTTACATACCGAGCCGCCATTGCAGCGATCCACACTGATGAAGTGAATCGGTCTATCGCGAGTTTAGGTGCGAATAGAGTCCTCTCAGAGCGCCCACCACCAATTTCGCCTGAGGAGATTAGGCTCCCGAGAGCCACCAGAGTAACACTAGCTCAACTTCGGTCGGGCTTTTGTTCACGCCTCAATTCGTACCTTTCTCGCATAAACCCGGACATCCAAAACATCTGTCCAAACTGCAATGGTACTCCTCATGATGTGGGCCATTTGTTTCAATGCCCCGCTGCGCCCACTGATCTTACCCCTATATCACTGTGGGAAAACCCTATCGCAGCAGCTATGTTTCTGTCCTTAGACCTCACGGACACAAACATTGACGAATCATAAATCGTACCCACATAGATGCACAGAGGCTACACACCTTTCTGCACCGCTACAAGAAGAAGAAGAACTTTTATTAACTTTGCAGAGTTGTACGTATAAAGCACCGTTATTAAATTACTATTTGAATTTTCGATGAAAAATCTATTTTAAAACTTCTATTAAGTTTGAGTAACTGTATCTTGAAAGTGGCGATAATGTTGGCAACAGGAAAACTTCAGTTTTTGTGAAATTTTATGTAGTTTCTGAAACTCAAATCAAATCTTGGATTAAGTCATCAGGAGGGCTGCAAATTATGATTTTGCATGACAAGTCACGATTTTCGATGACTTTCACAAAAAGAGCGATAACAAGGTAACGGTAAAAAAAATTCCGATTGTATTGGTAATTTTCTTGCTGAAACAAGTTGTGCTATCAACCCTTACAGTATTGACCACCTAATGCGGGACACCCTGTATACAGTATGTACTCTTTAGACTCTTTTAACTGCCAAAATTGTGAATACATATCAAAATCGTACCAATATATTGAAATGCATTTTTATATAAATTTAGTGTCCCTCTCTATTTATAAAAATTGGAAACGTCGTACACCTTTGTCGTATATACTCATTTCTATAATTGGAAAATATTTTGGTCAACCTTAATCTGTCACTTCAGATATATTGGGCGTCGCTTTTTTTCGTCGTCCAATTGTTATCTTTTGTTCGTACTCTTTCAATTCAAATTACGTCATTGCACCGTGAAGAAATTTTTATAAAACTATTTAGTAGCATACTACTGACATCTTAACATTCACGATGACTATTCGCTATAGATTACCTTGCGTTTTCAATCTCGCGTATAGAAATTATAAACGCCAAGAAATTTACAGCGCTTCCATTCTACATATTTATGTTATGAATCTTGCCGCAAAGAGCCGATTTTCTCTCTTTGATATTTTGTTCAGACACAGCGCAGCATATTGTTGCTCCACAGAGCAATATATTGTTGCTCTTATGATTTCAATAGGATAAGATAAGTATTTTTTGATACTAATAAATAAAGAGAAAGCTGCATTTGCCATTCGAATTTCTTGACGGTTAAATCGAAACGCTTAATCAAAGAATATTGTTGAATTATCGAGTCGTGATAAATCAGTGGAGTGTTATCGTGGACCATTTCCAACAAATTTAGCAATAGGGGAAGTACCCTTTTCTATTTTTTATAAGGTTAAAATAGTTTTTATACTATATTATGTATTAATAGTAGTTTTGGAGCAAGGTAGACATTGCACGTATTGCGCCTCTTCCTCCTTAACATATGTTACCATCCGGCTTTGTGTAGCTTAGTCTGTTGTGTTTGTTAGCATCTTGTTTCAAAGGTAGTGGTACAAAAATGTATTTCATTTTCGAATGTAACTGTAGAATGGGTAGGTGGGGTTCACCCCAGAAAAATTTTAATCTCAAAGTTTTCCTAGAAAAGCTTTTTTTTTGGATGATATTTTCATGCATACATATGTAATTTAAGTACATAAGTATGTGTCAATTTGTGATTTAGTTAATAGGTCCATTTGGTTCGGTCTCCATAAAAATGTGCAGACCGGACTGAGATCTCGGTGCCATTCTGGATTTGGATCTCATGTGGTCCTACGGCAACTGCCTCTAAGGGGCACACCCATTTTTTAAAAACGGCCAAAAGCTGCCAACATGCCTTCCTGGCAAGAGCCCTGAAGGTTCGATGCAGGAAGGTTGTGTTTGTCTGTGTATATGTGTGGGTACGATATGTGTTTTTTCGTCATATTGGGAGCATTACATCTCGGCGCGGCTGCTCTCAATTTTACTTATTCGCGCCGGTATTGAAACAAATCCAGTCCCAAGGGTATGGATTTGTAGTGTCTGTAACCAACGCATCGGTTCGAATGCCAGATCAGCGCAGTGCAATTGCTGTAGGGAATGGGTTCACTTTAGGTGCTTGGGGTTACGTAGACAAGGTCAGCATTCCTTGGCGTATGTCGCGGCAGGTTGTATTAATTCAGGGCAACCTAGGGCTGCAACCAGCCCACCTCCTCCTCCACTGCCCCCTACACCTGCCAACAATGCGATAAGGAATGCCGGATCCAGTCTTACGCCTGGCCCTCCTCCTCCAGCAAATTTCACTGCACTATCCATATTGCAGTTTAACTGTAATGGCTTTCACCGAAAAATCGCTGAGATCACACACTTCTAGAGTTCCAACAGAATTCTCATCGCCGCCATCCAAGAGACGCTGCTTCATGCAAACTCGTTTCTAAGCGTCCATAGCGAATATGTTATACTGCGGAAAGATCGACCGGCCGCCACGGATGATTCTCACCCTGGAGGTGGACTTGCTTTCCTAATACACAAGTCCGTACATTACTGTGTATTAGATGTAGTTGCTGATGGTACGGCGGAAATACAAGCCATCTCAGTTCCATCAGGGAGTACTAATATCGAAATTTTTAATATATATGTACCACCACCAGTGTTGCCAATTTAGCCGTTTTCCGGTCAAATTTAGCCGGAAACCGTGCTGTTTAGCCGGAAGAAATTTATAATTCCGGCCGGCCGTATTTTTAACCGGAATTAATTTTCTTCGGCCGTTTTTCCGGCAAAAATTATTTTATGAATTGTTTTTTACTTTGAAACTAGAATCAATTTTTCAATATTCAAAAACAAAACACGCCGTGAAATTTTTTCTACATACACTTATTATCGTGTATTAGGGTAAGCACCTAATATGTCCACCTAGAGGAAAACTTGCATTTATGTCTTCTGGGAAAAATTTGCCGCGGAGACTTGCCTTTTTTTTCAATAAATTTAGGGTAATGGGTGTGAAGTAAACTGGCGATATTAGTACCTAGTTTTAGCATGTAATTTACTAACCACCAATATGCTGAATAATTTGCAAAATGGAAGACAGTTTCTTAGATAAAATTCTTTGCTGAGCAATTCTTGGAGCATGGGGGTACCTGAACATTTTTCAAAGTGTCAATTCTTTACCACAGATAACGTAATCATGCCAGATTAAGTACAAGGGTGAAAACCTTTTAGCGCGATTCATAGATATTGATAATATCGCCGGAACTTTGTAGTGTTCAACACTAACGTTGTGTAAGTAGCTCGCCCAGTAAACTACAAAAATTAAATTAAAGTGTGTATATATTTCGGGGAAAATTTGCCCCCTTCTTCAGCACAAAAGCTAAGTGCTGAAGAAGGGGGGGTAAGTTGCACCCGAAATATATACTCACTTAAATCTAATTTTTGTAGTTTACTTGGCAAGCTACTTGCCAGCGATTGGAGCATATATGTATGTAATAAATCTACCTAAAGCCTAGTTTATGGGTAGTACTCCAGAAAAGAAATTAAATTTTTAAAATCAGCTTTTACTCTATTTTTTGGTAATGTGACTGTTTTGTAAAATTTAGCCGGTTTTTTGGCCGTTTCTCCCGCTGAAATTTATTTAGCCGGATTTTTAGCCGTTTTTGAAAAAAATATAGCCGGTTTTCCGGCTAAATTTAGCCGTTTTCTAAATTGCCAATTGGCAACACTGACCACCACAATCAAGTTGCCCTTCTGGCTATCATTTCGATATTGGTCCTCTCCTTTCCGGAGAGCATAGGGACATCCTTGGCGACTAACTATCGCCGAATCACTTGACGCCTCAGAATTCTGTTCACTCAATGAAGACTCGCCGACTAGAGTCGTGGGCACTTGCAGTAGTTCTCCTGACATAACTATTGTCAGTGCCAGCCTAATTGCTGCTTCCCGATGGGAAGTACGTACCACCCTTAGATCAGATCACCTCCCAATCATTATAAAAATTGACAAACCAGCGAACATGACTAAGTCTGAGAAGCGAACGTTTGTAAATCACAAGAAAGCCGATTGGGATGGTTTCAAAGCTTACTCGTCGGCGAAGTTCATGGAGCTACCATCACCTACCAACATTCATAAGGCCGAGAAAAATATTAGGAACGTCATTACCACAGCCGCGGCACGTTTTATTCCGGCAGGACGTATCCCGAAAGTTCGGCCTAACTTCCCCACTAGTGCCGCCAGATTAGCCGATGAACGTGATCAGATCAGAAGCGCTCACCCTGATGATCCCAGAATTCAGGAGCTCAACTCCGAAATTGACCGACAAGTTAAAGACTATAGGAGGGAGAAATGGAATCAGCACCTCGATGAATGTAACCTCAATGAAGGTGTCAGCAAATTATGGTCTACCGTCCGCGCCCTTTCCAATCTTCGGAAAGAAAAGGGCAACAATGCCATTGAATTTGGCAACACTAAAACCTGCGATCCTCTTCAGTGTGCTAGCCTGTTCAATAAACAATTTATTGAACATCCCAAGTCTGACGGCCTCAAGCGCAAAATTAGAAGACGGATTCGCAGCCGGAATGTTGACACCATACCATCTTTTACAGCGGACCAGGTTAAAAAAGTAATCGAGAATGCTAAAAACTCCAAGGCCCTCGGACCAGATGGCATTTCGATGACCATGTTGAAACATCTCGACCTTCCAGCCATTGAGTATCTCACGGCCGCCTTTAACTTGTCGATGTCCACACTTGCCATCCCTGAAATCTGGAAAACAGGTCGAATTGTTCCCTGTCTCAAGCCAGGGAAGAGCGCAAATCTCGGGGAATCCTACCGCCCCATTACGATACTTTCTCCTGTCGCAAAGACGCTGGAGGCCCTTATTCACCCCACTCTTGTTGCACATGCGAAGCTAGAACCTCACCAGCATGGCTTCAGGAAGATGCATAGTACCACCACTGCCCTCGATGCGATCACTACACGCATTCGTGATGCGCTAAATCAACGCAGTCGTTGTCATGTCACAGAACTATTCTGGTGGCAATAGACCTATCAAGTGCATTCGATAAGGTCAATCATTCAATGCTCCTAGCAAACCTGTTGAATATGCATCTTCCTGCACAAGAGATCCGTTGGATTGCCAATTATCTAGCTGGTCGGCACTCCTTCACCGAGTTTCGAGGCAGGGGTACGAGTTTCCACAGGGAGGGGTACTCTCCCCCACTCTGTTCAACATCTACATGTCCGGCCTTCCCACACCACCTGAAGGAATCGAGGTGATTTCCTATGCTGACGATTGCACCGTACTCGCCACAGGGAATGATAAGGATGAAATGCGCCTCCGAATTAATCGCTATCTAGGACGATTACAGGCATTTTTCCAAAGCCGAAACCTCACCATCTCTGCGTCCAAATCCTCTGCGACTTTTCTAACCACTTGGTGGGAGGACATCAGATGGGAGATGGATATACGTATTGGCAACAATTCTGTTCCTACTGTTAAAAACCCCAAAATTCTCGGGCTTCACCTAGAGAACATGATGACGTCTGCGAACCATGCAGCTTCAGTCTGTGAAAAAATGCGCAGTAGGAACAACATCCTAAAAGCTCTAGCTGGTAGCACCTGGGGCAAAGATAAAGAAACCATGCTAGCTACTTATAAAGCGGTGGGTCGAGCGGCCGCTGATTATGCAGCCCCAGTTTGGACACATAGTCGATGTGACAAAAACTGGTCCAAAGTTCAGGTCTGCCAAAATGCCGCTCTACGCATCGCGACAGGTTGCCTTCTGATGTCTGCCCAGGATCACTTACATCAGGAGACAAAATTGATGCCAATACGTGATCACAATCTCCTACTCTCAAAACAGTATCTTGTTGGTTGCTACCGTGAGGATCATCCCAATAATCATCTCATGGACCGAATTCCTCCACCACGACATGTCAGGCGTGGTTTACGAGACCTTGAGAGAGAGGTTCAGGGATACAAACGGGACCCTTACGATGAAGTTACATACCGAGCCGCCATTGCAGCGATCCACACTGATGAAGTGAATCGGTCTATCGCGAGGTTAGGTGCGAATAGAGTCCTCTCAGAGCGCCCACCACCAATTTCGCCTGAGGAGATTAGGCTCCCGAGAGCCACTAGAGTAACACTAGCTCAACTTCGGTCGGGCTTTTGTTCACGCCTTAATTCGTACCTTTCTCGCATAAACCCGGACATCCAAAACATCTGTCCAAACTGCGATGGTACTCCTCATGATCATGGGGGGTCATTTGTTTGAATGCCCCGCTGCGCCCACTGATCTTACCCCTATATCGCTGTGGGAAAACCCTATCGCAGCAGCTATGTTTTTGTCCTTAGACCTCACGGACACAAACATTGACGAACCATAAATCGTACCCACATAGATGCACAGAGGTTACACACCTTTCTGCACCGCTACAAGAAGAAGAAGGGCAGCCTTCTTCACTTTGACTCCTATCTGGCAAAATAACAACATTTGCAGGCGCACCAAAATCCGAATCTTCAATTCTATTGTAATATCTGTGCTTCTTTATGGCTGTTCAACTTGGAAGGTGACCAATGAGATAACAACTAAGCTGCAAACTTTCGTAAACCAGTGTCTACGGCGCATCCTACAAATCCGCTGGCCGGAGATTATTTCCAATGATGATCTCCTGAGTATCACAGGCCTGGATTGGATAGGCACTTGTGTCAAAAGGCGAAAGTGGCAATGGATAGGTCATACTCTCCGAAGAGGGCCAACAAATATTGCAAAGCAGGCCCTAGATTGGAACCCTCAAGGAGCCAATGCTACACGCCGTATTGGACGACCAAGAAATACGTGGAGAAGATCGCTTAATAGCGAGGCTGCTTCATTCAGCAAACAGTGGTCAGACCTAAAGACGATGGCACAGAACAGAACGAGGTGGAAAGTAGGCGTAGTTGATGCCCTATGCCCCACAAGGGGTTAGCAGGAACCAGAGAGGCACTGGCTCCGACGACTCTTTAGACAATTATGTGGCGAGTCCGGCGACACCTCGATCGGTCGCTTTGCCGAAGGATGGCAGTGATATCGACGGATTGCCGAAGTAGTTCGAAGTTGATTGTGAAATTGCTGTGGCCAATATCTATGTACGCAAAAACCTAGTTACCTTGAATACATTAGTGCTTTTAGTGATTTATTTTTCGACTTACTGGATCATTTCCAGATTTATTGGAAATCTCATACAAAATGATGATCCTGGAAATTTATCCAGGGTATGACTTGGATCATCTGCCAAACTAATCCCCCAGATGTCTCCGCGAACAATTTCCCTGAAATTTCCCGTATGTAATTTTGTTATTCAGTATTTTTGGTTTGTAAACTTTATTCAGAGTTAATAATTTTAATATTTCTTGAGACTTTTCCTTTTAATTGTATCTCGCACAGTGCAAAATTAAAAATGCAATTTATAATTCAGAATATCGCGTTAGGGACTGATGACACGATAGTCAGCTGTTACCGAATTGGGAAATTTTGATCAGATTTCATTCGACTTCTTCTTCTTCTTTTAGCGGTACAGAAAGGTGTGAACCGCTGTGTATCTATATGGATTCGATTTATAGTTCATCGTCGTTTTCGTCCGTAAAACGTGGCAGCTGCAATGGGATTTTCCCATAGTGCGCGGGGGGAGGGGGGGGTGGGGTGAGATTAGTGGGTGCAGCTGGGCATTGAAACAAATGGGCCACATCGTGTGGCGTGGGTCTATGCGAGATAGATACGAATTGAGGCGTGAACAGAAGTCTCACCGAAGTTGGGCTAAAGTCACTCTGGTGGCTCTCGGGAGCCTGATCTCCTCAGGCGAAATAGGTGGTGGGTGCGCTGAGAGGACTCTGTTCGTACCTAAACTCGCAATAGACCGACTCACTTCCTCAGTGTGAATCATAGCAATGGCAGCCCGGTATGAATCTTCATCGAAAGGATCCCTTTTGTAACCCTGGACCTCTCTCTCAAGGTCACGAAGGCCACGTTTGATGTTGCGTGGAGGGGGAATTTTGTCCATAAGGTCACGGTTAGGATAATCCTCTCGATAACAACCTACTATTTTGTGAGTAGACGATTGTGATCACGTATTGGCATCAAATTTCATTCGACTTGGAAAGGATCACTGTCCGTTTAAGTCGAAAAGCACTAGTGACAACTAAATATTTCCATTAAATTCAAATGTTGTCGATGAGAACATGATTGCAACAGGTGACTCATACAAAATGGAATTTCGATTTACCGCCATTTCTTTTGAGATTTTTAACATTTTCTCGGTCTTTAAAACTTCTCCAGCGTAAGACGGATTAAACAAAAAAAGAATCATCCAAATCGGTCCAGCAGTTTTCGAGTCTATGCGTGACAAAGAAATCACTTTCCATTTTTTTTTTACATAAGATGAGGGGAATAGAATAGCTTGATTAGAAGAGCGGAAGTGAGTATGTTTTTAGGAGCAGCTCCAAATTAGCTCATTAGGTTTTTAGTGAAGACCTAGACCTAGACTAAATGAAAATACAGAAAAAATAACATCAAATTCCAGTCATGCATACACTTACATTTGGAAAAGCATAGGCGATTGAATGTACACCAATTTCCGCCATCAACAGTGAGACTAGCATAATATTCTCTTCGGGAACGTCGTGATCCAACAGTACACGAATCGCCATCATAGCAGCCGCTCCCGTCGCAACTGTTGCATCCATTAAAATCACCTTAAAATCTTTAATGTCTTTCGGCAAACGTAAATAATAAAGTTCCGGTTCGCCGGTTATTTGATTTGTCTGAATCAGAATTTTGCCTATTCTGATGTCTTTGCATACATCACAAATAGCCTGTTCCATTGTTTCGCCCGCCCTTAAAATTGACACACCACAAATTTTCTGGCAGGCAAGACGTTGACCTGTAACGTAGTACAAACGGTAAAATGAGAATGATAGCATATAATTTTTTATATTTTCTTGACTCACCTTCATACGTCACTCCTTGTGGCGTTTCTACAGCCATCGGAGTGAATGGGAATAAACTTAAAGCGTACTCAATAACCAGACGAATAAGTCGTTTCGAATAGAATATAAATTCGTCGCGAGATGTGTTCTTATTTCGTATGAACGTATGCAAGCCCTTGATCTGAAATAGCATGCAAATCGGAATAATATACAACATAAACATTTATAAGGCGAATGCATTTTAGCATTTTACCTGTGGTGTTGACGACAGCAGATGCAACGAATCGGGCATCGGCTGTCCAATGTATGAATTGGCCAGCGCCTCACGTAATTTGAAGCCACGCTATCAAGTTGTTGTTTAATAAATTGTCATTACTATAAAACAAGCTATAGTGAAACAATTTTGTGTATTTACCAGCTGCAACTGTGTATGCACGTGTTGAACAATGAGATGTATGGCAACTTTGTTATCGCCACCGCGTGGCACAATGATATCGGCATGTGCCATTGTTGGTGCAATATAGTTGCAATATGATGGTTTCACCATTGTTGAATACTGTTTCAGAACACCCTCCAAATCACGACCACGTTGTGATATATCCCTGGATGGGAGAAAAAATTTAGTCAACTAATTTGCAAGAATTCGAATGATGCATACCTTTTTAAGCGTCTAGCTAAACGTATGTCGGCATCTGTGTCTACAAACACTTTCATGTCCAAGAGTTTAAGTACTTCGGGATTGTGAAAGACGAGAATTCCTTCGAATATAATGACATTTGCACCATACATGGTTTTCTGTGAAAAGGTCTATCCGTTTAGCATAATTCTATGAAATTCCCTAGAATAACACTTACGGTTTGTGCCTCTCTCGAATGTGTTACAAAATTATAAATAGGAACTTCCACTTTTCGACCCTCCTTCAGCTTTGTAAGTACGTCTACCATAAGGTCAATATCAAAAGCGTCGGGATGATCGAAATTGTATTCATTTTGAACGGCTAAATCATGTTGTTTATCATTCAATATCTGTAAAATGAAAATAAATTACTAAAAGAAGAGCTGGCTGGGTGCATAAAAAGATAAGAAAAACCAACATCTAAATTGAGTATTAATAGCACCATCCGCAAATATGTACGCATAACGATTTGTTCTTCGTAGCGTTTTTACAACCACACACGACATTTGATAAATATTTTGATTGTTTAAATTTATTCGAACATCTCAATTGCTTACTTCATTGTTTCAAACTGAATTCGCATATTCTTGTTATTGAATCGAGCACGAGAGTTCTCAATTACACAACAATATGTGTATAAACAAAAATGCGAGAGAAGATACGTTTGACGCAATAATAATGATCAAGGCTACATATGAGATTCAATCAACGCCGATTGATATTAATTGAATCGGCTTCTAGCCAACTTTTGAAGCAGTCTGGGACAAATTGATGATACAGTTCACGAAGCAATTAATTACCTTATAGAAACAGTCCATTGAGAGCAATGTAACCCACGGCACGTCAAGACTTTCTATGATTTTCTGTGCTACAGTTGTTTTACCAGATGCACTGCCACCACACACACCTAAAAAATTCGTAGAAGATTCGTAATTAATTTATTTTCTTGCATAATGTAAATGCCATCAAATCAATAATAACCGAAAATTATCTTACCAATTACAAACGGTTCAACTTGTTGTCCGGCACAATTATACCATGGCGGTCGTCCGGCTGTGTAAATTGTGCGATTATTCGAACGGATTATTGATTCCGAAGGATTTGACGTTTTTTGACTCATCGATGTGGTACGTTGTCGTTGGCGTGTACGTTGCGGTCGTAATGATGAGTCTGAATTCGAGCGTGCCTGCTTGGCGGGTACTGTAGTTGGTGATGCCGGGCAGCAATAGTCAATACCATTGCTACCATTCGATCCGTTGCACATTCCATTGGCCGTTACATGATCAATAACGAGAGGTTCCAAATCATGCCGATCATTGACATCGCTACAATGTAAATTGAAATTACATTTTAATAGATGACTTAAATTCGGAAATGAGATAAGACATATCTATCTGTAGTGTATGATGAACGAGTTTACAAACAGAAGAACGAATGAAATTATTCTCTATTAAGGGCTGAACTAAGATCGAGAGTGAAATTTTTCGCCCAGTGATTTTATCAATAAAAATGGATACTTACTGTCGTGGAATATGTCACAAACGATGGGGAATTCCATAAGCTACAATCCGAGACCGGTTCCATAATTCTCCTCGGCCATTTTATGTATTATTTTTCGATTCCCCGGTCATTTGACATTTCACGATGAAATAACCGGGGAATCGGAAAAAATTACATAAAATGGCCGAGAAAAATTATGGAACTGTTTTCGGATTGTAACTTATGGAATTCTCCAGCATTCCCCACATATCAGTGATGTCAACTTTAGTTACATTTTAGTAATCGGTTATATTCGTTACATTTGTTTCGAGTAATCGTTACTTTGTAATCGTTACTTAGTAATCGTTACTTTTAAAGAAACACATAAAAAACTACAACGACAACCTACTCGAATGCGATAGTCCTCTTATTCACCATTCGTCGCTTCGACATAGTAGAGATGTTAGGAGGGCTTGTTCTCATCTTTTGCACTGTTTTACACAATGAAATTGCGAGACAGGCGGAAACCCAATCGTATCGCTCGGCCGCAAATTGTAGAGATATCGATCATTCTCTAATGGGCATGGTACGAAGTTAATCGTCAATTGCTGTGATCAATATCTTGGCTGACGGTTATCTCTGACTGCACTAACGGGTAAAAGACTTCGACAACTCTAGGCAATTGTGAACGAATCCGCTGACATATCGATCGTGTCGCTCCACCAAAGCATTGCAGAGATATCGACGGATCTCCGAAGTAGCACGAAGTTGACTATGGAATTGCTGTTGCCAATATTCCCGTTGACGGCTATCTCTTACCACCCTATGCACTAATCGGGAAACAGGCTTCCACCCCCTTTAGGCAATTTTGTGCCGAGTCAAGCAACACTTCAATCGTGTCGCTCCCCCAAAGGATTGCAGAGATATCGAGGGATTTCCGCACGAATACGAAGTCGATCTTAAAATTGCTGTGGCCAACATCTAGGTTGACAAGAGCATACGTTTTGTGAATGATTGTACTTTGACGGTTATCCCTGACACCCCTGTGAGTTGCGCGGAGAAAATGCTCCATTAGAGAATTTTGTTGCGAGTCCAGCAACACCTTGATCGTGCCGATCGGCTCAAGGATTCCAAAGATATCGTCGGATTCCGGAACTGCTGTGTGCCAATATCCAGTTTGACAGTTATTTCTGATCCCCCTGTGCACTGACCGAAAAAAAGGATTCATTGACCCATTAGACAATTTTGTGGTGAGTCCAACGACACCTCTATCGATTCACCACGTCAAAGGATTGCAGAGATATCGACGGATTTCCGAAAGAATACGAGGTGAATCGTTTCGTTCATTAATAGTATGCGATAGGAAATCGTGCTGGCTCGATACTTGCGCACTGCGCTTCTACCTGGTCTGCTCGATTACTCGAAGCTCGACTACTTGGACTGCTCGACTACTCGGACTGCTCGATTCTTGATTATTGAGACAATGTATATATAATAAGACAGTGTACCACTCGATCTACTTGATTCTTGCGCTTGTAGCTTGTAGCGAATAGCACACGGTATGGTATCTACTCTCAGGTAGAAGCGCAAGCATCGAGCAGACTGATTTCTTATCGCATACTATGAACGAAACCGCGTAATCATTCGGAAATCCGTCGATATCTCTGCAATTCTTTGGCGTGGCGACACGATCGAGGTGTCGCTGGACTCACTACAAAATTATCTAAAGGTTTGACGGATCCTCTTTTTCGTCAGTGCACAGGGGGGTCAAAAATAAGTGTCAAGAAGCATATCACTCACAGCGATTTCACAATCAGCTTCATACTATTTTCGAAATTCGTCGATATCTTTGGAATCCTTGAGCCGATCGACACGATCAAGGTATCGCTGGACTCCCAACAACATTCTCTAAGAGAGCATCTACCCCGCGTAGCTCACAGGGATGTTAGCGATAACCCTCATGATTCTATATCAGACTGTATACTACTTGGTATACTCGATTCTTGTGTACATACATGCGAGATTGCTTTGTTTGTTTGTTGTTCGGTACATATGTAACCGACTACTTTTTGTACTCGGTAGTCGTTACTTCCGATACTTATTAGTAACGACTACTTAAGTAACGGATAGTTACTTTTTTGACATCTCTACCACATATTCCACGACAGTAAGAATACATTTTCATGGAAAAAATCGCAGCGGCGAAAAATTTCACTCTCGAGATCAGTACTAGGCTTTACGATTTATGTAAAAGGCGGCACACGTACGAGAATGCAACAATTGACTGACTATTGATTTTGGCACAAAAATAACATTGAAAAAGCATCAGACGGGTGGTGGCGTTTCGCACAGTATTTTAGACAACATACGATATCGGTGATAAAAACTATATTTTCGAATTACATTACATACGTATACTTATGTACGCATTTGGGACGATATATGTAATACGCAAATGAGAACATATCCATTTGCGTGAGTCAACAATTCGAATAAGCAAGACACCTCTGAAAAACGCCGCAACGATGCAGATAGTAAGATTTTTTCAACAAAACGCCCTTTCCTGGTCGAAGATCACCGAAATTAGGTTACATACTTACTGCGTAAAAGTGTGAACTTGACTTCTGGGAAGGCAAACAATTTAGCACTATAAATAAAATATGTACTGCGTTAATGGTCGAGTCTGATCTCCATCCGCTCTTTTCCGCTTGGAAATCGGGACATTTTGAGACAGAGAACTAAGATACTAACATACATCGTCTTACTAAACGAAATAAATGGCTTCCGTCATCCAGATCCCAAGCCCTTATTTTATTATGTTTAGATGTTGCACATGCAGTCCCTGTGGCATGGGTTAAGAATAATGCCTCCGCTTCCTCCGGCGTGTCGTAGAAGGCGACTAATGGGGCAGGGGAGAATAAAACTGTCCTGGGCTTCGTACAAATCACCACAATTGCGCGCCACGTTGTTTGTGCTAAATTGTGTGGATATGAAGGAAGCTTAATATAAATTGACCCCTGTGGTGTTGGGGTTAGAATTATGCCACAGCGTTCCCGGCTTGTCGTAGAAGGCGACTTGAGGGATAGGGTGTGTAGGCTTGTAACTTGCATACCTGAAACTAAACTACACTCGAAACATTGAACGAGCCTCGGATACCACGGACTGATTTACCGGCAACGACCTTTGGCTACAAACAACGGACTACGATTGGTTTTTGGAACGTTCGAACGATGTGGGGCGAGTGCAGTAGTACAAGACTCACGGAAGTCGAACGGGAAATGACCGCATATAGAATTTCGATATTAGGACTGAGCGAAACAAGATGGGCTGGATTGGGAACGACCTTATCACCTAGTTCCCAAACTGTGCTGCTCTACTCTGGTAGTGAACTTGAAGCCTCACCCAGAATGGCTGAGTCGGCATCCTTTTGAACAAGGAAGCTCGCCAATCTCTTATAGATTGGAGGCCTATTTCCGACCGAATAATAACTGCCAGATTCAAGTCCAGAGTAAGGAACATTACTATAATTCAGTGTTACGCCCCGACAGAGTCAGCCGACCAGCATGCTTAGGACGCCTTTTACCACCTGCTTGGCGACACCTTTGACAAGGCTCCCAGAGGTGATATAAAAACTATTATGGGGGATATCAATGCTAAAGTTGGGTCTGACAATGTTGGATTGGAACATCTTATGGGCAATCACGGTCTGGGTGTTAGGAACGACAATGGTGAGTTGTTCGTAGAGTTCTGTAACTCTCGTCAGCTTGTCATTGGCAGCACCTTGTTCAAACACAAACCTTGCCATTAAGCAACCTGGATATGGCCAAACAGAGAACCAGATTGACCATATAGCCATCTCCAAAACATGGAGGAATTGTCTCATGGACGTCAGGGCTAAGCGTGGTGCTGATGTAGGCAGCGATCACCAACTTGTCATCGCAAAAATTCGCTTGCGGACCGCTGCTATTCGTCGCACACAAAACGAGCGTGTGTTGCCACGATTCAATGTGCAAAAACTTAAAGAGCCGTCAACAATGCGCGCAGTTTCTAGCGCACTGTTTCCCAACAGGTGGTCCGCGGACCGAAGGTGGTCCGTGAGAGACCCGTAAGTGGGCCGCGAGATACTAAGGGGACTCTCTCTCGATTACCGTAACTCCTAGTGGAGCATGGTGCGTTGATGACTACCGTGTGTAGTCATCAACGTTACAAAGACAATTGAATTCGGAGTGTGATACGGTTGTCAGCCATACCACTTCCTAGTCGCATTGTTAGTTTATTATTCTACGATAAGAATATTTCTTATCATCTTCTTCTGAACAATAAATTTTGCGACGAGTCGTGCCGAGTTTGGAAACTCGTTTCTCTATGAGTGTCTATTTCACAGAGTGGCGACCGAACGATCACGGCCACAGAGCACGACAAGGGGACTACTTCTGAAAAATTAGTTTTAATCGTGATTAATTAAAATAACAGGCGTGAGCTTTGAAAAATAATATAGGTATTAAAGATAAGAGTCATCATATACTGCCCAATCGATTGTACAATAAAGCTCATTTTCTCAGGAGAAAGCTGATTTTCTCTATTGAAGTCGGTAATGGAACCTAAAAAAATTAGCTTTATTGTAGAATCGATTGGACACTCTGTGGGGTCTCTAAAGTACTGAATTCTTTCGTTATTAGGTATGTGGTCGATCTGAAAATACGATGTGAGCAGACCTTTAGTTAAGTTGCATAAGGCTCAGTGGTCTCAGTCTACATTGTATCGGTGATTTTCGTGAAGCAATGCATTTTTTCTCACATAATGTGACACTATTGTCTCTATTTAATTGTTTTTATTTCCTATTTAATTGATGCAGTGGCACAGTGTCCAAATCTTGCCACAGTATCATTTGAAGACAAACCATACTAGTAGTAATCAATCACCTCCAATCCTTCGTCCAACAAGATAAAATTAATCCGGTAGAACCGCATTCAATGAATTAATATCGGACAAAGTTAGGCGCCTTTAACTCTCAAAGTTAAGTGTATCTGTCCTGTTCTGAACAACACAAAAAATGTCGATACTACTGCCTGTGCCTATACTTTAATTTTGGTAGTTACTACGGTAATATGTATATATTTTGTCGAAGGTATAAGAGTGGTCATTAAAAATGGACAAAAGTCGGTACTTAGTTACTCGATGAAATTTTACATTGCAGGTTTTAAGTTTTTCTAAAGCCGGCCCAATTTAGCGTGGTGTTCGCCGTACCACGCAAAAGAAAAAGAGTATAAATGAATTTTATCGCCACTTGCGTGATTCGGTGAATTCAACTCGCTGACGGTTCGTTGATCTTTTGAGGGTGGTTCAACTGAACTGTTGCGCGTGGTTCGGCAGAACTTTTTAGCGCGTGTTTCGACAAAGCCTATGTAGAGTCTGCTTAAAATTATTTCAATACGAGGCGGTGACAGAGGACGAATGTGTCTTTTTCTTTCCGACCATTTTTATCATAAATTGTCCACTTTGATGTCTTTAAAAAAAATTAATAAAAAAGTCTAGACCTAAATGTAGAATAAAAATTGCGAAATTCCCTGCATTAAAAAATATGGTGGTCCGTAGTGATTTATGTTCAATCAAAGTGGTACGCAGTCATTTGCGAGTTGGGAACCACTGTTCTAGCGCATTGTGCGAGGTAGCTAATGCACAAACACCAGATGCTTCTTCTATTGATGATATATGGACCATTGTGAAGGAAGCTTTTCTATCGTGTGGCGAAACATTTGTGGACAGACTACAGCGAGGTAGAAGACCATTTATCAGTGATGATACATGGTCTCTGATAACTGCACGGAAGAGAATTAAAGAGCAAATGAAGTCGGCTACTGACAATTCAGTTAAGCAACAACTGAGGACCGGGTAGAGTTCTCTTCAAAAAAGAGTGCAGAAGAGCGTTAGACGCGATAAACGAAACAACATCAACGCGTTAGCCTTGGAGGCAGAAGATGCGGCTTACCGTGGTGACAGTGGAACCCTTTACAAGCTCATAAAGCCACTGACTGGCAAATCTGTTACCAATGAGCATCCTCTAAAAGATAATGACGGGTCTCTGCTAGTCACAGATGAACAACAACCGCGTTGATGGAGAGAGCATTTCATGGAGGTTCTTAATAACAACTTTAACCCTTCAAGCCCATCTCCACCGAAGGCAGTAAGTCTTCCGCAAGCGGCCAGAATTAACACCGGCGTACCATCCAAGCTGGAAATAACCAAGGCCCTTCAATAATTTGAAGCAGGTAAGGCCCCGGGGGCAGACGGTATCCCGATGGAATTTTTGAAAGCGGACATCAACGCTACAGTGGATATTCTTCTTCCCCTGATCCAAGAGTGTTGGACAACCGAGACTCTCCCTCAGGAATGGAAAAAGGGCGTCATTATTAAAATCCCCAAAAAAGGTAGTCTCAAGGATTGCAATAATTGGCGTGAAATCAGTCTCCTCCCTGCAGTCTCTAAACTGATGGCCAAAATAATCTTGGACTGGATCAAGAAAACGATCGACCGCACTTTGAACAATGAACAAGCTGGATTTCGTGAGGGTTTTTCATGTAGCGATCATATCAACACCCTCCGAATTATTATTGAACAATCCGCTGAATGGAGATCCCCGTTACATCTATTGTTCATTGGCTTCGAGAAGGCGTTTGACAGCGTCGACCGGGCTTATATCTGGACAGCCTTACGTAGGAGAGGCATAGGAGAGAAACTTATTGCCATCATAAAGGAGTCCTATAACGGAGTCCAATGTCACGTGTTGCACAAGGGCGAATTGTCTAGTCCTTTTGAGGTGAATAATGGAGTTAGACAAGGCTGTATTTTATCACCAATACTGTTCCTTATTACCATCAACGACGTAATCTGCGACGCTCTAGGCGACCATAAAAGTAAGGGTATCAGGTGGAAATTATTCGATTGCCTTCCGCACCTGGACTACGCGGACGACATTTGCCTTCTCTCAAACGCACCAGATAATCTGGCTCAAATGACGGATGCTTTGCATCGTGAAAGTCGAAGCGCTGCCTTAAAAATTAATGCCGCTAAGACTAAATACATGAGCTTGTCATCAGGAGGGCAAAACACCATTTCTATCTCCGGACAACCGATAGAAAAAGTCGAGGACTTTACTTACCTTGGAAGCGTAGTGACCGCGGATGGTGGGGCTGATGCCGATGTAGAGTCGCGTATAAATAAAGCCCGAGCAGTATTTTTCAGCCTGACTCCTCTCTGGCAAAACCACAACATCTCCAGAAATACCAAACTCTGGATCTTCGAAAGCAATGTAAAATCTGTGCTTTTATATGGGTGTTCCACGTGAAAGGTGACCAGTAACATTACCACCAAACTGCAAACTTCCGTGAATCAGTGCCTACGACGCATCCTACAAATTCGCTGGCCTGAGGTTATATCTAACGACGACCTCCTCAAAATTACTCGCCAAAATAGGATAGGCATCGACATCAAAAGGCGAAAGTGGCAGTGGATAGGTCACACACTTCGAAAAGAGCCAATAAACATTGCTAAACAGGCTCTAGATTGGAATCCTCGGGGAACCAATGCTAGCCGTCGTGTGGGACGACCCAAAAATACATGGAGAAGATCTGTTGAGGCAGAAGGAAAATCTATAGGCAAATCGTGGGACCAGCTAAAGGCGATGGCTGCTAATAGGTAGAGGTGGAAAAGAGGCGTAGTCAATGCCCTATGCCCCACTAGGGGTTAAAAGGAACCAGAGAGAGACATGCAGGCCCCTCTGGAAAGATAATGGAATTTAACAACGTCCGTCTAAAAGGGATAAATTTAGTGACAAAGCTGACAGTTTCGTCTGCTTGGGACAGAGAGAATGAAGGCTTGGGAGGATGTATAACCCACCAAGAACAAGTAGGCCAAGCCTTTTCCTGAGCTTCACTCAAGTCATATGTCAAAATGAGACATTGATCAAAACTTCAAGTCGATAGCGATATTCTACCGAAAGTTATGGCCGAATTAAAATATCAAGGAGGGGTAGTTTGTATGGGAGGTAGGGGGACCCGTTGTCCGATTTGGCCCATTTTCAATACCGTCCAAGATTTTAGCAAAACAAACATTTGCCCAAAATTTCAAACCGCTTCATTATTTCGGGAGTTATCTAACAGACAGACACACGGACAGACAGACAGACATGGCTTATTCGATTCAGGGACCGACCCTGATCATTTATATACATATATACTTTGCCATACCTCTGGAGGCTCCTTTGAGGTGTTACATAATATTGGCGTAACAAAAACAAGATAGCCTATACCATCTTATGGGTATAATAGGGTATAAAGATCATAATTAAATTCCCACGAAAACGGAAAGTTTCTAATGTTTATAAATACACATCAGAGTCAATTGATATTTTTGCTTTGTCACTTGCGTTCAATGCTGTCGGCAATTAATCATTGCATTAACAATCAATCCAGCGACTTGCATTGAATAAAATTTGCGACATTGCCCCGACCTGCATTATGTTTCAGTGTCAAGTGCACTGAAACGTGTTTTCTTAGCTAATCAACAGTTTTATGAATTTCCTTTGGACAAAAAAAAGAGAGAAAGAAAGGCGTAACTGGCAGTAGTTTATCAGATTTCTATTAAATGTATAAATACAAGTACATTATGTATGTAATTCAGAAGAGTTATGAAATAAACGTGTTTAAAGTGTGAAAATAAAATGCAACTCAAGACTTGAACAAATTTTGCAGTTTGTATGTATAATTAGCTCACGTAAAATGTGTTTGGAGACGAAATGTTTGCGCACTCTGGTTCTGCAGCTGAATATACGCTTGATTTATCATTATAACAAAATAATGGATATTACGTAGCACTTTCTTGTTAAATACCTCAGGAAATTTAACACTTCCCATTCGTAAAAAATTAGGGGGATGCTGGATTTTTGCATGAGCCTTCCTTTCGAAAGGTGTATGGATAAATTTGCAGCTCGCTCGCTCGATGGTTTCTGAATAAAATGTCAAACGACGTAATCGTAATTTTAATTTGTAACGGGTTTTTTAAATTATAACGTTTTTTTTTTTTGTAATGTGCTGACCACTATATGGCGGGACTTATTTCCTTCTAAATTTGATCGGTCCGTCCGCTAGTGGGCAGCACAATAGTTTTTTTAGTTTGCTCATCTGCCATTGGGCAGCACTATCGTTTTGTGAAATATTCGATCGCTGCAATCTCTGACTTGCAGAAATTGAAGAGGAGTTTCGTTCTCTTTTGATTTTCATCTTTCGACCGAAGCGGACGGGGCTGGCCTAGCAGGAGCATTAATTTTGAACCTTTACTTGACCAAGGAAAGAAAGAATTTTGTGAGTATTTTTCCAATAAACCAAAATTGTGTGAATTTTTATACACTCTCGATTATTTTGTATTTTTGGTTCGTTTAGTGAAGGCTGATTTGGTTTTTTTTTCACAATTCATCTAAACATTTGGACCGTTGAGCTGGATCGGCTAACTCGATTTTGGTATTGAATCAGCTACCTCGATTTTTGAATTCGAATTGGAACTTGGATCGGATTGGATTATTGACTAACGATTTTCGAATTGTATTTTGCATCGATATAGGAATATTGTGATTGGAATCGGTTATCCCGGCATTGGATTGTAAAACGAATTGTTTGGCATTCTGAACATTTGGTTGGAAATCGGGTGAGTAAATTTTTAAAGTGCATTGTGAGTGAGTTGTGAGAAAATGGAAAAATTTATACTGGCCCAATAGCTTAAAGAGTGATCAGCTCGATCTTTCGTACAAAACCTTCAAGGAAGGCCCGGTTCCTCAATCTAAAGATTATGTTAGGTTATTGAAAAAATCAATAAATTGTGTGAAAGTTTCGCGTAAAATCACGATAAAACGGTGATTTTTTTAACGGGTGATGAAACGTAACTTAAAATCCCGTATTTCAAGGAGAACCACGTTGAAATCTTCGAAAACTTGCTAATAAGGTTTCAGTCAGAATTAGACGCATTGCTTGTTGATAATAACTCAAGCACGTTTACGACTATAGAGGGTGAAAAAAAACTGATTTTCGTTACCTACGCTCGCTGGTACATATTGGTACAATTGTCCGACGTCGATAAATTACATTATTTAAAATCGACTGTCACGAGAGAGCCAAGTAGTCTTTTAAAGAATATTCCTATTACGGCGGAAAATTATAAATTGGCATGGAACACTCTAAATGAGCGCTATGATAATGAATCTCAAACTTTTGAATGTATAATTAAAACATCTTTTGGGTCTTAATAAAGCATCGGAAACGGCTTCTAGTTTAGAAGAACAGTGGAAAGTGTCGAATCGATTAATTTGTAGCAAATAGAAAATTTGTGGGACCCAGTCGTTGTATATTTGACGACACAAAGGTTGCCTCAACAAACGAGACAACTGTGGGAGCAGCAACAAGCTTCGGCAGCGCAGTTACCCACTTTTGTGATAATATCAAAGGCTTTATTCGTGATTGATTTAGAGCCTTAGAAGCTTCAGGTGTTGATTCAAACAAGCTTAACAGAAGTGGTTCATCGTTTGTTTCGCGTAATCATTATTCGTTCTCCGTGGACAACCCGATATGTCAAAAATGTCGAGAACATCATTTTCTTCGCTTGTGTCCTCAATTCCAAAATGATAACCAGCACAAAGCAAAATTTGATTTTGTGAAAAGACATGGTTTATGTCTAAATTGCCTATCGAAAGGTCACATATAGTTTTTGGATCAAGGCTTGCAGCAATCGTCGTGGCTTGCGAAAAAGGGCCATCAACGCTAGCATCGCTGAGGTCGGAGACTGCAAGCAAACTTCTAGAAATGGTCAAGTCAATTTTACTCGGGTTCCTCGAACTGGTCACAATATACCACTTAATGCTTTGGTTTTGAGTATTCTTAGTCTTATTCCTGCACAACCAGTCGATTCAATAATTTGCGACCAAATTGAATGTTGGTCCTCTTCTGCAAAATACAAAACTAGCAGGGACATTAAATTGTAGATCTACGCATTATTTATCAGACGAGAGTTGAACTATGTTACGAGGTGTATTAGTATATTGATTTGCCTCTGCTGGAATAAAAGGGGAGCCCTCACACGAATTTAAGAGTTTCAGGTCGAAATTGAGCCTTCTGAAGATATTAATAATGATGCGGAAATTCTGGGAATTAGAAGAAATCGACACAAGCACTCCGTTATCAAAAGAAGAAGCTTGCGAGGAATTCTATACGAACACTGTCACCAGAAGGGAGGATGGACGCTATCACGGCTACCTTTTGAAAAAGAACATGCACGAAATTCATTGGTATTTTCGAGAAATAAGGCCATCACGAATTGGTTGCGAACGGAGAAGCGATTCGAGAAAAGGTCTATCTTAATTGTCTACAACACTGTTTCCCAACAGGTGGTCCACGAAAGACTTGTAGGTGATCCGCGGTAGAGTCAGAACACGACTTATAAAAAAAGTTTTATTTTCTTGTAAATATGTAATTGAAATTACATGCCAAAAATGGGCCTTCAACGACATCAAATCCACTATTTTCAGACCTTAAAACCTTGAAGCTAATTTTCAGTCTGCATTTCGTAACGACAAGTCTTGTAGAGTAGTGCTTTTTATTGCAATAATGTTAAATCCTAATGGGGAATAGGGGCGTTCGTAGGAAATATTTTGAAGGAGTTTTCGGAAACAAAATAAGCAGCATATCAAGATTTATTAATTAGGTACATGAATACATCAATTCCAAATTCCAAAAGCGGAAACAGCCAATCTTCACTAGCTACAGTGGGAGAGCATTAAACATGCTTAATCCAAGGATACAGGCCAGACCAAACCACTTTACCGCTCAGTGTTCCTTGCTGTCCGAGATAAAAATTTTACTCGCGGGTCGCAAGTAAGCCTGTTCATCCACAGACTTAGAGGAGATTGGCTGAGCCAGGGCGGGTTTTACTCTCAATGGTTCTCCTGGGCAGTGATCAAATTGCCGCCCTTCGTCACTTGTTATACGTGGAAGTTCGCACTCGCATTCGAAGTGGATGTACATTATGTGATGTTAAGGTTTCCACGGAGCTACTCAACAAATGCAGACACGCAGATTTCTGGGTTTAAACGGTGGCGCCATTTTAGGATAGTGAGGCCAAGAAGAAAAAAAGTACAAATAAAAGATTTAAATAAAACTAGCGCTAAATATGTATGTATGTATGTATATTCTATCACTCCCGATTCTATATATAATAAGTTTCCGCCACAAGTTCCAACCAAAGCCCGTTGGCAATTAGCAGGCTGAGTAGGTAGAAATCTAAGGGAGTCAGAGGGGAATTAGCAGTAAGTTAAGTAAGTTGAAACCTAAGGCAATCATTTTAGGGCGGCATTTTTAACTTCATTCAAACACCTTGTGTTCGGAGGAAAAATTAAAAGTTCGGCGACAATAGTTTATTCTGATTTTAGAGATGCTAGCTAATTCGAGCCTTTTTTAGCTAGCCCTAGTGAACAATTTAGGAATCAAGGATCAATCGATAAATTGTAGGGTTGTAAAAATTGCAAACCGACTTCAATTTCTTCGAATAAGAAAATAATTAAAATTAACTTGTTAGATGATTTCTGACAGAATGCCCTTTGGCGTAATTTTTTTCTTTATTTATATAATTTTTCCCATCGATCATATAATTATAACCAGCTGAAATTGTAGGATGCTTGGTGTTTTTGAAGGATTGTATTTTCATAGTAGGCCATGAAATTAAATGACAATTGAAAAATAAAATAAAATCGGTCATTTTTCCTAGTGGTACGTCAAGCGCTTTTATGTTCCTGGTTTGGTTTTGTTATATTCCCGTGGTCAAATTACGCGACTAGTCATCGACGTTTAGAATTAGGTTTATTCCACACGAGCGTGGTTCGCGTCAAGTGTTTTTCCGGGGTGTTTGTGAGGTGTGACGCGAGAAAATCCATTTCAAGATATCACGACACATTCGATGGTTGTTGGCTGTTGCTAAGGTGTCGGTAGGAAAAAACGTGCGTAGGTGAGTACACTGAGCTTGTAGTTGCTTGTATTGTTGTTATACTAATTGTGTAAGCTCTGATTTATGGCAGACTATGTTTGCTGTGTGTACAGCACGGAAAATTACCAAGAGGTATTCTAAGATTCAGTATTGAGTGAGTGTTGTATGGAAAGGTTGTGGTTTCCCCCTTTCCGGAAAGTTATGATAGTTTGAGAGGTTGTGGTGTCTCCCCTCTCAGTGAGATGTTTAGAGCCGTGTGGGCTTCACCTCGGAGTTGGTCCCCTCCGATTGAGTCGTTGAGAGGTTGTGGTCGTCCCGCTCTCAGCGTTGTGTTTGTAGAAAGGTTGTGGTGTCTCCCCTTTCTACTTGTGATAAACTCGAGAGGGTGTGGTGTTCCCCCTCTTTGCACAGAGTTTACGTTTTGGAGAGGTTGTGGTGTTTCCCCTCTTCATGTTGTATTGACGTTCGTAGAAAGGTTGTGGTGTCTCCCCTTTCTATTGGTGGTAAACTCGAGAGGTTGCGGTGTTTCCCCTCTTTGCACAGAGTTTACGTGTTGGAGAGGTTGTGGTGTCTCCCTTCTCCATGTTGAGTTGATGTTTGAAGAGGTTGTGGTGTCTCCCCTCTTCGTGTTGTGTGATTGAGAGGTTGTGGTGTTCCCCTCTCTGAAATGTGAGTAGAGGCGCGGTGCTCCGTTCCGGAGTTGATCCCCCTCTGTATTAGCTAGGAGGTTGTGGTTTCCCCCTCCGCATTCTACCATAGAATACCTAATGAGAATGTTTTCGCCAGAAGTTGTGTGCCTTAGGTAGAAAGGTTTTACTTCTGGATATAGAAGAATGAGGATGGTAGTGAAGTGGGATTGAACCAAGGAGAAGCAGCCGAATCAACCGATACATCCATCCTGCGTCTACCTCGCATTGCCGTTTGAGTACCTGAGCCAGAATCAACCGATATAACGAGAAGCCGATGACCGATGCTGAGACGACGACGCCGACAAGTGGTTCTCCTTCGCTCTCCTCTTCTTCCTGTTTGTTGGCCGGGCCAACATAGATATTTGAATTATAATTCGTTTACGTTTCAAATTACTTGGTATCTTCAGTGCATGTAACTGCAGGCTCATTGGTTGTCTTTTTCTCATTACAGATGGTATCAGGCGGTATAGATCAGGTGAGTATCGTATTTTATGCATACAAATGTCCAGTACGCCATGTTCATTAAAAAAAAAAGAAATTTAATAATTATATATCAAAGTAAAGTTTTAGTGTCTTACAAAATTAGCTGAAAGTTCGTGAGGCGGCAAAATTTGGAACTGGCGATAAATCTGCCTTTTACCGGTTTTTCAAAGTATAATTTATTGTTTTTGTCTAGCTTATCAAAATCGGCTCCTGATTCCTCATATTTCACATAACTTTAAATTTAATGGAAGTTTCAGAAATATGCCGCCCCTCAAAGTTTGCCGCCCCGTGGAGTTGCACTGGTTGCCCAAATAGGAAATTCGGCCCCAGGGTGAGCCACCGCTAACTATTTTAGTTTGATGACACCTACCCTTATGAACATAAAGGGAAGACACTTTGTACCTATTCGCCGCGACCGGCTCTAATTTTTACTCTATTTGTATGAGCCATTAAAAAAACCATGATAAAGACTTTACGTTAAATTAACGAAATATTAACGTCATACAACCACACTAATTTCCGTTTAATATTAATTTCGCTCTTAAATATATGTCATAGAAAATTGGTGGTCTGTAGCGATATATTGTTAGGCTTAGCGGTCCGCAGACATTTGTGAGTTGGGAACCACTGGTCTACAAGAATACGCTAAACTGTTGTGCACCCCACTGAATAGGCCAAACGGTATTTTTGATAAGGTTTCAAGAAAATCTTTATAACGGCAACTCCGGCTAAAAAATATTGTGAGTCGAAATCGGAGCCTATACAGTTCTGAAAAAGTAGCCAGATTTGTAAGCCATACGTTCATCCTTAAGGGTGCTACGGAGGCTAAACCTTTACTTTCACTAATATCTATATTTCGTACTGACGAAGACTTTTGTTTAGAATAAGCTGAGCATACGTACAGCATTTTCACCTATCGTACAGCATTGGGAAATGTACAGCAAAGTGTACAGCATTCGCCATCCCACCCAATGACTCACTCAGTGTCGGTTACTCGTACATATTTATCCATAATTTAAATTTTCAGCATATATACTTATAGCATGGTTGTTTACACTGGAAATAAAATGCTTTAAGCTTATTTATTGGATAAAATGTATGAGTAACTGGTATTCAGTCTTCTCTGCTTTTAAGGTGTAAAGTTTGACTCCTGTAGGTACCATGTACGATCGATATTTAGTGAAAAAACCGCAATTTTTTTGGCCATCGATCATTCTTCATATCTTGGGGACCCTTCTCTGTTTTTCTAAAATCCGGCAAACTTGTAGAACGACTTGGCGCTCACATTTGCTACAAATGACACGGTCTATCCCGCGTTCGGAAGTTACGGCTGCCCAAATCGCCTTTTGAATTTTCTAAAATTTTCGAAAATTCTCCATAACTTGGAAATTCCCTATCAACCTCTATAGGTAAAAGCATACTAAAGAAATTACTCTGGCAGGGGTTTTTTAGTTAAAGGTTTTTTTCCACAAAATGTCCTTCGAATCAGTTAAATTGGCGAGCCTAGGAAACTGACGTAGCTTCACTAATGTAACAATGAAGAATTGCTTACTATCCTCCAGAAATATTGCAACCAGGACAAGCAACCCTTCCACTGCCCTGGAGGTTCTCCTTAGACTCCACTCCGTAGCTACATTGAAACTGTGCCTGGAAAGCTACCATATGTGTATAATCTTATTTCGAGTACTCTTCCCTGTTAAGCTTTTCGTCTTAACACATTACGTTTGTGCTTCAAATTCAATTTATTGCCAGAGAGAACCAGTGGCGTAGATAGCTTTTCAGAAGGGATCAGTGATCAGTATATTTTTTTTCGGCACAAGAGAAAATCATTAAATTGAGGAGTTCTAAATAAGGAATATAATGTATAGTCACCTCCCTATTGTTTCAATATTTTTTACCTAATAAAAATTTCCTTTGATTGTTTGAGGTCTACTGACTAGATCGAAAATGGGCTGTGGCTTGAAGGTTTTGAAATGGTACAATTTTGCTTGTTAAGCTGAGATTCGGAAAGAATTGGTTTGGCACAGGGAAGTAAATATTTTACGTCGAACAACGTAGCATAATCCTCACCTTAATGTTGGTATACCTACTTTATTGAAGTTGGACTAGAGACTCCTGAATGATACGCGGAAGCTTAATCCCGTCAGGCGACAAAGCATCTTTGGAAGAACTGAGAAGTGTATAGTATCGCCTGAAATTATCAGTATGCAGAATACGTTCTAAACCTTGAAAGTTCGATTCTGGAAGGCTGTGGGTGAATTTTAAATTAAAGGTTCGTCTGCAATACCGAGTGCAAATGTTAAGAATCGTTCGTGTACTGGAGATGGATGCGGTCAAAATAGGCCTCAGTGAGTGGTTTGTCTGTAGCATACAATAATGTTCTGCAGAACGAGGAAGCAGGACGTAAAGACACTGAGACCGCCCCTGTGAAGTAATACCGAAAGATGGTCTGGCAGATAAGTGAACGAGATGGTTGTGATTTTAATCGTTAAAAATCGTACATGCCTGGTAGCATGATGCAGTATTGTTTACGCAAGTAAAGTAAGTTAGTAAAGCATGAATATGTGCCGTAATGCCGCTAGAACCCTAGTGTATCACTAGATTATCTCACAATGCTGATTTTCGCTATAATGTTAAGTTATCTTAGTGTGCTTCAAGTACCTTGGCTCCATGGTAAACAACGGAGCTATATGCTAAAATGCCACTGAAGCTAAAGGGCAAGTTGTACAAAACGGCTGTACGTTCCGCACTCATGTATGGATCAGAATGCTGGAATGTATGAAGGTTACGCGAAACAAATGACAACGACTGAAATGAAAATGTTACGCATGTCAGTTGGTGTAACGAAAAGGGACCACATCAAGAGTAGCTACATCCGAGGCAGCTTGTCCATAGACCAACCAATCACCGAAAACCTCGAAGACCGACGAATGGATTGGTATTGCCATGTTCAAAGGCGTCCGCCTAAGAACCCCGCAAAGAGAGCGATATCAATGGAAGTTCCACTTGATGGACCCAAGGCCAGAGGCGGACCGAAGAACACCTGGATGTGTCAAATGAAAAAGCAACAACAACGCATTGGTCTCGGCGATGACATGATCCAAGATAGAGCTGCCTGTAGAAATATGCTGAGATATTACTGCCAAAACGGGCGATGTGCCTACACCGCAGGTCGAGCAACGCGAAACCATGGAGCGGTATAAAGAACGAGGCAAGGAAGAAGAAGAAAGTTAAGTTATCTTAGTAAATTCCAGCTGATCTGCTCTTGTGGTTATTATTCTTTCTCCAAATCGGCGTGAAGGGGAGGGGCTGAGGCCTTGCCTGAAAACCGAATACCGCAAGTATGTGTACAGCATTGGATCTTCTGAAGTCTGGTCAGCTTAGTTTAGAAGCGATGTTTACTCAAATTTTTGTTCAAATTTCCTGGGGCAAAATTAATAGATGAACACTGAGGTGAAAAAAAACATTTCTTATTGACTAACATGCAAATTTCGGAATGAAAATGAGGTCATAATTGAAATTTGAAAATTTATTCGAAAAGCGTCATACGCCTTTCTCTGGCAAAAATGTCTTCATTTATTACCAGCCGAACTATAACGAAAAAAAAAATGCATATGATATCTAATCAATCCATATTTGCGTAATTTCATTGTTGAACTAGACACCGACTCTATTGCTGAATCTAGACGCCAGGCGCTTGAGTTCATTGCTCTGAAACTGGGGATGATTGCGCCAATAAGAATGATGTGGGCGTGGGTCATTCAGTAGCAGCCAAAAGAAACAAAAGACGTAAATGATCAATTAAAAACGTACTATTGTTATCTTAATAATACGTTATTACGTTAGATTTATAACAACGCAATTGCACGTGAGATTATTGCATTGGCATTGAACATAATTACGAAAATTGATAAGGAGATTAGAGACTCAACGGAAATCGTTGTTACCACGTTTTCTCCTCCTTCATTATTCAACATTTACGAGTGCATAACTCGAACTCGAAGGATTAAATGTTTAATGTCATAGAAATGCGAGAAAAAAACCGAGCAACACAATCATGTAAAAAGAATCAAAGCTATTTTAAGTCGACGAATCCTTAGAATAGTTGATGGTATGCTCAATCTAAAATTTAGAATGAACGTTGTTTTGAACGATATGTAATTTCTATGGTAGAATATGAATATGCTTGCGTTTCAATCAATGTAAAGCCGTCCTTAGATCAATTTCCCTTTTAGAATTATGTATTTAATTTAGAGATGCATGGAAAATAGCCATTTTTTCCCATTGTTCCATACATTGTTTGATTTCTCAGTTCGTCAATTTATAAAGCCACCAAGAGGTCAGTGCATTTCAATCTAAAACCGATCCAATCGTTGTTTATAATGTAAGTCGCGATTAATACTCTAAACTTGAACTCGCAAACAAATTAAAAAAAAAGACCATAAAAAATTTGCATCGCACATATTATCAAATTATTATGAAAGTACAACGCAGTTTTCGTTTTCATATTCATTGGCCCATCACAAATATAAATGTGTACAAAAAAAGATGATAAGAGAATTTTGCTTGAATTATCACGTTTGTGTATTCCACGAATTCTCCATTATGCAGAATTAGATATTAAAATGTATACATTACAAATAAACAGTACATCAAGCAAAGAAGAAAAAATGTAGTTAACATCCTCACATGCAGTATCACAAGTATTTGGACACCGTACATGCTCAGTCTTAAAAAAAATTGAAGAAACGTCGGAATCCAATGCGACAATAGAAGCAGCCGTTTCATTGTCTTTCGTCGCTGTAGTACTCTAAACTATAAATTTGAGTTTGAATATTTATCGGCGAAACGAGTGTGGCTTCACCATACGGTTAATCGTGTGAGCTTCCAAGCTGGCGGCTTCGCATAACCCGAGCCTCGAAGGGACTAGTTAGGGAGAACGGCCTTGGTGGAAGATGCCTACGCGCCTATATCTAACTAGTTTGTGGATTGATGACCACACGGCCCGAATCGCATTGCAGACTAGTATACTGAAGGGGCCGCCCGGATTTGAAAAGCAGCGCTACGAGTCTGCTTTAAGCAGACGAGTAGTCACAGGTCCAACGAGCCTGGGATGTGCACATCTGAATTTGTACGTGAGGTCTAACCAATAGGGGGCCGAAGGAGGATCACACCTGCTATAAAGAAGTCTTTAGCGAATAGTGTACCTCGGGGATGGGTGTGCCCAGGGGACCATGGTCCTTGCCCATCAAAGTGTTGGCGTCGAGGTGGCTGTAGGTTGTTACCCGAGACATCGAGCTGGTGATGCAGCCCCGGGGTTGGGTTCCTGAATGTCAGTGCATTCACTGGATGGAGAAATCCCCATCTGACAATAAGACCTTGTCAGTACAACTTAGAAGGTCCAAACCGCCCGAAGGACCGGGAGATAAAGCCGTAACGGCTAGGTGCTCCCCTGACGGTATACCTCGCAGATGGTATCTATGTCGCGGTTACGTGACCTTGTCCTCCAGTTTCGAAAGCCCAGCAGCTGGTGGGCGTCTTCACCTACGGTGTTCTCCCAGCGAGCTCTCGGTCGTCCACGCAACCTCGCTTTGTCAATTCGTTGTGCGTTCATCACTTTCTTTGGCATCCGAATTCAGTTGTCGAAAATTGCTTGTCGAGGAATATTTAGGCGCGGTGCCTTCGCCTAGAAGTGGCGTTCAACTTCGAATTCAGCTGCCGAAAATTGCTTGTCGACGAGAATTTAGGCACGTAGCCTTCCCATAGACTAGAGTCTCGGATAATAATAACTAATTAATAATTGAATGGAAGGTCAACTCAACTTATTTACTTATACTCAACCTTCCATTCAACATTCCAAAATTGAGATATGTTGTTTCCCCGATTATGTCATGCATATAGAACAATTAAATGACATCATCTTAATTTAGAGTCTATTAGTAAATTTACATAAAATATAGGTACGTCAAGCATCCATCTATCACGATAGTGTCAATTTGTCTGTATACTCGTATCTAATTTCGAAATGATGTTAATCTCGAATAGTGTTCACTAGGTGCTAATTGTATTGGCAGACAATAGAAATATGTTATTTCAACCTAAATAGAAATAATTGTTCGATCTAAAAGTGGGTACAAGTGATCACCAAATCGACTTCGCGATCATTGAAATTTTGACAGTATGTCTTTATAGTGCGTAGTCTGGTTGGTGTTGTAGTTAGTACGCACACGTACCCTATTCGTGGCGACGAGTTCAAATCGTTTTCATTCCGAAAGCAGGTAAACGTGGACATGAAACCGCGAAGGATTTCAGGCCTATTAGTTTATCATCCTTCGTATTACAAACATTGGAGCGTATCGTCGACCTCCATATCCGGCAAATGCTAGAGAAGTCAGTGCTCTCTAGGTCGCAGCATGCATATGTCAGGCGCCGATCCACAGAAACGGCCCTCCATGAGGTTGTCCGTAACATCGAGTACAGCATTCAATATAAACAATACACGTTAGCAGCCATCCTCGACAAAGAGGGAGCTTTTAACAATATTCGTATAGAGTCCAATCACGATGCCCTTATTGACTCAAGAGTTGAGACGGAGCTCAGCAACTGCATCGAGCCTTTAGGGCTCCCTCCTGCCGGGGCTCTTGCCAGGAAGGCATATTGGCAGCTTTTGGCCGTTTTGCAAAAAACGGGTGTTGTCCGCCCCGTATAGGCAGTTGCCGTAGGACCACCGTAGGATCAATGCCCCGCTGCGCCCACTGATCTTACCCCTATATCGCTGTGGGAAAACCCTATCGCAGCTGCTATGTTTCTGTCCTTAAGACCTCACGGACACAAACATTGACAAACCATAAATCGTACCCACATAGATGCACAGAGGTTTCACACCTTTCTGCACCGCTAAAAGAAGAAGAAGAAGCTCAGCAACTGGATAGTGACTCTACTGAGGACTAGACCATGCGAACTTGGGAAACAGCCATCTGACTAAATTCGTTTGCAGGGGCCACAAGATACGATCGGGGCTACAACGGACTCTGCCGTGACTACACTAAGTTTCAGGAATAACTTCTGTGGCACACTCAATATCTCTGAATCTTACCGTCTGCCTAATCATGCCAGCATTTTCCAGGCAGAATTGTTTGCCATCATGAAAGCATGTCACGAACTCGGGAACATATATACAAGACAACAAAAACATAGCCATCTGTTCCGATAGTTAGGCGGCTATCATGGCATGTAGAGAAACACTGAGCAATCTTGGAGTAAGGCACACAGTCATCCTCCTTTGGGTGCCGGGACATAGGAACATACAGGGAAATGAGGTTGCAGATAAATTGGCCAAATTAGGGGCAACTCTGCGCAGCTCTCATGCGGAGCGCGTGGACATCCCGATGGCAGCTTTCATAAGAAAAATCCTCAAGGGGGGAGTGATCTCTCCGTTACTGTGGCTAATAGTAATCAACAAAATCTTAACTAAACATGATGAGGAAGGCGTAAAGTTGGTTGCGTATGCGAATGACGTGGCGATATTAGTGTCAGGAATGTGTCTCTCCGTGGTCAGTCAAATCATGGGGCGAGCCCTTGGGCTGGTCCGCAACTGAGCCACAAGCTGTGGCCTTGGCGTGAACCAATGCAAAACAAAACGGATGCTGTTTACTAAAAAAAAACAAGTTACCATCTTTTTCCCTTCCAAAATTAAATGGAGAGCAACTCACATTATCACCCAGCTCAAAAGTATCTTGAGTTGTTTTAGACACCCTGCGTAGCTTTCTACGCCTGCAAGAAAATCTTAAATAGAAGGTGGGGCACCAAGCCAAATGTTATACTCTGGCTCTACACCGCAATTGTACGTTCTATTTTAACATATGGGGCACAAGTCTGGTGGCCAGCCCTCATCAGAGCTTACAATTTAACGAAATTAGGCAGGGTGCAAAGATCGGCATGTATTGGCATTACAGGTGGTATGCAAACATATCCGAGAGATGAATGAATGTAATCCTACATGTTCTGCCGCTCAACCATTTATCAAAGAACTAGCGACATGTAGTGCGATCAGGCTCAAAGAGTCGGGTCACTGGATTGCCAAGCCATATGGCCACTCTGATATTCTCAACCAACTGCCACAAGATACGATCGGGGCTACAACGGACTCTGCCGTGACTACACTAAGTTTCAGGAATAACTTCTGTGGCACACTCAATATCTCTGAATCTTACCGTCTGCCTAATCATGCCAGCATTTTCCAGGCAGAATTGTTTGCCATCATGAAAGCATGTCGCGAACTCGGGAACATATATACAAGACAACAAAAACATAGCCATCTGTTCCGATAGTTAGGCGGCTATCATGGCATGTAGAGAAACACTGAACAATCTTGGAGTGAGGCACACAGTACTTTGAGTGCCGGGACATAGGAACATATACAATGAAATGAGGATGCAGATGAATTGGCCAAACTAGCGGCAACTCTGCACAGCTCTCATGCGGAGCGCGTGAACATCCCGATGGCAGCTGTCAGAAGAAAAATTTCCTCTCATTATCTCGCGAGTGCTAATCGTAATTGGCGGAACCTTAAAACTTGTGTAATATCAAGGAAGCTATGGCCATCCTATAACAGGAAAAGAACATCCGAGATTCTGACCAGACCGCGTAAAGATATTGCTAGAATTACAACGGTAATTACTGGACATTGGCCAATAGGAGTCCATGCAGCCAGGCTGCGTATTACCAAACGCTGGGATGTCCGCTTTTTGGCCGCCTAGAGGATGCGTCGGAGGTGACAAGAGGGGAGCTGCTTCACTTCCTTAACCTCTCTAAATGGCTCTAGGTGCGTCTCCACACCAACATTTTTATTTCCTGGAACTTCCATCCTTTAAGTAGCTTAACGGAGTTCTGTGGTCTCAAAACGGCACTTTTCGTGCTAATTGGGCTCTGCGCATGTCTCGCCTTTAGCCACCACTTTTACCAACCAACCAACCAACCAACGCACACCTTAGGTGCACAGGGTTCGAGTATCAACGTGAACCAATTCAGTTTATGGTGTTTTCCGAATTCAGGACCCATGTGACGGACTATGATCTCACTCAGATGTTAAACGAGTACCCATCTTCTCTTGTCTCTTGTTTTACCGTAACTCCTAGTGGAGCATGGTGCGTTGATGACTGCGCATGTCTCGCCTTTAGCCACCACTTTTACCAACCAACCAACCAACGCACACCTTAGGTGCACAGGGTTCGAGTATCAACGTGAACCAATTCAGTTTATGGTGTTTTCCGAATTCAGGACCCATGTGACGGACTATGATCTCACTCAGATGTTAAACAAGTACCCATCTTCTCTTGTCTCTTGTTTTACCGTAACTCCTAGTGGAGCATGGTGCGTTGATGACTACCGTGTGTAGTCATCACCGTTACAAAGACAACTGAATTCGGAGTGTGATACGGTTGTCAGCCATACCACTTCATAGTCGCATTGTTAGTTTATTATTCTACGATAAGAATATTTCTTATCATTTTCTTCTGAATAATAAACTTGCGACGAGTCGTGCCGAGTTTGGAAACTCGTTTCTCTATGAGTGTCTATTTCACAGAGTGGCGGCCGAACGATCACGACCACAGAGCACGACAAAACATCCATCTATGGGGATAAATAACACTGCTGAGCGTGCTGTTGATCTCAACACCTCAACAAAAAAGCAGTTAGGATTTTGGAAATTGGATGTCACTAATACATCTGCGGCCTTAGTTCAATGTTGTGGAGTGAAATACAGTGAAACCTGTCTAAAGAGAGCACCGTTGGTTCACCAAAAAAGTGGTCGCTATTAGAGGTGGTCGACCCGCTCTGTGGCTCACTCGGTTGAGTCGCACTCTACGATGCTAGTAATCTAGAGGTCCGGAGATCGAATCTCGGCGTGGCCCAAAAATGTCCGTACATTTGCGTATAGGAAATATATAGTGCTTACAACATTTTATACACTCCGAAATTATATGCAATGTAACGTTGACTCGAAATTGCCTATAAACGGCTGAGTTAACGCACCATGGCCCCACATGAGGCTATACGGTATTTAGAAGATTAGAGGTGGTCGCTTAAAAAGGGGAATGAACTAAGAGACTAAATTCATTGCCACACCTTTCCTCAAGTGAAGCCACATGAGAAATTTCAAGGCTACTATCTTCTCAAGAAATCTGCGCCCATAATTTCCACGCAGAATTGAAGATGATAACTTGATTGTCTTGACAGGAGGTGTCCTGGATAAATTTATTACTGGTAGATTTAGTTAAGATGGTTTCTCCGAACCACATAGAGTAAATAACGCAAATCTTCTTTTTATCCTGCACTTCGTGAATGCAAGAGCTTCCCACAGTTAAACTGGATCATTTTGAAAGGCGTACGTAAACAAATTGCCGTAGCTGGATGAAATTTACAGAACTACGCCGAATTGACAAATGCTTTGCAAAACCTTTTACCTAAAAAGGGAAAGATTTGACTCTATAGAGATCTTTTCCATGAATTCTATTCAAAAGTTGTTGAAAAGTCAATTCCGATTTTTCGTAAAAAAAACATCATTGGGTTTTGCCAATGGTAATGAAAATGTAAAAAAGGGGCATTCGGTGGCTCAGTGGCAGACATGTCACTCTATCTCTGAGTTGCCGGTGCGTGGGTTCGAATCCCTGTTTGTGTTGTCTAAAAAAAAATGCTCCTACGGCAGGCGGTTCTTCGATGCAAATCGTCCCGGAGCTACCCGTTGTTAAAACGGTCAAGAGCTGCCAAGACCCCATTCGATTCAAGAGAAAAAAAAACACCCTTGAATCGCTACAACAACATCAACAGCAACAAAATGTAAAAATCTTTATTGAATGAATTCGAAAACGCAATCTTCTCCACACAGGGCTAGACACGGAAACTGTATCTTTTTCCAAAAGATCGAAGAGGTTACTCTAACTTTCAACTTGAAAATAGATCAGACACGCATTAAGGGCAAAACGACAATTTAGTGTGTGTTTGCTAAATTGGTGTATGATGAATTACATTGGGTGGGGTTACGAAACAGAACAGTAGTTGCGCATGTTTGCCATTCTGATCCTCCAACTGCCATTTTGTGTATCAGAAATAATCTCCAGTTCTTTTCCTTTGTCCGCCTTTGTGAAATATGTTAACGAAATCAACCGGAGATTATTTTTGATCCGCAAAATGGCAGTTAGGGGATCAGAATGGCAAACATGTTTGCGGAACAAACGCAACTGTCCGTTTCGTAACCCCACCCAATGAAAGCAGCAGCTAATAAGCAGAGTACACGAAACTATGTATGTACATATATGAGTTCGACCTATTTTCATGATTCCATATGAAAACCGTTCCAAATCATATCAATATCCGAATTTACACAACGAAAACATCTAATTTTGCGTGTTTTTTTCTAAGACCATGATCCAACTCAAGTGAAAACGTATAAAAACTCAGATCCCAAACCTAAACTCTAAACTTCTCTATTAAAAATGTCGGCTACGGAGCATGATAGAACAAAACCGATGCTGTCTTATGTTGTTGGACAAAACTTGCAAAATATGCATGGGCGTAGCCAGGGGGGGGCAGGGAGGGGCGGTCGCCCACCCTGGTCGATGAAGATGGTAAAAAATCCTTATTGATGTAGTAAAAAAATCGCTGCACTATATAACATTTTCAAAAATTTTCTGCTGCTGGCGCAGCAAATGCCCTTTTTACCACTCCAAGTGCTACCGGAGAAGCCATTGGGATGCAGTCAGGAGGCGCATACAAATAGATGACAGCGAGTGGCCTCTCGTAACTGACGGAGGCTGCGTACCAGCACACACATTTCACTTTTGAGTGTGCTACTGTAGCTGCGTGCATCCCATATTTCCTGTATCATTTCATGGCTTCTGAGCAGAAGTACACAATTTCAACCGCTCCCTTCGGGAAGTTAGTGGAATTCAACTTATTTTCATCTGAAAGGGTGACAATGGTATACTGCTTTGCTTTGTTAGCCCTGGAAGGTCATGCTTTGTCGGATCGACTACGCATCATCAAATTTATCCCATTTTTCGTGACAATTCTCATTATTTGAAGCTGAGCTTTCGTACAGCACTTACCGTGCCGATGTACGAGTACTTGCCGGGTACATTGCGGCTAGACGAAGTAAGCAGGGTAAGTTGGATTTTTGGAAATTGGCGTCGTCGAAACGACGAAGGATGAACTTTGTGTAACTTTTAGAACTCCAGTATTTCTTATGGCTAGTTGTCGATTCGACGATAAGTCTGTGTCTATATAACTAGCTCGTAACAAAAATGTTTATTTTGGAAATGTGGGACTTATTTTTTCAAAAATTATGGAAAAAAAATATTTACTAGGACAAAAATAGGACAAATCAGGAAAATGGCTCAAAACTCTTCCTCATTTTAGGATCGGCTCCAAAATCGATGTTTTTCCATTCTAAATAAATTAACGATTGCAAATCTGTCAAATTTATAAATATTTTGAGAAAGGGTGATTTGTATGAGGCGTCAAAGTAGAGTGTCGTCGAATCGACGAAGCATGACCTTTCCGTACTAAAAAGAAGGATGACCTTCCAGGGTTAAGGACCTTGTAAAGAACTGGTCTCATATTTCAGTGTTTTTCAAGTTCTTCTTTTTCTTCTCAGTACCGTATAGCTAGGCCTGTTCCAAAAACCGGGATCCCGGTACAAAACCGGTGTTCACTTGGTACCGGACCCGATATTCTAAAGTACCGATATCCCGGTTTTTTTGGTACCGAGTTAAAAAAACCGACCGACGAGTCGGTTTTTTGTACCGGGTTAAAAACCGACCGACGAGTCGGTTTTTTGGTACCGAGTTAAAAAAACCGACGAGTCGGTTTTTTGGTACCGAGTTAAAAAAACCGACGAGTCGGTTTTTTGGTACCGGGTTAAAAAAACCTACGAGTCGGTTTTTTGGTACCGAGTTAAAAAAACCGACGAGTCGGTTTTTTGGTACCGGGTTAAAAAAACCTACGAGTCGGTTTTTTGGTACCGAGTTAAAAAAACCGACGAGTCGGTTTTTTGGTACCGGGTTAAAAAAACCTACGAGTCGGTTTTTTGGTACCGAGTTAAAAAGAACGATTCACTTCAACCATGAGCCGGTTTTTTTCAGGTTTTTTGGTACCGGGTTAAAACCGACCGACGAGTCGGTTTTTCGGTACCGAGTTAAAAAGAACCGACGAGTCGGTTTTTTGGTACCGAGTTAAAAAGAACCGACGAGTCGGTTTTTTGGTACCGGGTTAAAAAGAACCGACGAGTCGGTTTTTTGGTACCGAGTTAAAAAGAACCGACGAGTCGGTTTTTTGGTACCGGGTTAAAAATAACCGACGAGTCGGTTTTTTGGTACCGAGTTAAAAAGAACCGACGAGTCGGTTTTTTCGTACCGAGTTAAAGATGGTCGATGTTTTTTTATTTTTACACGTGGCTGTGGATGTGGATTATTATTATCGGAAATGGTATCATCGAAAGGTGTCGACTAGGAATGAGCATCGAACATCGATGTTTCTGAAACATTCATATTTTTGGTTCGATGGTCGATGTTTTTTTATTTTTACACGTGGATGTGGATTATTATTATCGGAAATGGTATCATCGAAAGGTGTCGACTAGGGATGAGCATCGAACATCGATGTTTCTGAAACATTCATATTTTTGGTTCGATGGTCGATTATTTTTACACGTGGCTGTGGATTATTATTATCGGAAATGGTATCATCGAAAGGTGTCGACTAGGGATGAGCATCGAACATCGATGTTTCTGAAACATTCATATTTTTGGTTCGATGGTCGATGTTCTTTTATTTTTACACGTGGATGTGGATTATTATTATCGGAAACGGTATCATCGAAAGGTGTCGACTAGGGATGAGCATCGAACATCGATGTTTCTGAAACATTCATATTTTTGGTTCGATGGTCGATGTTTTTTTATTTTTACACGTGGATGTGGATTATTATTATCGGAAATGGTATCATCGAAAGGTGTCGACTAGGGATGAGCATCGAACATCGATGTTTCTGAAACATTCATATTTTTGGTTCGATGGTCGATGTTTTTTTAATTTTACACGTGGATGTGGATTATTATTATCGGAAACGGTATCATCGAAAGGTGTCGACTAGGGATGAGCATCGAACATCGATGTTTCTGAAACATTCATATTTTTGGTTCGATGGTCGATGTTTTTACCATCGATGGTACAGGGTCGATGTTTTTTTGACCATCGATGGTCGATGTTTTTCACCATCGATGTTTTATAACCATCGATGGCTTGAGGCTCAACCGATTGTCATGAAATTTAGTAGGAATGTGTAGAATGGTAACCGTCTTTCGCACGAAATACTTAGATCTTAGAAGTGGGTAGGGCAAAGATAACAGTGTGCCCCGAAGATTTGAAAATTTGTTCACTAAATAACTCGCGAACAGCTCAACCGATCGTCATGAAATTTGGTAGGAATGTATAGAATGGTAACCGTCCTTGGCACGAAATACTTAGAAATTGGTAGGGAAAAGTTAACAGGGTGTCCCGACGATTTGAAAATATGTTCACTGAATAACTCGCGAACGGCTCAACCGATCGTCATGAAATTCGGTAGGAATGTGTAGAATGGTAACCGTCTTTGGCACGAAATACTTAGAAATTGGTTGGGCAAAGATAACAGGGTATCCCGAAGATTTGAAAATTTACTCACTAAGTAACTCGCGCACGGCTCAACCGATCGTCATGAAATTTGGTAGGAATGTGTAGCATGGTAACAGTCTTTGACAAGAAATACTGAGAAGTTGGTAGGGCAAAGATAACAGGGTGTCCCCAGGATTTGGAAATTATTGTTAATTTCTGGTCCAATTAATATGATCTCTCCGCAGAAACTACCTGTATTTTATTGATGAATGTATGGATTTATTCAACATGGTCTACCTGTTTAGAAGCAAACAAAAAACAAAAGGAACACGATAATATTTAAAAAACAAGCTTTGCTCCTGAAAGTCGGTGAAATATTTTTATTTTCTATATACGTAATTTGGCAGCTATTTGTATATAGAAAATAAAAATATTTCACCGACTTTAAGGAGTAAAGCTTGTTTTTAAAATATAAAAACAGTCTGTGCAAACAAGCCGACGAAACTGGAAACCATAACACGATAATATTCCTGAACCGCAAAACGGCGATTTGTGGATCGGAAACGCAAACATGTTTGCGGAACAGAACCTTCCTCAATGATACAAAATGTGTCGCGCGTCACACTAGTATACACTACATTGTCGCGCGACAATAAACTACCTGCCGCGCGCCGGTGTTACATATTTTTGACTCTTTAGTTTCGAAAGGTAGACAAAGAAAATCCTTTCGTAAGAATAAAAATGAGCGACACACAGACTGGAGTGCAACTGCATGTTTTTTATTGCTGAAACTTAAAGATTTTATGGCCTGACAGGCGCCTTCTGTTTTGAATTTTCAGGAGAGAAGATCTTGAATGATTTTGTACTTCACACACAAATGATGGAATGTTACATGTTACGAAACCGGTTGAAATTTTGCACCAATAATGATTACGCAGTAAATGGTCGTTAACACGTTCCAACGTTTGAGTCTTTATACCTACTAGTTAGCACTTGCATGTAAACAAAAGCTTTCCTACAAGTTTGTATTTAGAAGTTGAAAGAGCATTGAAACAAGTTGGTACGTGTAAACGAAAATTGGTCAACTTTTTATCCGAATGTTTTTTGTATATCTTACAATGTTGCAAGATTTGGTAACGACTAGTTTAACATATCTTGTCGGCCAACTTTTTTTTATGTGTTGACGCAGCATTTACCATCTACGATTGATTTTATGGCTCAACTCAAACCATTTTTTGTTTTTCCCAAAAATGCTTATTCTCAAAATAACTGAAAATTTGCATAATTGCGTACATAGTACAGTCTCAGGACATCTTTCGTTCAGTGAAGGTATGTGAAACAAAGCCTTAAATTCCAAATTGTTTCTCAGGGACATAGATATTCCCAAACGGGAAAACTGCAGATACTGCCGACTCGGGAACTATCACAATCGTACATTTCAGACATTTATTGTCCGTGAGTTATAGTAAATTATGTAATTGATTTCCGGTACTTAAATATCAGATCCTGCAATTTCGACTTTCGCCTCATCATTCGAAACTGTTTGGATTAAAGTACTCAACAGCAAATCTACAGACATTTCTCGATTCGATAATTTCCGATTTCTCAACAAAAAAAACTGAGGCAAACGTGAATATGGCTACACAATCCGTTACCGTTTTTTCCGAATCAAGAAAAGCCTACTTATATCAAATGACTTCGTTGAGCCCGTTGATATGGGTACCCACACAAACCTCTCCGTTCCTTATCTTATTTCCTAAGAACCCTCTTCAACATTTTCATATTTTCAGATCTAAGAAGGGCTACACACGCGCTAGTTGAAATTTCACAAATTTACTGTTACTTTTTCTTATCAAATATCAAGACTCTTAGCATTTAGCGTATATAAGCTCATACTAACCAAATTTTTGTGCAAAGTTTCATATAGGTACCTATAACAGTATAGAAAAACCGAAGTGATAACTTCAAATGCCTATCACTCCGTTGCCGTTACTTGAATAACTGATATAAAATGTACTCTTAGAGTCCTTTGAATTGAGTACCCATACGTCCATCTCCGATTAAAAATAAAAAAGTCGGTTTTTTCACCTCTTCGGGACACCCTGTTATCTTTTCCCTACTAACTTCTAAGGTATTCGTGCCAAAGACTGTTACTATTCTACACATTCCTACACTGAAAAAAATGGTTCAGACTTTTTATCTAAAGTGAAGTAGTTGACTTAAATTTAGATAGTTTTACCAAAGAAATAGCTGATTTCTCTAATCTTCGTAGCTTAAAATACTATTAAATTCGTTCATTTAACCACGCAAGATTAGAAGAAAAAGTTTAGTCAATTCTTCCACAAAAGTTGTTGATTGTACTATTCAAATATAAAATTTAACTACAAACAATCATTCTTTTTTCTTCAACACAATTTAGCTATCCAACATTTAACAATTTATAGATAATGAATAGCTGTCTTTACAAATGAATTAATTCAATTTGCAAATATAGTAGATGTTTCAACTAATGACGAATAGAAAAATTATCCATATCTTCGTAACTGTTTCAACTACATAGAATCATAAGCTGAAAATCAACGCGAACTTTAGATGAATTCGACTATTTCTTTAGATAACCATTCTAATTTTTTTTCTCTGTGTACCAAATTTCATGACGATCGGTTGAGCCGTCCGCGAGTTATTCAGTGAACAAATTTTCAAATTGTCGGGACACCCTGTTAACTTTTCCCTACTAATTTCTAAGTATTTCATGCCAAGGACGGTTACCATTCTATACATTCCTACCAAATTTCATGACGATCGATTGAGCCGTTCGCGAGTTATTTAGTGAACATATTTTCAAATCTTCGGGACACCCTGTTATCGTTTTCGTTGCTCTACCAACTTCTTAGTATTTCTTGCCAAAGACTGTTACATTCCTACCAAATTTCATAAGGATCGGTTGAGCTGTTCGCGAGTTATTTAGTGAACAAATTTTCAAATCTTCGGGGCACCCTGTTATCTTTGCCCTACCCACTTCTAAGATCTAAGTATTTCGTGCCAAAGACGGTTACCATTCTACACATTCCTACTAAATTTCATGACAATCGGTTGAGCCTCAAGCCATCGATGGTTATAAAACATCGATGGTGAAAAACATCGACCATCGATGGTCAAAAAAACATCGGCGCTGTACCATCGATGGTAAAAACATCGATCATCGAACCAAAAATATGAATGTTTCAGAAACATCGATGTTCGATGCTCATCCCTAGTCGACACCTTTCGATGATACCGTTTCCGATAATAATAATCCACATCCACGTGTAAAAATAAAAAAACATCGACCATCGAACCAAAAATATGAATGTCTCAGAAAAATCGATGTTCGATGCTCATTCCTAGTCGACACCTTCCGATGATACCGTTTCCGATAATAATAATCCACATCCACGTGTAAAAATAAAAAAACATCGACCATCGAACCAAAAATATGAATGTCTCAGAAAAATCGATGTTCGATGCTCATTCCTAGTCGACACCTTCCGATGATACCGTTTCCGATAATAATAATCCACATCCACGTGTAAAAATAAAAAACATCGACCACCGAACCAAAATATGAATGTTTCAGAAACATCGATGTTCGATGCTCATCCCTAGTCGACACCTTTCGATGATACCATTTCCGATAATAATAATCCACATCCACGTGTAAAAATAAAAAAACATCGACCATCGAACCAAAAATGTGAATGTCTCAGAAACATCGATGTTCGATGCTCATCCCTAGTCGACACCTTTCGATGATACCGTTTCCGATAATAATAATCCACATCCACGTGTTAAAATAAAAAAACATCGACCATCGAACCAAAAATATGAATGTTTCAGAAACATCGATGTTCGATGCTCATCCCTAGTCGACACCTTTCGATGATACCATTTCCGATAATAATAATCCACATCCACGTGTAAAAATAAAAAAACATCGACCATCGAACCAAAAATATGAATGTTTCAGAAACATCAATGTTCGATGCTCATCCCTAGTCGACACCTTTCGATGATACCGTTTCCGATAATAATAATCCACATCCACGTGTAAAAATAAAAAAACATCGACCATCGAACCAAAAATATGAATGTCTCAGAAAAATCGATGTTCGATGCTCATTCCTAGTCGACACCTTCCGATGATACCGTTTCCGATAATAATAATCCACATCCACGTGTAAAAATAAAAAAACATCGACCATCGAACCAAAAATATGAATGTCTCAGAAAAATCGATGTTCGATGCTCATTCCTAGTCGACACCTTCCGATGATACCGTTTCCGATAATAATAATCCACATCCACGTGTAAAAATAAAAAACATCGACCATCGAACCAAAATATGAATGTTTCAGAAACATCGATGTTCGATGCTCATCCCTAGTCGACACCTTTCGATGATACCATTTCCGATAATAATAATCCACATCCACGTGTAAAAATAAAAAAACATCGACCATCGAACCAAAAATGTGAATGTCTCAGAAACATCGATGTTCGATGCTCATCCCTAGTCGACACCTTTCGATGATACCGTTTCCGATAATAATAATCCACATCCACGTGTTAAAATAAAAAAACATCGACCATCGAACCAAAAATATGAATGTTTCAGAAACATCGATGTTCGATGCTCATCCCTAGTCGACACCTTTCGATGATACCATTTCCGATAATAATAATCCACATCCACGTGTAAAAATAAAAAAACATCGAACATCGAACCAAAAATATGAATGTTTCAGAAACATCGATGTTCGATGCTCATCCCTAGTCGACACCTTTCGATGATACCGTTTCCGATAATAATAATCCACATCCACGTGTAAAAATAAAAAAACATCGACCATCGAACCAAAAATATGAATGTTTCAGAAACATCGATGTTCGATGCTCATCCCTAGTCGACACCTTTCGATGATTCCGTTTCCGATAATAATAATCAACATCCACGTGTAAAAATAAAAAACATCGACCATCTTTAACTCGGTACGAAAAAACCGACTCGTCGGTTCTTTTTAACTCGAAACCAAAAAACCGACTCGTCGGTTTTTTTAACTCGGTACCAAAAAACCGACTCGTCGGTTCTTTTTAACTCGGTACCAAAAAACCGACTCGTCGGTTCTTTTTAACTCGGTACCGAAAAACCGACTCGTCGGTCGGTTTTAACCCGGTACCAAAAAACCTGAAAAAAACCGGCTCATGGTTGAAGTGAATCGTTCTTTTTAACTCGGTACCAAAAAACCGACTCGTAGGTTTTTTTAACCCGGTACCAAAAAACCGACTCGTCGGTTTTTTTTAACTCGGTACCAAAAAACCGACTCGTAGGTTTTTTTAACCCGGTACCAAAAAACCGACTCGTCGGTTTTTTTAACTCGGTACCAAAAAACCGACTCGTCGGTTTTTTTAACTCGGTACCAAAAAACCGACTCGTAGGTTTTTTTAACCCGGTACCAAAAAACCGACTCGTCGGTTTTTTTAACTCGGTACCAAAAAACCGACTCGTCGGTTTTTTTAACTCGGTACAAAAAACCGACTCGTCGGTCGGTTTTTAACCCGGTACTCAAAAAAACCGGCTTATGGTTAAAAAAACCGTCGGTACTGAAAAAAAAACCTGAGTCAGGGAAACCGCTTGTGGTACCGGGTATTGAAAAAAACCGAAACCCGGTACTGAAATCTCGGTACCGAACAGGCCTACGTATAGCCCCTTGTGGGGTCATATTGCGTTAACTTAGCCGTTTATAGGCTACGAGTCAACGTTACATTGCATATCATTTCGAAGTGTGTATAATGTTGAAAGCACTACATATATATTTCCATTCACATGTACGGAAATTTTGGACCACGCCGAGATTCGATCTACGGATTACTAGCATCGTAGAGTGCGACTCAACCAAGTGAGCCACAGAGCGGGTCTTTCAAGTTAATAAATCAAAATTTATTTTCGAGCTGAATCATACCAGCAATAAAATTTAGCCACTGTTAATACTTTGATAAATTTAGAGGAAATCTTATTAAAACCGTTAACCATATTTCAATCAATAAAGGATTTATAAATATTCTGACGTTGCTACTTTGCTAAGATGAAAGTGACAGACGAAACAAACTGATTTCGCAAGTGGAATATGCAGTCCGAGATGCAAAAAATGCACTGAAAATACACAAAGTACGCTCTAAAGGCAGATATTGGAGGCCAGTTGAATGTAGTCAGAATGCAGAAGAAAATCATTCTCAGCTCCATTTTGAAAATTTGACTCTAAAAAAAAAAAATGAAATAACATGCGTGGCAGTCTACCAGTAAACTAGGGCCGCAGATGTGTGAATGACATCCAATTTCCAAGATCTAAACTGCTGTTTTGTTAAGGTGTCGAGATCAACAGCACGCCCAGCAATGTTATTTATCCCCATAAATGGATACAATCTGAGCGACATCATAGTCCGTCACGTAGGTCGTGAGTTCGAGAAACTCCATGAAATGAATTCGTTCACGGTGAGTCTGGAGTCCATGACCCTGTGCACTAATCCAACCACAAGCCAGGCTACTCTAAAATTTGCTAACAATATTTCAACCCCTAAGAAAATCATGATGTTGAAAAAATTTTGGGCTCGCCCCCCCTGACCGAAATCCTGGCTACGCCCATGAAAATATGTATACCATTTTTCAGAAAAGCATTGAAAAGAAAACACAAAATATTTGCATCAACCTAATCATCATACGAGTAGTATTAACATCAAGCCGGTTTCAACTTTCTAGCTGCCGGCATAACACGTTTTACTTGATTGGCATCTTTGAAGCCACAATCACAATCAGCCATACTGACTATCGCTAAAATATTTATCAACATAAATAATAATCTTCCATGGTCTTGACAATGGTACATAGTTGCTTTATATTGTTAGCGTGGCGCCGACGTTTTCTTGGCCTATTTCTTATATCTGTAGAGCAGATAGAGGTTCCGAATACATATCTAAGAATTCGCGTTACTAACGAATACTCGTATTTGATAATGTTTTTTTTTTTCAACTGAGATTTTTTTTATTGAATTAAAATGATTATTTATTACACAGATTAATCATACGGGAATTTTAGAGACGTGTCAAATTGATTAGTGGGTGCAATTGCAGCAATATATTAAATGTTTCATACATGAAATATTCGTTTAGTCATAATACGGATGTACATAATACAAAAATGACATAATCAAAATTTTTTTAAAAATTTAATTATCAAAATCTGACTGCGCGTTTGAATTATTACACGGCCATTCAGGAATTATTCAATTTCATACAAAAGAAAAGTAACAAAATTGTCACTTTGAATTTGACAAGCGGTTAGTTGAGTTGCAACCTTCGTCTTCCTTGCCTAGTTCTTTATACCGCTCCATGGTTTCGCGTTGCTCGACCTGCGGTGTAGGCACATCGCCCATTTTGGCGGTAATATCTCAGCATATTTCTATCTTGGATCGTGTTATCGCCGAGACCAATGCGTTGTTGTTGCTTTTTCATTTGACACATCCAGGTGTTGTTGTTGTTGTTGTAGCGGCGCAAGAGAGGGGGGGGGGGGGGTGTTCGTGTTCTTCGGTCTGCCTCTGGCCTTGGGTCCATCAAGTGGAACTTCCATTGATATCGCTTTCTTTGCGGGGTTCTCAGGCGGCCTTTGAACATGGCAATACCAATCCACTTGTCGGTCTTCGAGCTTTTCGGTGATTGGTTGGTCTATGGACAAGCTGCCTCGGATGTAGCTACTCTTGATGTGGTCCCTTTTGGTTACACCAACTGACATGCGTAGCATTCCTTTGATTTTGTTGAAGAAAAATGTGAGCCAACTAAGCCCGACATTTTCCATTTTCAACCAAAATTCCGCGGGGATTTTGTCCGGTCCGACTGCCTTTCCGCGTTTAATCTGATGCATTGCCTCCATTACCTCTTCCTCTGAGATATCTTCAATATTTGTGGTATTCGGCTCAACATCTTGAAAAGCTGCTCGAGGAAATTCTTCATTTAGCGTCAAATTGCCGCATATTGAATATCAAAATGGCGGTCAGTTTGGATGCAATGACAACTGCCAGTTCGTTGCACGTGCAACCATTTGGCGATCAGTGTGGATGGACCTTTACAAAACAGTGCCACAGAAGTTTCAATTCACTCTCTGAATAGGCACTTTACATAATAAATTTTAGTTCTATTTGTAGCATAAATGTAATTTAACATTTGAAAAAGTGTAGCAACTCATTGTGAATAAGCCAGTTCGTTCACAATGCGATTGTCCCATTTTTATAATCATTGGATTGAATTGCCTTAGCGCCATTTAGATATACAAGTCAGATTGGCCGCATTCAGCGAATGAAATTCACTGGAAAGAGACTAGTGTGGGGCGCAATGTGTGTGGTCTTGCTCGACGGACCACTCCGGTTGCAGGAGAAATTAATGATTTGCACAAACGCACTTTCTTACGTAAAACTATATTTAAAAGTATGTAATAAATCACAATTGTAGGTATTTCAAATACATTAGGTGAAATTTATAATTCTAAAATCAAATCCAAAGACAAGTCTATAATCAAAGTTAACCACAAATCTGTAAGTTGTTCGTGCAACGGCAACGGCTTCTAGTTTCCAAGTGAACGTTATATTCTAGCTAATTCTCATGAGAACTTGTTCATATAATTCAAATTCAAGGTTAACTTAAATACTTCTTATATACTAGAATTGCAACAATGCATCTTAGTGAATTCGATGCAACATGTTGCGGGTTGGTGTATACAATAGCCCTATTCGACTCACTGGATCATTTCCAGATTTATTGGAAATCCCATACAAAATGATGATCCTGAAAATTGATCCAGGGTATGACTTGGATCATCTGCCAAACTAATCCCCCAGATGTCTACGCGAACAATTTCCCTGAAATTTCCCGTATGTCAATTTGTTATTTAGTATTTTTGGTTTGTAAACTTTATTCAGGGTTTATCATTTTAATATTTGTTGAGACTTTTCCTTTTAATTGTATCTCAAACGGTGCATAATTACAAATGCAATTTATAATTTAGAATATCGCGTTGGGGCCAGATGACACGATAGTCAGCTGTTACCGTTTGGGAAATTTTGATCCGATTTCATTCGACTTGGACAGGATCAATGATCCAGTCAGTCGAATAGGGCTAATGTAAATAGACGTCATCAGCTGATGGAGATGTCACTTGTGCTGTGTTGTTTCGTGTTTGTTTATGTTTGGTGATGGTAAGCGTTGTATTATGTTGATTAATGTAGCATTTAGCACTAGCATTATAGCATTATTTCTTTCGTGATTTCAGGCAGCTTCCAAGATGTAGCAGGACGGGCTGCCAAATAGTCTGCGCTGGACGTGATGAGGTCCGTGGATCGTGGATAGGATGCTGATAGCGAGCAATCAATAGGCAGGTGAGTGATCGAAATTTAGTGTGTGGTGAACCTCATTCATTCTTCGTTTTTTTGTTGCAGGTCCTGGTCGTCAGTGGCTCGAACAACTAGAAATGCTACAAAAATTTCCCTCCAACGACCTCTGTCTCCGCTGAAAAGCCCTCATGCGGAATGAGAATCTGATTGGAAGAGTACTTTCCTGCTACATTTGTCGTTCGCTGAGTGCAGCAATTATCAACTGATTCAAATGAATCTGTAAGTCGTCAAAGCCACGGACAGTACAATTCACAATGAAACCAACAGTGTTCGTGATACGGCTGGTTTATTAGTTATACCCTATACCCATAAGATGGTATAGGGTATATTAGGTACGTTTTATTGAGTTTATCCCGTGCAGGTTTGGGTAGAACTTCATATAAAAAAAAATGACACTTACCCAGGTAAAGTTAACCCGTGCAACTACCCTACACGGGATAGAGCTCAAATGTAGATGGCGGACGCATAGGGGAAATATGAGGGAATTTGTTTTTTCAAACCAAATGTGAGAGTTTTTCTAATCACGAGAAAAGATTTTGCAAAGAAATAATCATCTTTTGTGACAAAATCCACCACATCTAGAAAATAAGCCGACGAAAGCGAGTAAAAGATGCACAAAAACTGTCAAATGTCAGCTGTTTGGTCTTAACCGGGATGTTACCCGCGATCGTTTTTTTCGAGTCAGATTTACCCTCGATGCGAAAAAAACGTCGCTATTGTTTTTGTTACGCCAATATTATGTAACACCTCTAAGGAGCCACCGGAGGTATGGCAAAGTATATATATAAATGATCAGGGTCGGCCCCTGATTCGATTGAGCCATGTCTGTCTGTCCGTCCGTGTATCTGTCTTTTCGCACGATAACTCCCGAAATAATGGGATAATGGCGGTTTGAAATTTTGGTTTCTTTTGATCAAATCTAGGACGGTATTGAAAATGGGCAAAATCGGACCAAGGGTTCCCCTACCCCCCATACAAATGACTCCTCCTTGATATTTACATTCAGCCATAACTTTCGACAAAATATCGCTAGCGAATTCAAATTTTGATTAATGCCTTAAAATGACATTTAATTTTAATTGAAGGAAAGTGAAAAAGGCCTTACCATCACTACCCCTACCTCGCCTACAAAGCTATATTTAGCCATACCTTTTGATAGAATATCGCGAAACACTTTAAATTTGTGTCAAATGGTAGCTTTTGAAGGTACCTTTAAGATATAAAAAGTGCACCAGATCCTACTCATATACCCCCTCCTCCCCTAAAAAAAAAATGAAATTGTAAATTTTAAGTTTTGCGTACCTTCTAGGCCTGTACATGGGTATAGGGTATACACTCATCGTGCTATTCGCACGATTAGAACTCGGTCTCGTTGTATTCTGGAATTGTGGTGGTGCATGGATTTTAAAGCTAGAAATGGTAAGATCGATCAATCAATATGTGCTTTTCTTAGTGTGATATCTTTAAATAGCAGATGTGTTAGTGACATCTAATTTCCTATTTTTCCAATTAACAGCACGCTGAGCAGTTTCATTTATCCCCATAAACGAGTATGTACCCAATTAACATCGTGAGATCATATTGCGTCACATGGGTCGTGAGTTCGAAAAACACCATAAACTGAATTTGTTCACGGTGACCCAATGGGGTCATGGGGCTGTCTTACAAACCCTCCCCCCTCCCTTTTTGGTTCTTCCGAGAAACAATTTTTGCTACACCAATTTCACCAAACCTTTTATTAATGTGTCTTTATCCAAACAACAAAAACAAAAACAAATGGAATTGTACTATGGGACCATGTCGCCCGCTTCCCCCAAATAAAGTTTTCTAAGATTATTTTTTTTTATTTGCCCAATTATTCCAAGCAGTTCCCGTAAGTGGGAAGATAAAGGTTGAAAGGCTCCGGCTAATTCCTATATCTTCTTCAGTTGTGGCATAACTGTGGACCCTTAGCTATGCAGGAGGAGTTTCATAGGGTGAACGACTTCGGCCAATTGCTATGTCTCATTACGGGGCGTTACTTTCCCGCATTATCCGAGTAACCGCTGCGCCTGAGTGCTGTATTAACATCAGCAGCGTCTCAGGTTACTTAACGTGATAGGTGACAGAAAACATTTAATTCAACTACTAAAGCAGCATCTTCGAGGCATGCCCATGATGGCCTTTACTCAACTATTAAAGCCTATCATGGTTTAGCGATGTGCCGACAACTCATTCTAAGAAAAACTTCAAGTAAAGAAAACTGAAACAAAAGCCTCGGATTGGACGGATACAAAACAACTGATTACTCTTTCGGATCCTGGAATGTACGCTCCCTGAATAGACCGGGGGCCTTAAGGGCCCTCCTGGATCAGGTAGAACAATACAAGCTGAGCATAGTTGCAATCCAGGAAACTAAATGGCTCAAAGCGAGAATTAACGACCTCAATTCGCACACTATTTTTACGAGTGGTAAATAGGAGGGCAACAAGGAGTTTGGAGTAGATTTCATCGTGAGTAAACAGCTCAAGGACCACGTTATCGGCTTCAAACCCATCAACGAGCGGCTATGTGCGATTCGCATTAAGACCCGTTTCGCTAATCTCTGGCTCATTAATGCCCCTCCAGAAGTAAAAGAAGACGCGATTAAGGACGAGTTCTAAAACGACCTAGAAACACTCTTCGACTCACTTCCATCAAACGACGTCAAGCTGCTGCTAGGAAATTTAACGCCAAAGTCGGAAACGAAAGCTGGCATAGGGGAACTACTGGAGGTCGTAGCCTACACGACGAAAATGGCAACAACAACGGTCAGCGACTTATCGACTTCGCGAGCGGCAGAAATCTGGTCATAAGCTCTACATGAAGTCCCCAGATGAACCAGATCGACCACGTGCTGATCAGCAAGAGATGGGCTTCTAATGTCCTAGATGTTCGATCCTATCGAGGAGCCAACTGCGACACCGATCACTATTTGGTGAAGACGACCTACAGGTGCAGAATCTCTTCGGTGCACCTAAAGAGAATCAACCCTGCCAAGATCTTCGAGGTTTACAATTTGATTGATGATGCCACGGCTGCGTATACTACAGCACTTCAGGAAAAACTGCCGCCCATGCTTGATAACATCCATAATTTAGGCATCCATGAGTTCTGGGAGGAGCTCAAAGACAGTATCAAAGGAGTCGCAGAAGAGGTCGTGGGCTATAAAGGCCGGCGCAGACGAGCAGACTGGTTTGATGACGAATTCAGGGCCTCGATTCAGGCGAAAAATGAAGCCTATCGCCAATACACACAAAGCGCATCCCGAACCAAGAAAGAAAGATACAACGAACTTCGGCGAGTATCTAATAAATTAATTCGACGTAAGAAACGCAAATATTTTGACGAGCAGTTACAGCAAATAAACCAAAGATTAGCTAGTAAGAACACTAGACAGGCGTACAAACTTATAAATAATATCAAGAACGGATATCAACCCAGGACAAGCCTATGTAAGGACAAGGATGGTAACATCATTAGCGACATCGTAAGCGTAAACAAACGATGTGCCTCGAAGAAGAAGAAGAAGAGCTCCTCAATGTACCATCAACATCCACCACGGAGCCAGTTCTTGAGCAGTTAGCCGAACCAGGCGACCTATAAGATTTTATCGAAAATTCTCGAAAAGAGAATCAATCCGTACGCAGAACGAATCATTGGCGAGTATCAAGGCGGCTTCAGACCTGGTCGTTCAACGACCGATCAGCTTTTCACAGTAAAGCTACTACTCCAATATAACATCGACGTATACCAAATCTTTGTCGACTTCAAGCAGGCATACGACAGTATCGATCGAAGCGTACTGTACAACATTTTGCGGCTAAGCTAGTGCGAATCACAAGGATGACGATGACTAATACCGTCTCGCAGGTCAGAGTGCAGAATCGACTCACTGACCTATTTGAAACTCGTACTGGACTCAAGCAGGGCGATGAGCTGGCGCCAACGCTCTTCAACCTTGCTTTGGAGTATGTAATTTGAGCCATGAATATGGACAGCAGCGGAACGCTACTCATCAAATCGCCTCAATTAGTAGCGTACGCCGACGATATCAACATCATGTCTCGAAGATTGGGTGATGCAAAAAGCCTTCTGCATAACCTCAATAACGCCGCAAAGGAAGTTGGACTACATATCAACGAAAGCAAAACAAAGGCCATGATGCAATCGAAAACAAGGACGCCAGCAAATTCAAGCATCACAGTGGGGGACCTTAATATCGAGTATGTAGACAACTTCAACTATCTGGGTTGTAACTTATCAAAGGACGCCAAAGAAACCGACGAAATTAAGCGACGGATACAACTAGCCAATAAGACATATTTCTCGGTCCTCCCTGTAATTAATTCGAAACTGCGCACAGGAACACGAAGCTCCGCGTGTACAAAACGATCATCCGACCCGTGCTATGTTATGGATGCGAAACATGGACCCTGGCACGATTTCAGTATCTGCGGTGCCAAATTTTGATGACGCCATTTCATTAATATTGCCCTGAAACGACCGAATCTACAAACCTTTTCGCAAAATCGTAACGGTTCTCCATATATTCAATGTCCAAGTTTGACATTTATATGAGGAAAATTGGGGGTATTTTTGCTACATATTGATGTGACTCAATAGCATTGCACCAAAACTTTTTAAATTTAATTTGCCTCCCTGTCTAGCAAATTTTACAATTCTTGCTCGCAAATATATCTCGACTTTTCATATTGTTGACATCTTTGCCAAATTGGTAAAACTTACTATTTTAATTGGACGAATTAAAATTAAAACACCAATAACAAAAACACACTTTCCCCAATGTGTGTCTCTCTCTCTCTCTCTGGTTCCTGTTAACCCCTTGTGGGGCATAGGGCATCAACTACGCCTACTTTCCACCTCGTTCTGTTCTGTGCCATCGTCTTTAGGTCTGACCACTATTTGTTTAATGAAGCAGCCTCGCTATTAACCGATCTTCTCCACGTGTTTCTTGGTCGTCCAACACGGCGTCTGGCATTGGTTCCCTGAGGGTTCCAATCTAGGGCTTGCTTTGCAATATTTGTTGGCCCTCTTCGGAGAGTATGACCTATCCATTGCCACTTTCGCCTTTTGACAGAAGTGCCTATCCAATCCAGGCCTGTGATACTCAGGAGATCATCATTGGAAATAATCTCCGGCCAGCGGATTTGTAGGATGCGCCGTAGGCACTGGTTTACGAAAGTTTGCAGCTTAGTTGTTATCTCGTTGGTCACCTTCCAAGTAGAACAGCCATAAAGAAGCACAGATATTACAATAGAATTGAAGATTCGGATTATGGTGCGCCTGGAAATGTTGTTATTTTGCCAGAAAGGAGTCAAAGTGAAGAAGGCTGCCCTAGCCTTATTGATACGCGATTGTACATCAGCGTCCGCGCCGCCATCTGCTGTGACTGTGCTTCCGAGGTAGCAGAATTCCTCAACTTTTTCGACTGCCTGGCCCGAAACACAAATTCCGCTTTGTCCCCCAGGATGGGAGCTCAAGTACTTGGTCTTGGCAGCGTTTATCTTGAGCCCAGCATTACGACTTTCGCAATGCAGAGCATCGGCCATTTGAGCTACATCCTCCTTTTTATTTGAAAGCAGACAAATATCGTCAGCATAGTCCAGGTGTTGCAGGTAATCAAACATTTTCCATCTGATACCTTTCCTCTGGCTTTGAAGCGCGCTCACTAGTACATCGTTAATGGCTATGAGGAAAAGAATAGGTGACAAAATGCAACCTTGTCTCACTCCACTGTGCACCTCAAAAGGATCTGAAAGCTTACCCTTGTGCAAAACGTGACATTGGGATCCCTGATAAGATTCCTTGATGATGGAAATTATTTTATCTGGTATGCCCCTCCTACGAAGAGCTCTCCAAATATACTTTCGATCAACACTATCGAACGCCTTCTCGAAATCAATGAACATGAGGTGTAATGGGGATCTCCATTCGGCGGATTGCTCAATAATAATTCGGAGGGTGTTTATATGGTCGCTACATGAAAAACCCTCACGAAAAGCCAGCCTGTTCATTGCTTAAAGTGCGATCAACTTCATCCTTGATCCGGTTCAAAATAATTTTAGCCATCAGCTTGAATACAGCTGGAAGTAGGCAAATACTGCGCCAATAATTACAATCCTTAAGGTTACTCTTCTTCGGAATTTTAATAATTACGCCCTTTTTCCATTCTACTGGAAGAGTTTCGGTTTCCCAACACTCTCTGATGAGGGTAAGCAGAATATCCGCTGTAGCATTCGAATCCGCTTTAAATAGTTCAACCGGAATTCCATCTATCCCCTGGGGCCTTACCGGCGTCCGTAGATTCGATAACCCGCTTTAATTCCGTCTTAGATGGTGGTCTGGAATTAATACCACAGATTACATATAATTATTCTTTGTTAATACTGGCTACTGGAGGGACGTCTTCTTCTGCCGATGAAGATGCACTTGCAGGCCCAAAACTGTTGTTAAGGACCTCAAAAAAGTGCTCTTTCCATCTCTGAAGTTGCTGTTCTTCGGTAACAAGCAGTAACCCTTCTTTATCTTTCACAGGGTACCGCTTTCACCACGGTAAGCCCCATCATTTGCCTCCTTCGCTAAAGCGTTGATGTAAGTACGCTTATCACGCCTCACACTTCTCTGCACGCCTTTTTGCAGTGAACGGTATTCAGCGCGAAGTTGATTTTTAGCTGAATCATCAGCAGCAGAGTTAATCTGTTCCTTAACTCTTTTGCGTGCTGAGATAAGATACCAGGTAGCATCACTGATAAATGGTCTCCTACCTCGATCCAATCTTCCCACAGTCGCTTCGCCACATGAAATAAAAGAATCCTTTGCAAAATTCCATCTATCTTCAATTGTAGGATTCTGAAGAGATGTTGCTGCACAAGCTTTTTCGTGTAAGGCGGTCGAATATGCACGTCTAGTTGAGGAATTTTTTAGCTTTTGCACATTAAATCGTGGCAAGATTCGCGTGTTGTGAGATCGTTGAATCGCTGCCGTTCGTAAGCGAAATTTCGCGATAACAAGATGGTGGTCGCTGCCAACATCAGCCCCACGCTTCGACCTGTCAGTTTCTCCATGTCTTAGAAACAGCAATGTGGTCAATTTGGTTTTCTATTCTGCCATCAGGAGAAATCCAAGTTGTTAGGTGGCAGGGTTTGAACAACGTTCCGCCAATGCCTAGTTGCCGAGAGTTAGATTAGATTAGATTTATTGAGGGCACAGGCAACAAGAGTTGCCCTAGGCACTGCGACCGGTGGTCTATTGTACCATTGCCCCTACTATGGATTAGATGAACTCATCTAATCGACTGCCTTCGATAAATCGATTCAGCTGGGCCATATTGATAGTGGCGATATCCTCTTTCAAGGGAAAAGCGATACCGAAACACTCCAATCGGCGCCTAGCTAGCCTCTCACATTCACACAGGATGTGAGAAGCAGTTTCGTCGTCAGCCTCACAGAAGCGACAGCTGGCGTCGGTAACAATGCGCAAGCGCTTTAAATGACCGTTTAAACGGCAATGCCCCCTAAGGAGCCCGCATATGATCCTAACCCTGTTTCTGCTCAATTTCATCAGACCAAGGGTACGATTGGGTGAGTAGTTGGCGACAAAGAGTTTTGACTGCCTAAGCCCTGGAAGAGCTTCCCAGTGTGTGGTGGCTTTGGCTTTTTCCCACTCACCAATCACATTTCTGCAGATACAGAGTGGTAACCCACAGTAAGGTTCAGGCCATAGAAGGGAGTGGTGGATGCTCTTCTTGCGAGCTCGTCGGCCTTCTCATTGCCGTAAAACCCCGAGTGCCCAGGTACCCAGAAAAGGGTGAGATTGTTGAGATTGTCCACCTGTTGGAGGATTTCCTGACAAACCCACACGAGCTTAGATGTGTCAGTACAGCTCGTCAGCGCTTTTATTGCTGCTTGGCTGTCAGTGAATATTGCTATTTTCCTGTTGGTGTAACCTTTGTCAAGGCATAATCTTGCACACACTTCGATTGCGTGCACTTCCGCCTGAAACACGGTCGGATGTATTCCCATAGGAATAAAGATATTAATGTTCGGGCCAGTAATTCCAGCTCCAGATCCTGTATCGGTCTTGGAGCCGTCCGTGTAAAATTTGATGGTGCTAGGGTGGAGTGATCTGAATCTGTCAGTCCAGTCCACCCTTTCCCATATCTCTGCACTATAAGAAGGGTCAAAACGGAGAGTTTTGACCAGATGGTCTGATGACATATCCAGTAATCTGCTGTTACTTAACCATCCTTGTTGCCGAGAGTTACAGAGCTCCACCAACATTTCGCCATTGTTGTTCCTGTCGCCAAGCCCGTGATTGCCCATAAGGTGTTCCAAGCCTAAATTATCAGTACCGACTTTGGCGTTGAGATCCCCCATTATGATTTAGATGTCACCCCTGGGAGTCCTATCAAAGGTGTCGCCTAGTCGCTGATGAAAAACGTCCTTTGCGGATTGGTCTGCAGGTTCAGTCGCCGTAGCACTGAATAATTGTGATGTTTCGTACTCTGGATTTGAACCTGGCTGTGATGATACGGTCGGAGATAGGTTTCCAGTCGATAAGGGATCGGCGTGCATTCCTAGTCAACAGGATTCCGACGCCCGCTTGCCGAGGTGAATTATCATCTTCACTTCCAGAGTAGAGCAGTACAGTGCGAGAGCTTGGTGATAAAGTCGCCCCCGATCCGAGCCATCTTGTTTCGCTCAGTCCTAGTATAGCGATGTTGTATGCGGTCATTTCCTGTTCGACTTCTGTGAGCCTTGTGTTATTACACTCACCCCACGTCGTCCGAACGTTCCAAAAACCGATTGTAGTCCGTTGTTTATAGCCAACAACGTGTAAAGCGGAAATATCCCCCTTTTCTTATCAAATTACTTAAGTAGCTTCATAAAAAAGTCAAACTTTGACATTGAATATCTGGAGAACCGTTACGATTTCGCAAAAAAAGGATTGCAGATTCAGTCGTTTCAGGCCAATATTAATGAAATTACATCATCCAAATTTGGCGCCGCAGATACTGAAATCTCCCCTGGACCCTCCGAAATTTTGCTAGACCGATTCGAACGAAAGGTCCTTCGGCGAATTTTCGTGGGCGTTCGCGAGCAAGATCAATGGCGTATCCGGCACAAACATGAGTTGTATCAATTGTACGATGAGCTGGAAGTAACGAAAATCGTGAAGCTTCAACGTTTGCAATGGGCGGGGCATGTACAACGGATGGACGATAATCGCATGCCAAAGAAAGTGATGAACTCACAACGAATTGACGGAGCGAGGTTGCGTGGACGACCGAGAGCTCGCTGGGAGAACTCCGTAGGTGAAGAAGCCCACCAGCTGCTGGGCTTCCCAAAAATGGAGGACAAGGTCACGTAACCGCGACAATTGGAGGTTTACGATTCAGGCGTCCAAGGCCCGACGTCGGGCTATCGTGCCACATTGATGATGATGAATTATTCCAAGCAAGCCTCACTCAAATTTGTTTTATCGGAACCACGGAACTTTGCGAAAACGAAAGGAAAAGAATGGAGGGAGAGGATGTACGCCGGAAAAAACTTTAAGCCCGAGGAGAGTGAAGGGTATACAAATTTCGGCCGCGCGTGAAATTAGCCTCGGTCCCGTTTATGTTTGAGTTGTGCCCGCTTCCTCTTAATTTCACGGTTCTATAAAGTTTTTCCAATGGCTGATGGAGAGCTCCAGGACCATATGAACATAAAGCAGATGTCCGTATTCCCCAGGCAAAATGTGACTTTAGTTTAGGTAATCGAGCACACCAAATCGAATTGGACAAAAACAAAACGACACAACACAAAGAATAAATAGCACATGACTTCGTAATATGCGAATTCCTTCTTTGTTTTGTGTATTTTTCGATTACACACCACCGGGTGGCGGCGATTCCTCGAATTTATTCTAATACATTGAGCCGTACCCGACTATGTGGCAATTTACACCGAAAAAAGATCACAAGAGACAACAGAGTTCACGAGTTCAAATCACCTAAAAATAGACAAAAATTCATTCGGCAGTGTGTGATTTGCAATGGCAGCGTTGTTTTTTCGCGAGTATGTAATCTTGTCGTGAATGTGATATGCAAAATCAGTGCAAACCATTTTACAAGTCAAATAGATAAAAAAATAAGAAAGCAGTTCATGGCTAGACTCTAGCCATAGTTAAATCTAGTGGTTGAGTTGAATAGACTTAAAAATTAGAACGAATGGCTGAAATAGCTCATAAAATTTGACTATGTACTTATCTATGCCACGTCCACTTTAGTTAATATTTCATAGTTCTTGAAATGTTACTACATAGTATGGAGAATGGAAATTTTCACCGGGGAAAAGTTCCCACGTGTCGTGCCGCATTGAGACAGTAGACAGTACGGTGAAATCCGGTCTCTGTTGACATATAATCTTTCCCTTGCATTTCCCACATATGAAATTGACACTTAACAGAAACACACACACACGCACACACATTCACACTTTACATATAATGCCAACCGGCCTGCGCCTTCTTAGCATATTTGCGCTTGGATGGAAAAACACAAGATAACGGTGAAATCACTGCAAGAACATATGGAAAAGGCTTTTCTTTTGCTGCCCGTCGTCGTCGCCGCGAGACTTCCAGGAGCTTTTACAACTTTCCACGATTTTCATTTTAACGATTTGTTGTCGACAGGACACTCCAATTATTGCAACACTCAACATTCCACTCATGCTTTCAGGGAAATGGATACAGAGAGAAATGTACAGAAACAGAACGACCAAGGATACACCAAAAATATAAATGAAAGGGATTCATTACGTGTGATCTTTAGCTCCAAACGACGGCATCGTGTCGCGCGGCTACGGCTAGATTGGTTATAAAAGAAGCTCCTTCAATGGCCACCGTTAAAATGCGATAAAAACGTCCCGTCACTATAAAGTCTATAAAACTCGTGATTTTTCGCGATTTCTAATCCTGTCTAGGCTCCGATTTTACCACGTATTCAATACACTGTGACGATACGTCGTATGCTGCACACGCGGAAGAGATTCTTTTCTGTATGAAGAAAACGTAGCGGAAAACTTAACAAGGGAGACCACGCGTCGACACAGAGCACAGGTGACGAGACGAATGATATGGTGAATGGTGTTGGGATTGGGACACGACCGTATAGAACCAATTTACGCGACACCGACAACACGGTCGATTCGGATTTCGATACGAATCTCGTGGGGGGACTTGAACTGGAATACAGACAGAACCGAAACTGGTTTCATCAACCTTTTTTGTGGCCCGTGCCACATACGGCGATTTTGTGTTGTGTGCCGAACTTGAATAGTGCACGACGTAGAACGTAGAAAGAACAAACGGTAGCAATAGCATCATCCGCAGTCACGTTTCGTACAAGACACTTCTTGACGACGATGTTCTTCGCGCAGGCAGGCAGGCGGGCACGTCTCAAGACGACCTTTTCATTCGCCTTTTCTACACTTGAAAACCGGCTCTCAGTCTCAAGACGCACCACGGAATAAAATATAAACAACGAAGAACTGGTTTTTGGGATCTACATTACCTGTCAGAGCTGGCTGAACTTGGAGGATCAAAAGTCGTGCACTTCTTATTTGCCGACATTTTCACACAACTGTCATTTCTATGTGAGGAACCGAGGCGGCCACATGGTGGGTGCGTGTACAATGTGACGTTGTGACGTCGTATTGGAAAATTAACGAATGCGAAATTTGAAAGTGTGGTGAATATGCGAATTTTAGCATAAAATATGTATTTTCGTGCGTATAGTGCAATTGGCACGATGTTGATTTTTACGGCTAAAAATAAATCTTTAATTTGGGTTAAGTACATAGAGTCGCGGGGGAGAAATATTCATATTGAAAATACATAATTGATAGGCGGTTATGAATTATAAAATCTGCTAAATATGAAGTGTGTGTTTCTTGATTGAGTGGATTTTTTATTAAGAATATGTACAACCACTGAACTGTGTTTGGGCCTGTCTGCAAAGAAACAAAATGCAGTTTTAAATATACAATATTTCCCAATTGAAAAAAAAACCACCAGATCCAGCAATCCAGAGCAAGTAAATAAGTATCTTTGAACGAAGTAAATAATTTTTTTTTTAAATATTAATAAAATGGGATATCCATTTTACCCAACTTCTGCCAAAGTATGAGGTGCTTCCCAAGTAACAATTCGTATGCTTTAAAGAAGCACTTCATACTGTAGCAATCATATAGTACCACGAAATTCATTTATCGTGTGACAGCGCTTAAAGTAATGGTTTGATCCGATAAAACACCCTTGAAGTATTTTCCGGAAAGCTTTTATCATCATTATGGAATAAATTTAAAGATGGTGGTATAAAACTTCGATAAAACTGTATCTAAACGTTAACCTAAAAAGACACTCCTTTAAATAATCCACTCTTGTGTTTATTAGATGATACACCACACACATGCAATAGTCTCTCTAAGTTAACTCACACACATGCATAATATTCTTCTATAGCACAGTCGGTGTCATTTTTATAGTGTGAAATTCGTATGGTCATCCAATAAATTGTTCACCGTAGTTTTATACAAGGATGGACTTTGCGATTTTTTAATGAATTGACACTTGACACAGTTTTCTGAAATACACAATTTCTGCATTAGAAATCCTTGAAATCTTGCATGAAACCCACACGTATGCACTCATTATATCTTCGAAATTAATTAAGGTGATCTCTGCGCAGAAATTCTCTCTATTTTATTGATAAATGTATGATAGGGTACATTTGCAGAAGAGTCGATAAAGAATTGTCAAGCATTTCTATAGTAGCAACAACCATGTAGTGTTTCCGAGCAATGCCGACCATATGTGAGGTTAGCTGAGTGGTAGCGTGTAGGACGGGCAATCAACAGACATTGGTTCGATGCCAGCTGCGGAAATTTTGTTTTTCTTTTTATTTTTTTGCAAATTCGTTCAATGACAGAAAATGATATAAAGCAAATGATGTACGCCTTTTTAAAGCATAATTTAGTGCTACAATAAGGTTCTATTGGATTAAAAAACGGCGCCAAATGCCATTATTGGACTGTTATTCAGTGGTTATACCCTGTAAAGTGCCCCTATTAATGCTAGAAAAGAATATTTTACGAAGTATTATAGGAATGGAATTTTTACTTGGGATTGTACGATTCATTTTAAAATTGGCGCATAGTCTCATAGTTGAAATAGATTGGCTGCGTCAGCATCAGCATCGGCAGAGGCATCGGCATCATCAGAAAAATTTCAATTTAGAACACACGCATTTGCCTTTGATGACCCACATTGACAGCAGCGGCAGAAGCATCGGCAGAAGCATTTTTCTGCTTCTGCCGCTGCTGTCATTGTGGGTCATCAAAGGCAAATGCGTGTGTTCTAAATTGAAAATTTTCTGCTGATGCCGATGCCTCTGCCGATGCTGATGCTGACGCAGCCAATCTATTTCAACCATTTATGCTTGAAATAGAATAACCGCGTCAGCATCGGCAGAGGCATCGGCATCAGCAGAAAAATTTCAATTTAGAACACACGCATTTGCCTTTGATGACCCACAATGAAGCAGCGGCAGAAGCAGAAAAATGCTTCTGCCGATGCTTCTGCCGCTGCTGTCAATGTGGGTCATCAAAGGCAAATGCGTGTGTTCTAAATTGAAATTTTTCTGCTGATGCCGATGCCTCTGCCGATGCTGATGCTGACGCATCCAATCTATTTCAACTATCACGATCATATCTTTCTTACATCATTTTATTCTGGCTCCATTACGGTCTGTCTAGATTAGTCGCCAAATGGCGTCACGTGCAAATGGCTGTACGCGACAGCGCCCGCTCTAAGGGGGGGGGGGCAAGCCGGGCGGTCGCCCGGGGCGCCAAATTTTAGGGGTGGCTTTTTGGCCAACACTCGAATAAAAAAAAGGATTAAAAAAGCCGAAAGAAAAAAATTAATAAAAACTTCGATTAAGTGGAAATAAAATAAATAATAATAAAAAGGGGCGAAATAAAATAAAGATATAAAAGTTGAAGTTGTGTTTTTAAAATGCATATTCCTTGCGAAGCTACGAAGAGCCCACCATTGATACGAAGTGCTGCATTTAGAATCTTAAAATGCTAAGTAAGCCGCGCAATACGTCTGTGATGCGCTGGCTAAGTTATTCTTTGGCGAAAAAAAAACATACTAACTGAAGAATTACTTGTATGTGTAAATTTCGTTCTCCTATTTAATATTTATTTCATTTTCTTTTCACCAGAATTAAGGACCTTGCATGAACCCTAATTTTTTGAGGACGAAATTATAGCACGAAATTCATTATTGTTTCATTTATATGCGATTTGATGTCCGCAAGATGATATCTAAAGCTTTTGTTTAGTATATTGAGTAACAGGAGAGCAAGTCCACTAAATAAATATTGAACTCCCGAAGAAATTCATATGAAATGAGAAATAGGGAGTCGAATAAACGCTGAAAACATTAAGGCGTTTAAAACAGACTCCTCTATGAGAAATGTTATTCACAATAATTTTTGGAGTTGTTTTCCATAATTTCCATCGACACTTCGAGCATTTTGCAAATCAACTTCAATTCTTTATTTATTTATTTATTTATTTCGAAAATACTGAACAGATAAAATATCCAATTACAACAGTAAGTTATAGAGATTAACATAAGACTACAAGAAAAAGTGCAAGTTTCTGATTATTTTTTTCAAAACTAAAAACACTACGTTAGAAATTCAAATTAAGCAGCAAAATCAAAGTTTTTGCAAAAGAATATTTTTAAAGATTGAAATAGAAGAGGGTAGAGGTCCAATCTCCATAGAGTCATACGTTCTCATCATTCTAATTAAAGGCGAATTCGCAAAGAGGGCAAGATCGGTAAATGGAGGATTAAAAATGGCATTTGATCGTGTGTGATATGATGGAATTCTGTAATTAATTCTATCTGCCAAACTAGAATGCAGATATCCACGGCAAATCTTGTATAAAAAACATTGTTCAAGAAAAGTTCTTCGCTTCTCTAGGGAAAGAATCTTAAGGTAATTAAATCTTTCTGGGTAAGGAAGGTAAGGAAGATTAAACTTAAAAAATAATGATTTTGTAAATCTTCGTTGAACCCGCTCTAAGGTGTCAGTGGACCCACCAGCAGTCGGGGACCAAACAATTGAAGCGTATTCTAAAACGCTACGAACAAGGGAAACAAATAATCTTACAGCACTGTTTACAGAACGAAACTCACTAGTACAACGAAGAACAAAGCCTGAAAGCTTCGAGCCCCTTTTTATTATATTTTCATAGTGATCGTTGAAATGAAGCTTAGAATTAAAGGCTAACTAACTCCTAAGTCTGTGATCGAGTCAACATTTTTTAAAGCCAGATTGTTGACTGAATATGAATATGATTCGCCAAACCTTCGCATGAATCGATTACTTAAGTTGGTTCCCATTACATTGATTCATCTAGCATTGGAGGGGAAACTACGAACAATGTGGTTTGAATTTTAACAAGATGAGGAATCGAACCAGAGAACACATTGCCATAGCTCCCTAATTTGTGTTTGGACATGCTATTTTCGGAATTTGGCTATAGGCTTAGCCGATTTAACTAGCTCCGACCTTATTCTCTTTAAAAATTCTCGAGATGACGAATCTATGAAAATAAGCCATGCACATTGAAAAGCCTAAAGCAATCCGGCTAATTGAAGTTTTTAAGGAATTTATGGAAAACAACTGCAGAGCGTTAGTAATCAAAATGAGCACAATTTCGGCCCAACATTTTTGAGGGCAGAGTTTTCTAAAAATATATTGAGTATTTTACTGGAAAATGAAATTTCGCATGCATTCTCGATTTCTTACATCAAGCTTCAACATTTTGAAACTCCAAAGCAACTCTATAAAGCCTTGCCGAATTGTGGTGTGTGATGGTGTGCTTAATAGTGTGAATGATAGCTGAATGGTGATTTGAATCCCAATGCGATCAAGAATTTTTGTTTTGTTTTTTTAAAACAATGTTCTTAAGTTAGCTGGTTTCACTAAGTAAATTGTTTTGGAGCAACAACCATGGGTACAAGCACTTGCTTTACAAGAAAAACCTCTTTGTATCGATTCTACAACAACCATTTATACATCCAGATCAGTGATTCCCAAGCTGGGGGCGCACCCCCTAAGGAGGCGTGACGATTAGGGAAGGGGGGTGCGAGCACAACTCTAAGGTTGGTGCCGTTTATGAATTATATGGTTTCCTTCAACAACAAACATTCTGACTCGATCTTGTTCCGAAACTCACCAGGGGTAATCAATTTTATTTTCTTCGATTAAAAAAAATCGCTGGTACTAAATGCGTTTGATGAAATGGCTGATTGAAATTTACAAAGCTCGCGACTCTAAAAAATCGCACCAGTCAGCTAGTTTCTGTATGTATAGAATGAATCTTTGGTAAAAATCTTGCGGATTTTGGTCGCTCCGGGTGATTTCATTTTTCGTGCTCGATGTATCACTGAAGCCATGGTGACGGCCGAACTTACGACGAAATTTAGCATGCGGAGATCACGAAATTTAATTAATATGTACTTCTAAAAATTTCCAGTAGTTACAAAATATCGGCTGAACTAACAACTAAATTTTCAAACAATTTAAAATGCGAAAATAGATCCTGAAATATAAACCTATAAAATTAAAAGCATTCCTTGCCAACGCCAATTTTTCACACCTATTTTCTTGGGTGGCGCCAGGATCGGTAGACCTCGCAAGAACTGAAAAAGATTGGGAACCACTGATCTAGATAGTATGGATATCTAGATCAATCTGTTTGGTACAGTACCTAAGGGGCGGCAATTTGTCCTCTTGCTCGGGGCGGCGTAAGTCCTAGAGCGGGCGCTGGTACGCGATGCCAGTTTTTGGACGCACAGCCATTTGGCGACTAATCTAGATGGACCTTTATTTCGAACAGTTTTAATGCCTTAAGTGCAGAAAACTAGCGTTATTTTTGGCTCTATTTTGACATAATTTGAATAAATTTTACCAAATTGCCGCACTTTAGGGGAAGTTTGAATTGAATTCGAGCTAAAATTAACCCTAGTTTTCTACACTTAAAGTTCCATCTAGAATATTCGCTGGCTGCGCGTCCAAAAACTGGCATCCCGTACGCGTATTTAGGAACCCTAGTTCAGTTCGTCACCAGGCAGGTGACGAAATCGATTAGCTTTTCTAGTGACTAAGTATACCAAAAAACCCTCACCGATTTCGTCTCCTAAAAGTAGACGAACTCGCATAGGGTTATTTCGAGGACATTTTGCGTTGAAAATAGCCAAAAACCCTCGTTCAACTCGTTCCCACAGAAGGGGACGAAATCGAATAGCTTTTCTAGTGCCGATAGTGGCAAAAACCCTATTCGATTTCGTCTCCTGAAAGTAAACGAACTCGCATAGGGTTTCGAGTACATTTTGCGTTGAAAACATCCAAAAACCCTCGTTCAACTCGTCCCCACACAAGGGGACGAAATCGGTTAGCTTTTCTATTGCCTAAACTGCCCAAAACCCTAGCTTTATTCGTCTCTTTTTCTGTGGATGAGCACGCATAGGGTTTCTCGTACATTTTTCGCATAAAACAGCAATATAAACTTTGCGAGTAACTAGAGAGATCCAAATCCTTGTTTATTTTGTCTCCTATATGGTGAAGTTCTCACGGTTTTGGAAAGGATTTCCTGATGAAAACATGGTTATTCGAAAGTGTTTTTTTTAATACAGATTTGATTCTGCATGGCAAAGGTGAAAGTGTTTATATGAATTCATACTTTAGGACAAATTTACTTGAAAATTAAAAATGTTTTGTTAAGAAAATTGCAAGGTGGTATAATGCTTTTTTTTAGATTGTTTTGGTGCTTCTGTTTCTCTTGTCATTCAATGTATTCAGTAAAATAAGAGATCTTAGCTAGTCTTTGGTTTATTTGCATCAACTGCTCGTCAAGATGCTTACGTTTGTTACGCCTAATTAACCTATTCGAAAATCGTCGAAGCTCGTCATATTTGTTTTTTTTTTTTGGCTCTAGTTGCGCGTTTGGTCCATTGGCGATATGCTTAATTTTGCGCATCTACCGCATTTTGACATTCCTCGTCAAACCAATCATTTCGGGCTCTCTGGGCTTTGTAGCCCACAACCTCCTCTGCGACCCCTTTGATGGTGTCTTTGAGTGTATCCCAGATCTCAAGGGCGCCTTTGTTGCTGATGTTATTTAGCAAGGGCGTCAGCTTCTCCTCAAGGGCAGTCGTATAAGTGACCACCGTGGCATCATCCAACAATTTGTCAACCGCAAAAATGTTTGTCGGGTTGAACCTCGAATGATGCACCGAAGAAATTCTGCACCTATAAGTCGCCTTCACCATATAGTGGTCAGAGTCAATATTTGCTCCACGATAGGACCGAACATCCATTATGCTCGATGCCCATCTCTTGCAGACAAGGACGTGTTCAATTTGGTTGACGGTATGTTGATCTGGAGATCTCCAGGTCTGCCTGTGAATGCGACGATGCGGAAAACAGGTAGAGCTAATGACCATATTTCTGCTGGTCGCGAAGTCTATTAGTCGTTGGCCATTGTCGTTACAGTCTTCATGGAGGCTGTACCCTCCAGTAATCCCCCTATGCCAACTTTGGAGTTAAAATCCCCCAGCAGCAATTTGACATCGTTTGATTGAAGTGAATCGAAGAGATTTTCTAGGCGGTGATAGAACTCGTCTTTAACCGCGTCTTCACTGACTTCGGTGGGGGCATGCGTGTTTATGAGCCATAGATTGAAGAACCGGGTTTTAATGCGAATCGCACACAGCCGCTTGTTTATGGGTTTGAAGTCGATAACATGCGGCTTAAGTTGATTGTTTACAATGAACGCCACTCCAAACTCCCTGTGGCCCGAAGGTTTTCCACTTGTGAAAATCGTGTACGAATTTCGGTCATCAATCTCGCTACCAAGCCATTTTGTTTGCTGGAGTGCAACAATGCTCAGCTTATATTTTTCGACCTGATCCAAGAGGGCTCTTAAGGCCCCTGGCCTATTCAGGGAGCGTACATTCCAGGTTCCGAAAGAGTAATCAGTTGTTCGTTTGCGATGTCGTCGTTGGGTTGTATCCGTCCAATCCGAGGCTTTCATTCCAGGTTTCTTGACGTAGATTTTTTTGCTAGCATGGGTCGTCGGCCCATCGCTTAACCATGATAGTATTCGTAAAACGAAAGAGGTCCATCATGGAGAGGCCTCGGAGGTGCTGCTTCGGTGATTGACTATTTGCTTTTTGTCACCCTATTACATTTAGTAACCTGAGACGCTGAAGTTGTTAATACAGCACTCAGGCGCAGCGGTTACTCGGATAATGCGGGAAAGTAACGCCCCGTAGAGAAACATAGGAATTGGCCGGAGCCGCTCACCCTATGAAGCTCCTCCTGCATATAGCTATGGGTCCGCAGTTATGCCACAACTGAAAAGGATATAGGAATCGGCCGAAGCCTTTCAACCTTTATCCTCCCCCTTACGGGAGAATGTGTTTAACTCAAAAAAAAAAAAATTGTGTTTGCCCCGAATTTGCCGCCCCCGTAAAATCTGTCGCCCTAGGCTCCAGCCTACTTAGCCTACTGGTAAATCCGCCACTGGTAACAACCTTACGATGAACGCTATATTCAAATGCAAACTGAAACATTTTATCGCAGAAAAGTACCGTTATTCTCGTTTCCGGAATATGCAGCAATAAAATTATAATTTCAAACAGAAAAATCGCCATTGGAGGAATAAAAAAAAATCTACTTAGAGTTTTGCATAGCAAAGCTTTGACTTATAGAGTCTCGCCCGTTTACCGATAAGAAATTTTAATTTGACCTGGAGAGTATCTGAAATTTTGACTTAGTCTCCAATATCAGCACTTCGACTTATAGAGTTTCACAAGCAGTGAAATCAAAAATTTCTCTTCGAGATAGAGTTTTTGGTTTGAGTTATCGAGTTTGTTTTTCATTGTTTTTTGTTCAAATGTGCTGGGGAAGCAGATTTTCTTCGACTTAAAGCGTTTTTCTAGTTAAGGAGTTTCGAGTTATCGAGTTTCCACTGTATATATGAAATGAGAATCCAATTGGTATAAAACTTTTCGGCGGAGAAAGAGGTCTTTTTAGTGGAAAAAGAGGTCGGTGGCGGACAATTCTTGTAGCATCTAGTGAATTTCGTTCGCTGAATGCAGCCAGTGTAGTGTAGTAACCAGGTGATAAACCTAGTACATGTAATTGCAAAATACGAACGAAATTCATTGGAAAAACAGTGGAAATACTACAAGAACTACCCGCCACCGACCTCTTTCTCCGCTGAAAAGCGCTCATGCGAAATGAGAATCTAATTGGAAGAGAGCTTTTCTGCTACATTTTTCTTTCGCTGAATGCAGCCAATGGTTTTGTCTAAACGGGAACATAACAAGAACAAAATACAGTAGAGCGTCGATTATCCGAACGTCAATTATCCGAACATTCGATTAACCGAACTACCACTCAGTTTCTTTTCTTGTGAATGGCATCGAATAAAATGAACAATAAAGTGTCTGAAGGAATCAACCTCTCATCTCCATCGCTCAATTACCTCGAATTTTGTATTTTTCTTCTTCTCTAGTCATTATACACGTTTTTAGTTTGTCGCTTAATTTCACATTTGGGCTATTTTTTAATTTTTCTATGGAAGCTCGATTAACCGAACTCTCGTTTATCCGAACCACCCTTGTCGACATTAGCTCGGATGATCGACGCTCTACTGTACCGGTTTTTATACAGGGTGTCCCGCAACTGGTTAGCCAAAGACCAATGGTAGACTCTACAGGATGTTTTAGGAAAATGTCGCCAAAATTATTTCTCTAGGTTTTACCGTTAAGGAGTAATCGGCTTTTTTGTGATTCTTGTCAAAAAACACGACTTTCTTCGAAAAACTCCAATATTCTAGCTTCCACTTTAGCCAAATCAATGTTTTTCATATTCTTCTGAAAGTACACAAAATTTCCAATAAAAGGACATATCGAACGTTTCGAACGGTTTCGCATCTTCCGAGATACGACGTTTTGAATTTTGCAGAAATGTCAATTTCAATTTTTAATGTCAAAATTAAACCCGAATTTCGTAACGGTACATTGTAGTGGCAAATCTGCAAAGTTGACAAAAGTTGGCGTAGTATCTTAGCTTTCGAACGGCATATAAGAATAAATCACAGAATCATCCAGTTTGTGAATAATATGTATAAAAGGGAAAAAACATAGTCCGTAAGTGGAAGAAATCCTGCTTTTACTTAGAAATACATAGTTCAGTCATATGTATAAGCATTTCCAATAGAAAAAAATACAGTAAGACTATTTTTTTTCTTGGTCTTGAATCAGTGGGGTCCCAGGAGTCTAAAACTCATTTTACTAAAATAAATTTGATCGGAAAGGTCCCAAAAAGGACACTATTTAATCCTTGACTGGAGGTCGGCATGCGGGGTATCATATCAAAGGGGACGCCGCGCCGAGGACATTACAAATCCGCTGTTTGATTCCTATTTCAAGGACCCTCACCGGAATAAATAGCGTTTGAATGGAAAATGTTCGTGTTTCCCGTAACTTATCATCTGTATCTTTCCAAAGCCATACCTACGCGAATAATTCAAGTTGCCACTTCCTTTTTCATTTTTTAGAATCTAAGATTCTATCATTAAATTTGCTAAGGAAAAATTGGATCGGAAAACTCTGAAAAAGGACATAAAAGGACAAGCCTGACAAATTAAAATGTTTATCCTTTTTTTTACATTCGCTGGTAAGTTATATTGAAAAATCACTTCATCATAAGGAATACACGATGGTCGCATTCCTAGATATTGAAGGCGCATTCAACTTTATCAAACCCACACGGTAACAAATTTTGGGATAAAAGATAAAATTATTTATACCATTTTAAATATAAAGTTATATATGCCAATTTTAGTATACATTTTTATAACGTTGAAAGGATAAAGTCAGTGTATACCAAAAATGGTATAAATTTTATCAAAGTTCTTATGAACTTTTCTTTTCGTTGCGATTTATACCAAAACTCAGATAAATTCTATACAAAATGGTTTAGAAAGGCTTATCTATACTAAGTTAATATTTATTTTATTCTTTTCTAGGGTAAAATTTTGTGCGAATTGCGTTGAAGATGCCATGCACATGTATAAATTACAAACTTCATCACTCATAGAGTCTGGTTGGTCTAGTAGGTAGGGCGTTGGTCTCCAAATCATTGGGTCTCGGGATCGAATCCCACTGTAGGTAGGTAATTTATTATGCAATTTAGAGCGTAAAGAGGTTAATAAAATATAGAAGAGGTCAATGAGTTATATGATTTATGAGTTACTAGGGGCCCCCCTGCTCGCTACGCTCACCAACCCAGCGTTCGCGCTCTGCGCGCTCGCGATTTTCTTTTTTATTTTTCATTTTGCAATCAAGTGAAAAATCAACTAGGTTTCAACTAGGTTTCACTGACTATGACATGATAGGCTGAGAATCATGGGGTAAAATAGTTAGGTTAATATGGAAAATAATCAATGGTACTACATATTGTTTTCGTTCAGTGCAGGACCATCTACTGTTTATAATTTTTATATCAAATTCCTCTAAGCTATTTCTATATGATTGCCTATGAAAATTATACCAGTCGTATTCTTCGATTTATACCTGTTCTCTTATAATTTGTATAATCTGTCCTATAACCAGGATCTATCGATTCTTTATAATTTTTATACCAAATTCTTATAAAACACTTCTAAATGATTTCCTATAAAAAATATACCATTGGTATTGTTGGATTTACACTATAACTCCTATTAATTTTATCGTTTATAGAATAGATTTAATTTATAAGATTGAAACGTATAAATTTAATACAAATTTTCCTATGGACCTATATAGATAAGAAAATTTATAAAATTTATACCAAAATTTTTTAGTGTGCAGGGCAATCACAGATGCTCTTCAGGGTTTACATGTTGAGGGTCCAATATGTACCCTCGTAAACAAGCTTCTTACTTCCAGACGCATACGCAGCACTTTAGGTACTGCGTCCGTATCTAGGTATGTATGTAGGGGCACACCACAAGGAGGAATTTTATCTCCTTTACTCTGGAATGTAGCGATTAATCAATTGCTTTTGAATCTAGAAAGGATTGGATGCAAAGTCACTGCCTACGCTGATGATGTTGCTATCGCCGTTAGAGGTAAATTTCCTGAAACCCTTAGTGGGTTATTGGAGAACGCGCTATCTATTTTAGCGGAGTGGGCAAGTTTCAGTGGGGTTGGAATCAATCCAGCCAAAACGGAGGTTGTCCTCTTTACAAGAAAGCGAGCGATTCCTATTATTAACCCCCCTTTGCTAGGGGATTCCCAACTTGTGATTGCTGATAAGGCAAAATTTCTTGGTATCATCTTAGACAAGAATCTAAGAAGGAAGCCCAACATTGAAGAAAGAGTGAACAAGGCCACCATTGCACTATACTCTTGCAGGAAGGCTATCGGAAAAACCTGGGGATTACAACCGAAAGTTGTATTTTGGTTGTATACTACTATTGTCAGGCCAGTTTTACTATACGGAGTTAGTGTTTGGTGGACAGCACTTAGCAAAACCACCTATTATAATTTGCTTGTCAAAGTACAAAGGTTGGCTTCTCTTGTCATAACAGGAGCCTTTCGCACCACCCCTTCAGCCGGATTAGATATGGTACTGGGTCTGCTTCCATTGGACCTCTTTGGACAACGACTTGCTGCAAACACGGCCTTACGCTTACGGGAAACTGGCCTATGGAGAGCAGAGAGATTATGGGCACTCATCGATACTGGGTAACTTTACGCTACCTTTGGAGACTGATTACACTATCCCCAAGTATTCTTTTGGTAGGAACTACAATACCTTGATCCCGTCGAGAGATCAATGGGATAATAATATGCCCCCGGCAAGTGGAGCTATCTCTATTTACACTAATGGTTCAAAGACCAACACAGGTGTTGGTATTGGAATTTACTCGGAACAACTGGACATACGTTTGTCTTTTCGTCTTCCTGATTTTTGCAGTGTCCTCCAAGCGGAGGTCTCTGCGATTATGGAATCGCTAATTTGGTTAGGTAGTCACGTCGTAACTGAAAGGGACGTCATTCTGTATACTGACAGTCAGGCTGCAATTCGATCACTGGAGTCGGTACTGATCGCATCAAAAACTGTTGAAAAGTGCCGCCTTGTTCTTAAAGAGATGGGTCGCTTTTTTAACATAACAGTCTGCTGGATTCCGGGTCACTGTGGATTTGCAGGAACCTGCTGTGCGGACCATCTAGCCAGTGCTTCAGCTGGTAGAGTTGAAGTCGACCGCGGGGGCATCAAACCACCTATTATCAACTGCAAATTGGCAATTACAGCAGATTCTGAGCGCAGAACCAACGCAAGATGGATCAATGGTAGCACTTGTACTACAACAAAGATGATCTGGACGAAATTAGATTTTATCCGCTCTACCATGCTATTGTCACTGGACCGGATGCATATTCGTAGTGTGGTCGGGGTTATAACGGGGCATTGTCCTATCGGAGAGCTCGCCAGGAGACTCAAAATTCCTTACAACGACTACTGCAGAAGCTGTGAGGATGAAGAGGAAGAGGAGAGTGTACATCATCTTCTATGTGAATGCTCGGCTTTGGCTGAGAAACGTTTAAGTTTTCTTGGTTGTAGGTACTTTTACGATCTGGATGATCTCAGAGATGTGAGCCCAATACAGATCAATAAATATATTGCCAGTACATGCTGGTTCCAAACAAATATTTGAATTTTTAAGGCTCTCACTGGCGGTATCACTATGGACCTATTACTGGTCTAAGTGCGCTGGCGGCCCCATTACCTAACCTAACCTTATCCTTTTTTTGACGATGAAAATGAAAAATACTCTCACAATATTAATGTGTACACAGCGAACCTTGGTACAAATAATTCAACACATACAACAAATTTGTTTATACTTACCGTTATAATTAGCATCTACAACAGTAGCGAAAAGTATTTTTCCATAATGCATAACAACCAAGTCTATGCATGATGTAAAAAATTTACTTCCTATTCAACATTGAAGTCGGGTTGGTACATTTGCAGACTATGTTTTTTTTTTTCATTTATACATATTATTCAGAAACTGGATGACTCTGTGCTTTATTCTTATATGCCGTTCGAAAGCTAAGATACTACGCCAACTTTTGTCAACTTTGCAGATTTGCCACTACACTGTCCCGTTACGAAATTCGGGTTTAATTTTGACATTAAAAATTGAAATTGACATTTCTGCAAAGTTCAAAACGTCGTATTTCGTAAGATACGAAACCGTTCGAAACGTTCGATATGTCCTTTTATTGGAAATTTTATGTACTTTCAGAAGAATATGGAAAACATTGATTTGGCTAAAGTGGAAGCTAGAAAATAGGAGTTTTTCGAAAAAAGTCGTGTTTTTTTACAAGAATCACAAAAAAGGCAATTACTCCTTAACGGTAAAAGCTAGAGAAATAATTTTGGCGACATTTTTCCTAAAACATCCTGTAGAGTCTACCATTGGTCTATGGCTAACCAGTTGCGGGACACCCTGTATAAAAAATGAATATTTCACACTACAAACCGTCGGACAAAACCAAAATGTCTACTTAATATTTCCTTGCCTTGCTCCCCGCGAATCTCTTCTAAAAAAACGGTTTTTGTTCTTGTTCGCGTGTAGACAGGCCCAATGACTACACTAATACATATTTTCATACCACATTTCAACAACTTATTAAAAATAGCACAATGATTTCCTCGCATGCGCACAACTCGCTGGCCTCTCATATGACAAATTCCTAAAGGAACAAATCCTCCCGTACCTTCAGTATCCTTGTCAAAAATCTTCTCAACAGCACTTTCTGAAAATCTTGAGTGTTCTCCAATTAGTACAGTTCTCTTTTTCACTTACTTTTAATTATTATTAAACTATTGCAGCACGTGCCAATAAATTAGTCAGCTGATACCGCGAGTAATGCACTTTCATAAAAAATGATAATATTCGGTCTCGTCACGAATGTCCTTATACTTCCAGTGGGTGAGTGAACGGGGGGGTTATCTTATGAAAAAATCAATAATGCAAAATTAATCTAATACAAATCATTTGTTGCAGTCTTTTGTCAATCCCTTATCAATACAGTGCACAAAACACCTGCGGCGGAAGTTAAAATAAACGATCTGTGGTGTTACACGTGCGAGACGATGGAGGACGGCGAAGCTTGTGTTGATTTTCTATCGAATCGTTCAAGTCTGGCGAAACAATGTAAAAGTGATGAGTACTTGTGCATGGTAGGACTCGACTCTTGGAACTGTTGCTGTTGAAGGAATATTCAAAAAAGTTTTTATAATTTCAGGTGAAACGTTTTTCGTATACGACAAGCACCGAGAATTCAACCAGCAATCCCAAAATGTGGTCACTGGAACGTCGATGTGCTGTAAATTGTGTATCCGGTTGCATTATAATCGGCGAGCGCACAAAGCTCTATGCATGCACGTCGTGCTGTAATAAATATCTTTGCAATACGGGCACGGGAGCGGCCAGTTCACTTTTAGGATCATTCTATGCAGATGCTTGTAATATTTTTTTGTTGGTTGTGTCGATGCTAAAAATTTTAATCTAATCTGTTGTCAAAGTGTCTTCTCATAGATTTGAATGTTTAAAATGTGCCAAATGTATGTGAGGTGGATAGAGTACGTCTAGAACTATACTATGTATAAACGAATATGAAAGAATAAAGAATATTTCTCATTCTAAGATGATTTGTTGTTTTATTGATTCCATTTTGTGTACGTACTTCCTAATCAAAACGACTTAAATCTTCATTCACCACAGTCTTCGCGTTGATCTTCTCGAATTGTTTCGTTCCGGTATCCTCACTTTGCGGTATGTATTCTTGCAAATCGAATTCTGGCGGTCGGGTTTTCGGATCCAATTTCTCCTGTAGTGCCGCCAATGATATGAGAATTGCCTCCTCCGTTCGAATAGTACGCGATCCTTGTTTTGGCAAAACATTCACATACTGATCGAACAACAGTTGCGGATCGTCCACGGTCAGTTGTGTGTCGGCTTGTAACGCCCGTTCGAGACCTTGAAGACCGCCGAAAACGATCAATGCGTGATTATAGCGCAAACTGCCCGCACCAATATCATTTACACGTGTGCCTTTATCCGATGTTCCAATCGTCAGATCGTAACCCTTGTCATAGGGCGATTGTGTAAATACTTGCGACAGGCAAGTTGCAATTCGAATAGTGTAGCCCCAATAGACACCGGTTTTGGCACGTGGTTCCCAGGGTGATACTACTTTTCCTTTGATCTTTTTGATTTTCTGCTCTGTGGAGAGATACAAGAGAAAAGTCAGAAATTCAAACAAATTACATGAATGCACATCGTACCATGATTGGGATTCATTCGAACCGTCACCCGTAAGCCAGCGTCCAGGCGCTTATCGACCAATGCATCATTCAACAGTCCAACGTTCACAAAGCTTCCTTTGCCCTCTTTAGATTTTTTGTCCAGCACGATACCTTCGCGATACATAAAACTGTTCTGCTGCCGCAAATGATGTGGTGCATCGAGCGGATTTAGTAGTCCGGAATATTTCAGATCTTTGTGTAGGGGAAAGAAGAATTTTCGCAAATACTGCGGACACTCGAGGTATTGTAGAATTCGAGCGAGTTGCAAACAGCTATTGCGAACTGTTTCCGGTTGACTAGTTGTATCATCGGTGTCTGGAAGAATGAGGATCATTAAATTGTTCAAATCAATTTAACGGCTATCCAAAAATCTATACCCACCAATAGTCCGTATCTGATTCTCCTTTGCATTTCGCACACCCAAATCGTCGAAAACAATCACTTCGTCCACTTGAAAAATACACGCAGCTCGCGCTATTTGTCCGGCCAAATATGTTCGAAGTTCGGCCGATTGGGCATTCTCCAGAATTGAACCGGGCACCGCAATACTAACCGTCGAAGTTTTCTTCAACTCCACTTCAGCGTCCTGCCGGTCAACTTCTTTGGCCAATTCATTGAGTTTTTTCGATTTTTCCAATTTCTTTAGTAACATCTCTTCTTTGTACTTTTTCTTGAGCAATTTGCGCTCTTGATTTGTCTTTTTCCATGATTTTCGTTCGGAAGGACGTCGCGAATCCTCTGCAGGCGGACTTTTTTCGGACATTGTATGAAGGAAGGCGATGTTTTGACAGCAGCAGAACACATGTCACATGTGTTGCACATTGCACAGCAGCGTGTGTTGCTGGCAACATATGTTTATGAACAAGTACGTTCCACACAGCTGGACGTGCATTTGTGGAAACTTTCTGTGGATTATACCATTATCGATGACATTATACATATTTGGGAATAAAGCAAAAATACAATTTCCACAGGTAAAACTAATTTAATTATTAAAGAAAAATATTTCCTATTCACAAATATAGCATGCATGACTCATATATCACTAAATAAGTGAAAAGTCAACATTTTGCACTTTGCCTGATTTGGTCGAAAAAATTCAAACGACTTTGCAATTGTCAACGGACTTTTCTGTCATGGTGGAAGCGTCAAAACGTTAAACGAGATACGCTTGCAATCGGTTGTTGGTGATTTTCAGTGATTTCTGTGTTTATTTCGTTTTGTGTATTTTACTAATCTAAATAGCCGACAAAAGAAATATTTTAACTGTGAAGGTAAGCATTATTTTTATCATAATCCTGGTGAAAATATTCGAAACGTTTTGTTTTGGTCAAGGTTGCAATAGGAAGAATAGCGGTGCATTCTGTTTGTGACCGCTTTTTTGTTGTGCTGTGTAAATATTGTGCAGTTGCCGTATCTATCTTATCTCAAACTATCTAGCTTGCAGTTTTTTTTCATCTAGCTTGTAAAGATTCCTATCTTGTGAAAATGGTTTACTGTTTGTTTTGCTACAAAGTTCAAGCCCCGCCAAACGATATTTTACGAAAGCAATTTGTTCGGAACGTTTATATGCCGATTGCCGTATTGTTTGGGTTCAATGGCGAGCCGTTCGCGGTTTCAACGTTTGGCCTTTTCCACACACTGCTGCTGTTGTTGGTTGACGATACGGCAATCTGTAGCAGGATGCGAGAGTATTTTGACGAACCTCTAAATGAAGAATTTCATTGAGCCGTTTTTCAAGATTTTTAGCCGAATACGACAAATATCGACAGATTTCTTTTAGAGGAAGAGGTGACGGAGGCAATGCATCAGATGAAACACGGAAAGGCAGTCGGACCGGACAAAATACCCGCGGAATTTAGGTTCAAAATGGAAAATGTCGGGCTTAGGTGACTCACAATTCTCTTCAACTAAATCAAAGGTGGGCAACCGATGCCTGACGCTTTCAGGGAAAGTTTTCTTCTTTCTTTCTATAAGAACAAGGGAGACTCACTCAAAACTCAGCAACTATAGGGCTATAAAGTTAACATCTCATCATCTCGAGCGAGTTGTTTGCATCCGATTGAGAAAGATTGTACGGTTGAATGACACTCAATGCGGCGAGGGTGGATCTAAAGCCGATGCGATTCAGTGTATTCGTATTGCGATAGAAAAATATAGAGCAGCACGAAAGGATTTGCACTTTGTATTCATCGATTTCGAAAAGGCATCCAATAGAGTACCTCGCTATCTGATTGAGAGCAATAAATGTTCCTGAGGCATACGTCAGGATGATACGAAACATGAGTTCTTATGCTGCCCATTCTCAGACCCAGATGCACCGATACCAGATATGTATGCACATCAAAGGCTTAAGCTTAAGTCTTGTCCCAAGTTCAAGTATCTTGGCGCGATGGTGAACAAAGGAGCTACATGCGATGATGATATCAAACATCGCACAAAGTTTGGGTGGATGAAGTGGCGAGAAAACGCTGGAGTCTTATGCGATAAGAAAATGTCACTGAATAGTTTCAGTGCGCAAATTGTACAAAACGGTTGTACGTCCCGCACTCGAGTATGGATCTGAATGCTGGACCATGTATGAAGGTTACGCGAAAGAAATGACGGCGACCGAGAGGGAAATGTTAGGCATCACAGATTGTGTAACCAAAAGGGACCATATCAAAAGTAGCTACATCCGAGGCAGCTTGTCCATAGACCAACCAATTACCGAAAAGCTCGAAGACCGACAAACGGATTGGTATTGGCATGTTCAAAGGCGTCCGCCTGAGAACACCACAAAGAAGGCGATATCAATGGAAGTTCCTCTCGTTAGACCCAAGGCCATAGGCGGAACGAAGAACAAGTTTACCATCTACGGGTTTACCGGCCCCTCGAGAGCTTTGGACCTTCGGCGTTTTATTGACAAGGTCTTATTGTCAAATGGGAATTTTTTCATCCAGTGAATGCCCTCACCTTCAAAAGCCCCGGGGCACACTAGCTGGTTGACCTGGGTAACAACCTGCAGCCATCTCGAGGCCAACTCCTTGATGGGCAAGGACCATGCTCCTTTGGGCATACTCATCTCCGAGGTACACTATTCGCTAAAGATTTCTCAATAGCATGTGTGTCACGGCAAAACGTGAGACGGCGTGAAGTTTCCAAAAAATATAATACGCTGGCCTGGCTGGCAAATTAGCGAATTTATTTTCTATAGAAATTGAAAATGTAACATTAAATATTTAAAATTAAATTTGCTTACTTACTTCTGGTCTTTTCTTCACGACCGTCAAATTTTAAATGAACAGAAATAATATAGCAATATTTAACAATACATTCTTTTCAAGGCTAAGTTGATCAGAAATCATATAACAAAAATGTAAATTATGTTTGCCGACATATGTTTGCCGACATCCCACCCGCCGTGAACCGCTCGTAAGGTTCACCACTTGCGACGTCTAAAACAGCTATTTTAGAGGCAGGTCGACTTATGGTTCCATCCACTGTTCTTATTTCAGCGCTTCTTGTTTGACCGTCCTTTCCGCGATTAACCTTCACGATGACCCCTTTCCGCCATTTCTTCCGGGTCATATTTTCATCGCAGATTATAACCACTTCCCCTTCCTTTAATGGTCTTCTCTTTTCGTGCCATTTTTCCCGGTGAATCAAGGTTGGCAACTGTTCAGTGGCCCATCTCTTCCATAATTTAGTTTTTAATTGTTCAGCCACACGGTATTGCTTGCCTATGTCAATATGAAATTAGGCGTATGGCTCCGATGTCTGTACGGAACTAGCAACTCCTAACAGAAAATCATTCGGTGTCAGTGGATCAGATGCTGTAGAGTCCATGGAAACGTCAGTGAGCGGCCTCGAATTGACCATGTTTTCAGCTTCCAATAATATATGATGAAGTACTTCAACTTTCGGCGCTTCGTTTGTTAAAGTGTGTGATAGCACTCGTTTCACCGCTTCGCACTTGGATTCGCGGGGCAATTAAATAACCATTCAATATTTTTATGTGCTAGAGCTGCTTGAATTTCGTCATTGTCGTACGATCTATTGTTGATATCCTATGCAGCCTTGACAAAATTCGTACCACGATCGCTGCGAATTCTTTGTGGAACACCTCTCCTGTTCACGAAGTTTGCAATACACATAAGGCAGGCGCCACTCGACAAATCTGTAGCAATTTCCAAGTGTACTGCTTGGGTAGTCAAGCAGGTGAACAAGGCTACCCAACGCTTCTCTCGATGTCTCGCTACAGTAACTTGCAGAGGCCCAAAGTAGTCCAACCCGGTAAAGGTGAAGGGTCGTACGAACGGAGTAACTCGATCAACCGGTAGTTGTCCCATCAGAGCAGTTAAGGGCACTGCATTCCTAATTTTACATATATTGCAGTTACGCTTCACTGCTTTGACAACGTATCTCAATCTTGGAATGTAAAATCTCCTTAGAATTTCACACATAATTGTTCTTCTTCTTCTTTTAGCGGTGCAGAAAGGTGTGCAACCGCTGTGCATCTATGTGGATTCGAGTTATGGTTCGTCGATGCTTTCGTCCGTTATGTCAAGGGACAAAAACATAGCTGCTGCGATAGGGTTTTCCCACAGTGAGATAGGGGTTAAGTCAGTGGGCGCAGCTGGGCATTGAAACAAGTGACCCACATCGTGTGGAGCGCCAGCGCAGTTTGGACAGATGTTTTGAATGTCCGGGTTAATGCGAGAAAGGTACGAATTGAGGCGTGAACAAAAGCCCGACCGAAGTTGAGCTAATGTCACTCTGGTGGCTCTCGGGAGCCTAATCTCCTCAGGCGAAATGGGTGGAGGGCGCACTGAGAGGACTCTGTTCGCACCTAATCTCGCAATAGACCGACTCACTTCTGCAGTGTGAATCTCAGCGATGGCAGCTCGGTATGCATCATCGTCGTAAGGGTCCCTCTTGTATCCCTGGACCTCTCTCTCTAGGTCTCGCAAATCACGCCTGACATGTCGTGGTGGAGGAATTCGGTCCATGAGACTGTTGTTGGGATGATTCTCACGGTAGCAACCAACAAGATATTGTTTGGACAGTAGGAGATTGTGGTCACGTATTGGCATCAATTTTGTCTCTTGATGTAAGTGATCCTGGGCAGACATCAAGAGGCAACCTGTGGCTGTGCGTAGAGCAGCATTTTGGCAGACCTGAATTTTGGTCCAGTTTGTATCACATAAACTATGTGACCAAACTGGGGCTGCATAATCAGCAACTGCTCGACCCACCGCTTTGTATGTAACTAGCATGGTTTCTTTATCCTTGCCCCAGGTGCTACCAGCTAGTGCTTTTAGGATTTTATTCCTACTGCGCATTTTTTCACAAACGGATGCTGCGTGATGAGCTGACGTCATCATGTTCTCTAAATGGAGCCCGAGAATTTTAGGATTTGCAACAGTAGGAATTGGATTGTTGCCAATACGTACATCAACCTCCCACCGACAATCCACCGACCAGGTGGTAAGAAATGTCGCAGAAGATTTAGACGCGGAGATGGTGAGGTTTCGGCTTTGGAAGAAAGCCTGTAATCTTCCGAGATAGCGATTAATTTGGAGGCGCATTTCATCCTTATCCTCCCCGGTGGCGAGTACGGTGCAATCGTCTGCGTAGGAAATCACCTCGATTCCTTCCGGTGGTGTAGGAAGGCCGGACATGTAGATGTTGAACAGAGTGGGGGAGAGTACCCCACCCTGTGGAACACCTAATTTGATTTTCCTAAGCTTAGAACGTTTGCCACGAAACTCAGTGAAGGAATGCCGACCAGCTAGATAGTTTGCAATCCAACGGATCTCTTGAGCAGGGATATGCATATTTAGTAAGTTAGCGAGAAGCATCGAGTGATTGACATTGTCAAAAGCACTCGTTAGGTCAATTGCCACAAGAATCGTTCTGTGGCAAGGACGTCTGTGGTTTAGCCCATTACGGATGCGTGTAGTGATCGCATCGAGGGCTGTGGTGGTACTATGCATTTTCCTGAAGCCGTGCTGGTGAGGTTCTAGCTTAGCGTGCTTAACAAGAGTGGGGTGAATAAGGGCCTCTAGCGTCTTTGCGACAGGTGAAAGTATTGTTATGGGTCGGTAGGAATCACCGAGACCAGCGCTTTTACCCGGTTTGAGACAGGGGACAATCCGTCCTGTTTTCCAGATTTCAGGGATGGCAAGCGTGGACATCGACAAGTTAAAGGCTGCCGTGAGATACTCAATGGCTGGAAGGTCGAGATGTTTCAATATGGCCATCGAAATGCCATCGGGTCCGAGGGCCTTTGAATTTTTAGCATTCTCAATGACTTTTTTAACCTGGTCCGCAGTATACGATGGTATAGTGTCAACATTTCTGCTGCGAATCCGTCTTCTAATTTTACGCTTTAAGCCATCGGACTTGGGATGTTCAATAAATTGCTTATTGAACAGGCTTGCGCACTGAAGGGGTTCGCTGGTGCTCTTATGGCCAAATTTGATGGCATTATTGCCCTTTCCTTTCCTAGGATTGGATAGGGCGCGGACAGTAGACCATAGTTTACTGACACCTTCATTGAGGTTGCAGTCATTTAGGTGCTCGTTCCATTTCGCCTTCCGATAGTCTTTTACTTGTCGGTTGATTTCGGAGTTAAGCTCCTGAATTCTGGGATCACCTGGGTGAGCGCGTCTGATGTTATCTCGTTCATCGGCTAATCTGGCGGCACTGGTAGGGAAATTAGGTCGAACTTTCGGGATACGTCCAGCAGGAATAAAACGTGCCGCTGCTTTTGCAATGACGTTCCTAATATTTCTTTCGGCCTTATGAACGTTAGTTGGTGTGGGTAGCTCGATGAACTTCGCCGACGAGTATGCTTTGAAACCCTCCCAATCGGCTTTCTTGTGATTGACAAACGTTCGCTTCTCAGACTTAGTCAGGTTTGCTGGTTTGTCAACTCTTATTATGATTGGGAGGTGATCGGACGAGAGAGCAGTGTGCGTCTCCCATCGAGTAGCACTGATTAGGCTGGCACTTACAATAGTTAAGTCAGGAGAGCTACTGCAAGTGCCTGTGACTCGAGTCGGCGAGTCTTCATTGAGTGGACAGAAATCTGAGGCGTCTAGAGATTCGGCAATAGCTATACCCCTGGCATCGTTGTTGAGGTCAGAATGCCAGAGCTCATGGTGCGCGTTAAAGTCACCAAGAATGATCCTGTGCTCTCCAGATAGGAGAGGCCCAATATCGAAACGATAGCCAGAAGGGCAACTAGAGTGTGGTGGAACATATACATTAAAAATTTCGATATTAGTACTCCCTGATGAAACTGAGATGGCTTGCATTTCCGCCGTACCGTCGACATCTACATCTAATACACAGTAATGTACGGACTTGTGTATTAGGAAGGCAAGTCCACCTCCAGGGTGAGAATCATTCCTGGCGGCTGGTCTATCTTTGCGCAGTATAACGTAATTGCCATGGACGCTGAGAGACGAGTTCGAATGGAGCAAAGTCTCCTGGATGGCAGAAATCAGAATTCTGTTTACACTCATGAAGTGAGTGATCTCGGTGATTTTTTGGTGAATGCCGTTGCAGTTAAACTGCAATAAGGACAGTGGAGTGAAAACCGCTGCACTGACCTGGCATTCGTACCGATTCGTTGGCCGCAAACACTACAAAACCATACCTCTGGGCCTGGATTTGTTTCAATGCCGGCGCGAATTAATAAAATTGAGAGCAGCCGCGCCGAGATGTAATGCTCCCAATATGACGAAAAAACACATAACTCGAATCCACACATATACACAGACAAACACAACCTTCCTGCATCGAACCTTCAGGGCTCTTGCCAGGGAGGTATGATTGGAAACTTTTGGCCGTTTCCATGTAGAAAACGGGTGTAGTCCGCCCCGTAGAGGCAGTTTCCGTAGGACCACCACACACATAATTGTTCGTTCATTTTGGTGTAGAAAATTCTCGTGATACTCGGCTATGATCAGATAGACAAATTTGTGTTGTGGCGGCAAGATAATCGGTCTTCTTTGTGACTCCGGCAATTGAACAGCCAAGTCGAGACGTCCAAAGATGCGTAGTATATCGTGTTTGTCGAGTCCAGGATTTAACTTATACAGGCTACTCTGCTTATCGACGGGCTTATTCAATTTTAACGATGCTACTTCCTCGCTATATTTCCACAGCTGTACATACTTGAAAATGTTCGGCATTGCGTAGCTCTTGTACTGTTAGTTCTCCTTTAGACTTCTGAGCTGATTTGGCATTGTGAACAAATCTCAAGACCCAAGCTAAAACTCGCTTAATCCTCCACCATTTAAAGAATTTCTCAAGGTATTTAAAGGTAGAGTTTTCATCCTCCACGGTTATTTTTAAAATTAAGTCGCTACGAGTTTCCTCGATAGGTTCCGCGACCTTACTGGATTCGTCTGAGGATGGCCAATCATTTTCGTCACGCTTCAAAAAATCTGGTCCCGTTAACCAGATGCTCGCAGGATTGAATTCGATAGGATATGGCGATCTCGTAGTCGCATCCGCTGCATTCATTTTAGTAGGCACCCAACGCCATTCCGAGGACGAGGTCGATTCCAGAATTTCTCCGATTCTATGCGCAACAAAGGGTTTATACTTCCGAGATCCCGATCGCAACCAATGAAGTACGGTCTGTGAGTCGCTCCATAGTACGGTTTTGGTGATGGTGATGTTTAAACTGCGTTGTACCGACATTTTGAGACGGGTACCGAGTACTGCCGCTTGCAATTCCAGGCGAGGAACCGATCATCTCTTCAGTGGTGCACATCTTGACTTACCACAAACGAAAGCAATGTCAACTTCGATGTTTTTTACTCGCAAATATGCAACGGCTCCAAAGGCTTCTTCACTGGCATCGACGAAAATATGCAGCTGAATGTCGTTCGAGTGAGGTATTTTATAGGAATAACATCGAGGGACTTGCAAACGAGCCAACTGCTTCAGACTTTGTAACCAATGATGAAATTTCGATTGCAATTCCGATGGCAAATAGTCGTCCCAATCCAAGTTAATTTCCCAAACATCCTGTAGTAGTCGTTTTGGATAAATCAGAATATTGGCTAGGAAGCCATATGGGTCGAAAATTTACATAGTTATCCTCAATAATTCCCTCTTTGTAACGCTGCGTTGTTCGTCCATGATCCTAGGAACGACTTTATTAGTATTGATTTTGAATATGAAAACATCACCTTTTGGGTCCCAATGCATGCCAAGAATTTTCGTAGCAGTCTCTGAAGCTTTATCCATGTTGATCGTGATACCTTCATCGATGTCATTCAGCTCTGCTAATACGCGACTTGAATTCTCTATTGCTTCCTCCTCGGTGTCAAAACTATCAACGTAGTCGTCTACATAATGACGATTCACTATCGCTTCGACGGCACGGCTATTCGACTCGATATATTGTTGGGCATTCATATTTTTGACGTATTGTGCCGATGCTGGCGAGCAGGATGCTCCGAAAATCATCGATAACATAACAAAGACGCGTGGCTCGATGGATGGATCACCATATCTCCACAGAAAGCGTTGAGAATCCTGGTCTTCTCGCTGGATATTTGCCTGGTTTGTTGACATTTGTGACGAGAAAGTGCGGCAAATACCAGGTTCTCGTTCCAACCGTAGTCTCCTCGGACTTCGACAATTCGTGAGCGTAGCCCTTATGTATATAGCTAGCAATAATATCGTTGTATCGACGAGTGGTGGTCTTCATTATCTGCAGCGCCCTGGTGGTCTCTTTGTCTGTCTGCTCTTCTTTGAGTGGTCTTGTTCCAAACCCTTCCGTGGAGAAGTATTCTTTGACAATCTCGTCAACGTCTTGTTGAATCAAGCAAATACGTGGAAGATCATTGCCTTTGCATATGTCCGCCGGGCCGTAAACAACCCATCCTAGCTTAGTACAAGCGGCAATTTGTGCGGACTGACTGTTGACAACAGTCCGTTTGGCGATTCCCAAATGGCAGTGTTCTAATCCAATTAGAATTTGTGGTTTGGCATTCTGATATTCATCAATGGGCAGATTTTTAATGTGACGAAATTTTGAACTAAGCTGTTCAATATGTAGTGTCTGCGTTGGCAAGCTTAAGTTTTTTACAGTTCTGACGTTTGGCATCGGATATATTGTACTGCTCGGCTTCCTTCCACTAATTTTGACGTCGATGCGCAGGGATGGCTCCTCAGATACTTTGTTGCCGTACCATTGTAGTCTTAGCAAGTCTTTCTCCCCGGTTGCTCCAATTTCGTCGGCCAAGCATTGCTCGATCATCGTAACTGATGATCCTTCGTCTAAGAACGCAAATGTTTCTTTCTCACCTATCGGGCCATAAATTATGACGGGCACAATACGATATAACAAGTGCCTTTTATCTACTTGATTCTGAAGACAAATATCAGGCACGGGCGTCGATTGCACTTGAATACAATTAGTTGAGTCGATTGAATTTAACGCTCCAGGCTTTACCATTTTCATTTCATGTAGCAGCCGATGGTGACCCTTACGACATCCATTTACATCAGACGGTCGTTTGGATCGACACTGAGCTGAGGTATGACCGCGTTTCAAGCATGAAAAACACAAACGACTTTCTTTAAGAAGGTTCCATCTGTCAATTATAGGGGCAGCCAGAAATTTTTCACAACGCGAAATAAAATGATTTTCACCGCAACTCTGACACTGATGAGTTGTTCCCGACGATTGGCTTTGCGTTTGGGCATGTAACACGCGTCCCTTTGTCTTATTATCACTACGGTGAGATATTGTTAGTCCGACACTCATGATTGAAACATATTTTGCAACGTCTGAAAGCCACAAACTAAAGTCCGACACTGTCGCGCAAGGTTTACGTTCAAAAGCCACTTTTGCCCACTCAAATTGCTTCGACGGCGGCAATTTGCTAACGAGTTCCTCGAGTAACATCGGGTTGCTCAAATGCTGTTGGCTGTTTGCGGACGAAAGGAACGCGACCAAATTCTGTACTTTAATGTGAAAGGGAATAAAATGTTCGAGTTTATTTTCGGGGATAACCGACACTTCACGAACTTTTTGCATCTGATGTCGGATCAGAAGCTCCGGGCGGCCAAAATTAAATTCGAGTGTCAGAACGATCTGAATTAGGCTTCATGCACACGACTCGAAAACGGCTCGCAAGCTCGACACATCGAAATGCATTGGCTCTTATGGGAAGCTCATGACGAGCGACAGCAAGCGAGAGCCATGCACAGTCAAAACACGGCTCGCGAGCCGTGAATTTGCGGATTGTGGTGCACGATATGTGAAAACACGTCTCGCTAGTTGTGATTTGACAGCGGCACGGCTCTCGCTGTCGTGAGCTTTCCATAAGAGCCAATGCATTTCGATGTGTGGAGCTTGCGAGCCGTTTTCGCGTCGTCTGCATGAAGCCTAACATTGTTCGGATATATTAATAGCGATTCAACAATTTCCTTCGCGGCACCCTTCAAGCATTTCTGCAGGCGGAAAAGATTTTCAACGTCAGTACACGAATAGTATAACGAGGATTCGCGGAAAGCACTATAAAAAAGTGGCCACTGTTCCGGGCTTCCATCAAACTCCGGCAAATCGGGTAACTTTCGAACAGCTGACCGGTGGGGCGGCGGTGCAGATAACATTTCGGGCTGTGGCACGGTTGCTAAATTCTCTGGCGGCTGAACGGTTGCACATGCTTCATGATGATAGTTGATATTACCGGACATTTGCTGTGTGGCTGGCACGATTTTGTGAATTAAATCCACAGCCACGGCGGGTTGGGGAATTTCACTTTCTGCGGCAACAATGAGTTTGCGATTTTTAATGAGTTCTGCCTTTGTTGATTGAAAAGCGCCCTCGAGCGCTTCCATTTTCGCAGACAAGGCGGCGATGACATCGAGAATTTTCGCTGTCGTGTCTGGATCAGATACTTCTGAAAAGCCGGCGGCGGTTTGGCTCATGGTGATTGGAGTAACTGAATTCGATCTGGCGGGACGATCGCTTGCCTTCTTGGCGCTGTTTGAGCCTTTTTTCGACGACATGTGAAGCTTTCACGGGACACAAGCTAATCTAATACGTGTCGGGCGGATGGCTCGGGCAAACTACAGCACAAGATGGCGTCAACGGCAGTAGCACAATAAATTACAACATTCGTGTTGAGAAAATATCACGAGCTACACAAAATGTAAAAATATTGAAAAGTGGCTCCATTGATGGCGACGACGAAGACGAAAAAACAAACGACAGAGTCCAAATTTTCTGTACGTGGCTCCCAAGATGGCGGCAATTGTGACCACAGAAAAAATAAAGATGCCACGGCAAAACGTGAGACGGCGTGAAGTTTCCAAAAAATATAATACGCTGGCCTGGCTGGCAAATTAGCGAATTTATTTTCTATAGAAATTGAAAATGTAACATTAAATATTTAAAATTAAATTTGCTTACTTCAATTTCAATTTTTCAATTCAATTTATTCACTACAACAAATATTATTTTGGATACATTTCATAACAAAATTTAACGCAAATAGTGCATCCCTTTGTAAGCTTAGCTTGTGGTAAGGGATGGAAATTCTCTAACATAAAATTCTAATTCATAATTGTATATCAAACAATTCTTAATTAATAGATTACTTAATATTTTATTTTATATCAGAAGCATTAGTTCAGAGCTAAAATGTATTTTCAAAAAAATTTCGTGTTAAGATTTTGAACTTTTTGTGGCATCGTACTGAACTTATTTCTATGGGTAAAGAGTTAAATAGGCGTGGCCCGTAATAAAAACCATGTACTGCCGCTGCCGTTGTCTTATACCTTGGTTCAGCTAACATTCTTCTAGCTTGCCTCCTAGTGGAGAGACCATGGTGAGGTGCTACTGGAAAATCGTTAGGTCTCGTAAAAACAAAATTTAGCAGGGATAATTTATACACATTATTTATATCTAATACTCCAAATTCGCTATAAATTAAAGTTGTCGGATATCTCACAGGTTTTTTTAAACATATTTTTATGAACTTTTTATGCAATATAATGAGCGGTTGTAGCACTGTCGTCCCACAACATCCCCAGCTAACAATACAATATTCTATAATAGATTGTACAAGTGAAAGAAAAACCATTTTTAATTGTTCTCTTGGAAGGATTGATCTCAACTGCACAAATTTGTATACAAGTTTTCGAAGCCTTGGAACTAGGTGGGCAATATGAACATCCCACCGTAGGTGTGAGTCAAGCATAACACCGAGATATTTCACACTTTCATCTACTCTTAGACGAGAACATCTGCAGTTATCCGTGATACAATTGACATTATGAAGTTTTAGAATTTCAATTTCGTTTGGAGAAGGCATACCCACGGAGGTAAGAGCAAAGGGAACAATTACGGTTTTATTTATATTCAAGGCGATAAGGTTTGAATCTAACCAACTCTTAAGTATTCTAATACCATAGGTAGTATCATCGATAACATTCGCCCAAGATGATCCCGAGAATATGGCTACAGTGTCATCTGCAAAAGAAAACATTGAACAATTCCTGATTTGAAGATTTAATAATTTATTGATATAAATCAAAAATAAAATTGGACCGAGTACGGTTCCTTGTGGGACTCCGACCGGTACGTTTAGGGATGAGCTCGATGTGTTATTCACTTTGACAATTTGAGACCTTCCTTTTAAGTAAGAATTGAAAAATAGAAGAGCAGTACCTCTGAAACCAATGGCTTCCATTTTTCCCAGTAACAGATCATGTTTTACAGTGTCAAATGCCTTTTGAAAATCCAAAAAGACACCTAAGCATTTGTTTCCGTTATCTAAGTTTTTTATTATTTCTTGAGTGACTTTAAAGACGGCATCAGATGTATTAACATTTTTGCGAAAGCCAAATTGGCAACGGGAGATAATTTTGTTTTTTCCAAGATATTCTTGTAGCCTATAACTAACACACTTTTCAATTATTTTGGATAAGCACGCCAAAAGTGAAATTGGACGGTAATTATTTAAATCGGCCTTGTCACCACTCTTATATAGCGGAATTACCATGGCCTGCTTTAGTTCCTCTGGAAAATATCCCTGCGAAAAACATAGATTTATTGTGTGAACCAGTGGTCCAGCAATTTGAGTGGCGTTTGCAGATAAAGTGTTTGAGTTGATCCCATCGATTCCTGGTGATGTGTTCTTTTTTAACCGTTTTATAATGTTTTCAATTTCTTCACAATTTACAGGCTTAAAAAAGAAAGAATTAGTGAATATATTATTCTCCTTATATACGTAATTCATATTTACATGGTTCGAAGATATTTCATCAGTGATTTTCTTTCCGATGCTCACAAAATGCTTGTTAAATTGATCTGCCATTACTGAGCTTTGTTCCGAACTAATTGGATAGCCATCCGACGCGATAATTTTGGAGACTACATTATGATTAGGCCTAGTACTTGTATCAGTAGCCTCTCTTATAGTGTCCCATACATGTCTTAAGTTTGAACCACATTCAATAAATTTTTGTTTAAAATAAATTTCTTTGGCCCTACGTAGAACAGTTTTAAGTAAGTTGTTATACGTTTTATAATAAGCAATAAATTCTGTATTAAAAGGTTCGTTTCGAGCTTTAAGTGACATTTTGTCTCTTTTCCTGATGGACTTCACCAGGCTGCTAGTTATCCATGGTTTGAGACGTTTAACTTTTGCATTGGGTGGCTTAGCTCTGTAAGAAACAGTTGCTTTTTTAAACAGATCGGTCAATTTTTTGTGAAATTGCGAAAAAGCTTTTTTTGCGTTGTCTTCTGACAACACTTCTGCCCACGTTTCATTTAACAGAAGCGATTTGAATGAAGATTCATCTAGTTTGCTGTAGAACACATCTGGTTTACTCTCATTGTTAGCTTGCCTATCTAAGTTTTCTACATTAGTCTGAAATTACTTCTGGTCTTTTCCCCACGACCGTCAAATTTTAAATGAACAGAAATAATATAGCAATATTTAACAATACATTCTTTTCAAGGCTAAGTTGATCAGAAATCATATAACAAAAATGTAAATTATGTTTGCCGACAATGTGTGATCATCCTTCGGCCCCCTATTGGTTAAGCCTCCGTAGAATATTCAGATGTGCATATCCCAGGTTCGTTGGACCTGTAACTACCCGTCTGCTTAAAGCAGACTCGTAGCACTGCTTTCACATTCAGGTGGCCCCTTCAGTTCACTAGTCCACAAACTAGATAGATATAAGCGCGTAGGCATTTTCCACCAAGGCCGTTCTCCCTCCGAAATTACATCGGCTTCCTGATCTTCTATTACTTTTTTTTTTGAAAATCGGTTCGGCGTTTTCATACCTTTCGCTCATAGAGTGAAAGGGTATATTAACTTTGTCATGATGTTTGTAACGCATGTAAGGAAGCATCTCCGACCATATAAAAAGTATACATATATGATCAGCATGACTTGGGGTGTCGATTGGGCGATGTCCGTCTGTCTATCTGTCTGTTGCGACGCGTTTTACTCGGCCATTTTAAAAGCTATGAAGCTGAAATTTTGCACAAATGCTTCTTTTTGCTGCATGCAGTTTGAATCGGTAAAATTGGACCGTGGGGTCATAGGGCTGCCATACAAACGCAACCATCCCTTTTGGTTCTTCTAAGAAACATTTTTTACACCAATTTCACAAAACCTTGAATAATAATAAATAAAATTTTTGAGTAAATATTTTTATTTGCCCACTTATTCCAACCAAACCCCACACAAATATTGTTTTGTCGACGCAACGTAACTTTTGTGAAGATGTAAGGAAAAGAATGGGGGACAGGGGAATTAAATACAAGTCGTAGGTACGCCCGAAAACACTTTTAGCCCGAGGAGAGGGTAAGTAGCTACGGGTATCCAAATTTCAGCCGCGCCCGAAATTAGCCTCGGTCTCGTTTTTTTTTTTGTTGAAAATCGGCTCTGCGTTTTTTCTTTGTCCTTGGGGTCCTTGCAATTTGGTTGTTCTTGGGTTGCATCTTTGGACGAATGTATAACTTTTGAACGCAGACAGCCAAAACTCTGTAATTCAGCAAAATATGAGCCACAATATGAGGGGTATAGAATCAAAACCGGCTATCTCCACTACCTACCCTATTTTTCTGTATGAGCGATTTTCTACTACGTTCAAGACATACCGAATTTGCTCACAATTTGAATTGTAATGAAGAGTAATTTTCTGTCCTGCCATTACTGCCATTTTAAATTTTCGTTTAGTTCCCAATCACTTGGGACAAGTGGTGTTTAGATCATCGCTGAAAATTTGATATGTCTCCAATATTCAGAAAATATAAAAAAATACCGAAACAGGTAACAAGTTTTAATATATACTGCTAAAAACAAAATAAGGGCCACTAATGTCTGTTGACTTTAACAACGTCTTTTGGCGAATTTTTAGTGTGATAAATAATTTCAAAAATGCCATTCTGTACTTGAATGTGATGTGAGTTATCATAGTGTGATTCGTCAACATTAGCTTTAACGGAACTGGTTTAAACCGTTCTTTTGGGGTCACGAGTCATACATTTGGTAGTTTTGTTTATTCCTCATTTTGATTTAGAATTAGTTTTCGCCAGGTTCTTAACTGCAACATTAGTTGTTGCACTTTTAAAGATAAGGAGAATCTGTAAAATACAAAATGCCAGCAACTCGGCGCCATTTGAATTTAAATGCTTTGTCCAAAGCCTTAGAAATATTGGAGGAAGGTCGTTCGCAACGTTATGTGGACCTGCAATTAGGGTATTCGCGAAGAGCCATTCAAAATCTTTGGAACCGTTACTATGATATGTGAGACTTTGTGACCGACGGGATCGTACCATTAGTGCTCGTGGAGTACAAAGTAGGCTATTAAGGACGACTGGGGTCATTGTTAGCCCTCAAACAATCAGAAATCGTTTGCACGAAGACCAACAACGGTCAAGGAGACGTGTTACCAGAACACAACTGACTGCCCTTCAACGGTCAGAAATGACGAAGGTGAAGCTATTCTGACCATGTGTAGATCGCATGGTTTGGTCATCCTAAATACATGGTTTGTGAAAAACGAGAGACACCTAATAACCTACAGCAGTGGACACGGAGATAGGAAACACGAAACGCAGATCAATTACCACCTCTGCTTCGATTTTATGAGAAGGTGATCTTGGGTGAATCTGTCGTCAGCCAACATCGTTTGCTCCTGTCAGAATTTATTTTGAAAGTAGGAGGAGCAAGAAATAGAAGACCTTCCAAGCCTGTCGCAAAAATCAAGTGGCACAAATCTCACAAACGACAACTTTGAACCTGTAGTAACTCCATTCATTGATAAAATGACGGAGTGGTTTCAAAACAACACCAACTGCACCGAGCACAGTCCAACACAAATGTGGAATAGTTTCGCTGAAATGCCAGTAGGTGAGGCGGAAAAGGCACTTGGAGTTTCGAAAGGTCCACTCCACACGAAGAAAGAAACATGGTGGTGGAACACCGAAACTAAGGAAGCAGTGCAAGCCAAATCGAACGCATTTAAGGCATGGACGAAATGTGAGTCAAGCAGTGAAGCCGAATGGGTTCAACTTCGCGAAAATTATATGCAATGCCGGAAAAACGTAAAGCGCTTGGTAGCTCAAGCAAAGGCAAAGGCAGCTGAGAAATTCTACCAAGAATTTGAAACTCAGACTGCGACCGAAGGACCGTCTTTGCGCGAGAGACCTAAGCACGACGCCAGGATATTTAGGGTCGCAGCCCAAAGGAGAAGGAACGCTCGGGAAATACAGGCGCCAAAGTACGTGGAGGACTCGTAAGGAATGTTGTTGATTGACGATACGGCAATTTGAAGCAGGATGCGAGAGTATTTTGACGAACATCTAAATACTAAATTAAGAATTTCCTCGAGCAGCTTTTCAAGATGTTGAGCCGAATACCACAAATATTGAAGATATCTCAGAGGAAGAGGCAATGCATCAGATGAAACGCGGAAAGCCGTCCGGCCGGACAAAATCCCCGCGGAATTTTGGTTGAAAATGGAAAATGTCGGCCTTAGTTGGCTCACAGTTCTCTTCAACAAAATCAAAGTTGGGCAACCGATGCCTGATGCTTTCAGGGAAAGTTTTCTTCTTCCTTTCTATAAGAACAAGGGAGACTCACGCAAACTCAACAACTATAGGGCTATAAAGTTAGCACCTCATACACTGAAGATCTACGAGCGAGTTGTCTGCAACCGATTGAGATAGATTGTGCGGTTGAATGACAATCAATGCGGCTTTGTTGAAGGTCGATCTACAGTCGATGCGATTCAGTGCATTCGTATTGCGATGGAAAAGTATAGAGCAGTACGAAAGCACTTGTACTTTGTGTTCATCGATTTGGAAAAGGCATTCGATAGAGTACCTCGTGATCTGATATGGTTGGCCTTGAGAGCACTTAATGTCCCTGAGGCATACGTCAGGATGATACGAGACATGTATGATGGAGCTACGACTAAGGTTAGATGGACAGCCGGTGAATCAGAAGAATTTCCGGTCAATGTCGGAGTACACCAGGGCAGTGTATTGAGTCCGTTGCTCTTCAACATCACAATGTGCTACTTATTAACACGTATATCCGACGGCCTAGAAATATCTCTTCTTTTTGCCGATGATATAGTCCTCAGTAGCCCAAACATCGTTACCTTGCAAGCTGCACTTACAAAATGGTGTGACATTCTGGAGGAGCATGGACTGAGGGTAAGTATAACTTAGACAGAGTTCTTATGCTGCCCATTCTCAGACCCAGATGCACCGATACCAGATATGTACGTCAAAGGAGAGCAGCTTAAGTCTTGTACCAAGTTCAAGTACCTTGGCTCGATGGTGAATAGCGGAGCTACATGCGATGATGACATCAAACATCGCACAAAGGTTGGGTGGATGACGTGGCGAGAAAACTCTGCAGTTTTCTGCGATAAGAAAATGCCACTGAAGCTGAAGGGCAAGTTGTACAAAACGGTTGTACGTCCCGCACTCATGTATGGATCAGAATGCTGGACCATGTATGGAGGTTACGCGAAACAAATGACTGCGACTGAAATGAAAATGTTACGCATGTCAGTTGGTGTAACCAAAAGGGACCACATCAAGAGTAGCTATGTACATCCGAGGCAGCTTGTCCATAGACCAACCAATCACCGAAAAGCTCGAAGACCGACAAATGGATTGGTATTGCCATGTTCAACGGCGTCCGCCTGAGAACCCCGAAAAGTTCCACTTGATGGACCCAAGGCCAGAGGCAGACCGAAGAACAACTGGATGTGTCAAATGAAAAAGCAACAACAACGCATTGGTCTCGGCGATGACACGATCCCAGATAGAGCTGCCTGTAGAAATATGCTGAGATATTACCGCCAAAACGGTCGATGTGCCTACACCGCAGGTCGAGCAACGCGAAACCATGGAGCGGTATAAAGAACGAGGCAAGGAAGAAGAAGACTGTACTCCTCATGATGTGGGTCATTTGTTTCAATGCCCCGCTGCGCCCACTGATCTTACCCCTATAAATATCGCTGTGGGAAACCCCTATCGCAGCAGCTATGTTTTTGTCCTTAGACCTCACGGACACAAACATTGACGAACCAAAAATCGTACCCACATAGATGCACAGAGGTTTCACACCTTTCTGCACCGCTAAAAGAAGAAGAAGAAGACTAAAAAAGTCGATTTTTTTTCAACTCTTCGGGTCATCCTGTTATCTCCTCTCTTTCAACTTCTAAAGTATTTCGTGCCAAAGACTGTTGCCATTGTACACATTCCTACCAAATTTCATGACGATCGGTTGAGCCGTTCGCGAGTTATTTAGTGAACAGACGGACGGACAGAGGACGGACAAAATCGATTTCACAAGGATTTTTTGAAAAAATTCTAAAAAAAAAAACCCAAAAACGGGATAGAGATAAACTTTCACTTGTTTGTTCACTCGGTTAAACTGTGCTCCACTACCAGTGCTCAGGGCAAAGGTTGATGACAGAATGAATGTGTGTATTGAAGTTCTTATTAATTTTTCAGCCATTTCCTAAAAACATACATTCAAAATGCCACGAAAACGACGCCCAGCAGCGAAAGTACCGACCATCCAGGAAGAGGAAAATGATGAAAATGTTGAACCCACTCCAGCACATGATGTGTTTAAACAACATGGACCAATGTATAACATTATGTCCAATGCGCAAATGAATGAAACGTTTCATAAGAAATATGTTAAAGAGATGCAAGATCTATACATGAAGGTAAGTGCACTAAGCGCCTGCATTTCTGAAGAAAACCATTCAATTCCGACTCTATTCATTCAGATGGATCACGATGCGTTCATGTTCACATTTATCAAAATGATAAAATGTGCAATGTTGTCCGAGGAAACAAATGAATATGCCAACACATCGTTGGTTTTCTGTGCAAAATACATTGCTTCGTATGACGGGGAGGACACACATCCAGTATTATTGGCCACGTTCAAGTGGCTGTTATCGGTAAGTACATTGAAAATCTTAAGTTCTAGGGCATCTGATTTAATTCGCATTTTCCTAAATTTTACAGACAATAAGCAGTAACGCGCATATACGATATCGTCTTTGCCAATATGTCAACATAGTGCTTAATGCGTTGGGCTTGGAAGCGGCACTCGATGATACAATCTGCGACAGTATTCTCTCGTACATGACAGATCGTCTTAAAGACGTGAATCCAAATGTTCGCGTACAAGCCATACTGGCCCTGCAGCGACTACAAATTCCCGATAATCCCGATGATATTGTCATGAAACTGTATCAATTTCATTTGAGCTCGGACCCGTCGCCACGCGTTCGTCAGGCCATTATAACGTCGATGGGTCGAAACTATAATACAATTCCGTATATTTTGGATCGACTGTGGGATGTGGACGAGAAAGTGCGTCGACACACTTACTTGCACATGAGCAGCTATCCGGTGAAAGCCTATAAGGTGTTTCAACGTTTGACATTCCTCGAGCAAGGATTGAACGATCGTTCGGATATGGTGCGTAAGGTTGTCACGACTGTTATGCTACCGCAGTGGCTGGAGTCATATAATCGGAATATTATCGCTCTGATATCGGCCTTTAAGTTGGATTCAACTGAAGCTGAAATCGAACGTTTTCGAAAGATAACAAAAATTGCATTGTTGGAAATGTTCAAGTGAGTTTTATTCTTAGCATCAGATACTTTATTCAAACGTGTGTAATAACGAAAACAACCCGTTGATTACTTGCAGACGACAGAAAACGGAATTTTTGGTTGCAACTCTTCCCCTAGACGAGGACGGAGAATGCGAAAAATGCATTCCTCATGAAAAGTTGAAAGTTGAGGATGCACTGTACTGGCTGTGCCTGATTGAATATTTGCAAAGTGAAAATGCCGACGAGCTGGATTCGATAATACCGGAGCTAACAACATTTTGCAATTATGTACAAAAGTAAGTTTGACAGGAATTACTGAAAGTTGAGAGCATTTTTGATATTTTTCCTCTTCTTAGGTACTGCGAGCTATTTGGATCCGGAACAGAAATGGACAAATGGCAAAGGATGGGCTATCAGTACACGCTACTTACATTAATGGAAATTTTGAACACATTCGATTTGGGCGATGAAATTGGTCGTGAAAACTTGAAAATTCTATTGGAGTACATATTGAAAAACTTTGAAATCGACGAGCAGATCATTAAAGTGATTGTCCAGTGCGCTGAGAAGTTGATAACGAAGCAAGAGGAACGATTACAGGTATGTTGAATTTCTGGCACTGGTTTCGTATTTTAAATTTGAAAAACTATTCCGATTCCTTACGATTTCAGTTCTTTGTCGATATCATCAAAGAGATCACCGACAATAAGAGCTTTTCCAATGAAATTTCACACGATCGCACATTTATCGAGAAGCTTCTGGAGAATCATCCCGACAAAGAGGACCTTAAATTCAAAATTTCTTCGTTGAAAGTGAAAATCCTTGACATGGAGGAACAGGAGACAAATTTCGTCAATAAAAAGGACTATGCCGAAGCTCAACGAGTTTCTGAAGAATTATCGGCTATACGCGAAGAATACCGTCAATTGTTGCTTCCGTTCTTGAATCAATCGGCAGATGTCAGTAGCGAGGCGTCGCGGAGATTTGTATGTTCGCATTGAATTTTTTTTACAGTAAAAACTAACTAACTTCCCATTTAGATATCATTTCAACAAAAGAAAATGTCACCGGAAGTTTTAATCAAGGCGCTGCAAATATCCTTTTATATGGTGGTTTCGAAAAATGTCAAGTCTTTAACGCCGAATGTGTGTGACTTGTACCGAGTAAGTGTGAACTCGTGGTGAATTCAATATTTAAATGGGCAGGCTAACGCACAAAATTTCGTTCTAGGACTTCATTCGACGTCATGTAGAATCGAATCAAACCGCTGTTCGTGAATGGGCATTGAAATGCGGTACGGCGTACAGTATGTTGTACGAATCTCTGTCGAAGGACGTCTACAATACATTGTACTCACAATTCTACAAAAATCATAATATCCGATTGTGGAAAACTTCGATTGAATGTATCTTTGAACTATTAGATCGGTATGTGTGTGTTCACATTGAAATAGTTCGGCTTCAGCTAATTTTTTTCCTCCGCATTTAGATACACGTGTGCTCATTTCGACATTGAGGATAAGCATAACAAGAGCCGCAAATCGGGTCGACAATTGTATAACTCGCAGAGTAACACACTTGATGCGATCGATGCTGAAGATGAACCCAGCAGCAACAATGGTATACATTTGAGAGAAACAAACTGAAACACCCCTCTAGAAGACTAAAACGCATTAAAATTTTTCCAGGTGTTGATCTAATATTTATGATGTCACATTTTCTCGACACGTGCGAGGAGGCGTGCATATTGAAAGCACTTGTTAACGGTTTCTGTCGTCTTGTACTGCATGGACTAATCAAAAATGAAGATATCATTGAGAAATTGCTTTTAAAGTATTTCAATCCAGTAACAGGTATTTTACACAACATTTTAAATTTCTTCTAATTTTAAATATGATTCAACATCTCCATACAGATCCAGAAGTGAATCAAATTCTGGGCGTCTTCTTTGAGAATCTGATAAAACGACGAAAACATGAATGCCTACAGCCATGTCTGCTGCCAACCATATCAACAATAATGAGCGCGCCCTATGATAGTCCGTTACATGAAATCAAGCCAGAGAATGTTTTACGTTTCGTCATTGATTCGACACGGCCCATACACAATGTGAATATACATGATAAGTTGGCACTGTCGTTTTTGCAAGAAATGCAAAATAATATTTCAAATAAGGAGTTATTGAAAATTTTGGCGAAAGAATTGGTAACGTTGGCCGTTTCGAATGCAGATGAGCCGTCGTCACGCGAGGAGATGAAAGCGTTAATTGAAAAATTGGTGCAGGTGAGTGTTAAGTAGTTCTTATTAGGATTGCTAAAGCTTACTGAGTAAGATTATGACAATAAGTTTTGGGGAAACGCATCAACAAATACTTCAAGCCATGTCGAATGGCTTTAATATTGAGGTTTCGACATTGTTGTACATATTAATATTTCTTGTTTTGCGGGGTAAAATGAAAATGATCGGAAAATGTGACCAGTCCTGAAGTTGCTCCGGAAAGTGTCGTGGAGCCGCCGTCACTGCAACAACAACAAAAAACGAGACCGAATTCTAACAGTGCGAATAACACGATGAGTATAAATTACCCATGTACAGACCTAAAAGATAAGGCCAAGAAATTTAACCTTGTCAGAGAAACCAAGTTGAATGCCCCCTAGCTTAGGGAGGTTAAAAGTGGGTATCACACGTGAAAAGGACTAACTCCGTTTTGGCTGGATTAATCCCTACCCCGCTGAGACTTGCCCAGTCTGTTAGGATAGCCAGGGCGTTCTCCAAAAGTCCGCTAATGTGTCAGGAAACTTGCCTCTAGCGGCGATAGCAATATCATCAGAATAAGCGATGACTTTAATCCATCCATCTTTCCAAATTTAGGAGTAATTGATTAATCGCTACGTTCCAAGGGAGAGAGGAGACAGAATACCTCCCTGTGGAGTGCCCCTAGCAGAAGACGAACCCAACCTACTATGAATGCGCCTAGAAGTGAGTACCTTATGATGCTCATGAGAGCATCTGTTATTGCTCTGGGTTTAATATTGTTAAAGGCTCCCTCAATGTCAAGGAACGCCACCATAGTATATTCTTTATTATGAAGCGATCTTTCAATATAACTGACCAGCGAATGTAGAGCTGTATCAATCTCCCTTTCCAATATTCATGTTTTCACATGGATAGTAGATTAGCAGGGACGACCGTTCATATGTGAACATCAATTAGTCGTTCTAATAATTTTAGTATAGTCGATGAAAGGCTAATGGGCCGGAGGTCTGTTGCATGCGAACTTCTACCAGTTTTAGGAATAAAAGTAACTCTCACCTATCTCCAGCTGTGTGGAATGTGTACCAACTTTAGACACGCTGTAAGTATGCGCTCTATCCACGGATAATTGGTGTCTGCGCATTGCTGCAGGTCTGCAGGAATAATGCCATCAGGCCCAGGCGATTTAAAGGGCTCAAGCTGTTTATGGCCCACATAACCTTATCATGGCTGAGTCTGTATATTAGGTAAAGCAGCTGTTGAACTACCAGGGAAATGAATGTCAAACAGACATTCGATGATTTCAATGCTCGACGACCTCCAAGAGCCGTCGTCTTTTTGACGAAAGCTTGGAATAGATGAGTTAAACGCCAAAACTTTCCTGAATCTAGATGTATCGGAAGACCCTTCAATGTTTTCGCAAAAACTTCTCCAGGTACTACGGTTAGCTCCTCTGAACTCTTTTTTGAAAGAGCGGAGATGCTTTTTATATGAGTTCCAATCCGACTCAAGCCTTGAGGCCTTAGCTCTATTGAAACTTCTTCTACACGTAGCTCTTAGCGCGGAGATCTTAGAGCTCCACCAAGCCAGGTTTTTGCTTGCCCGAATGTGAAACCAGTTAGTCCTCCTCCGGTTTAGGATGACTGGAGACGCCTCATGTCGCGCGGCAAGACTGAACTGTACATACCGGTGATCGGATAAAGAATGTTCCGCCGATACTCTCCAGTCGCTCATTAAATGCAGGACATCCTCCGATGCCATAGTGATGTGCTACACCTCCTGCCTGTTTTTTTTTTTTTGTAACGAAAGTAGGCTCGCGCCCTACATTACAAATGCGAAGATTCGTTCCCAAAAGATATTCAAGAAGTAATTCACCTCGGTTGTTGGTGTTCGAGCTGCCCCAGACTACATTATGCGCATTCGAATCGCATCCCAGGATGATTCCTCTAAGTTTGGTTTGGGGAAGGCAGAGTGCCGTCATGTGGCATATATACCGATGCAACCCAAAGGACCTTATCCTGCAATTCTACAGACTAAAACAAAATCTTTGTCGCTATATTTAGGCACCAGGAACGCCAGGAACGATGGTTTTCTTGATAAGAATAAAATGAGCAAAATCAGAACACTTCAGACCCTTAACGTTCTTGAATAAGCACGATATCGTCTAAAGCCTGCAATATATATACGATATTTAAGAGCAGCTGATGCTGCCTTTGCGTGGTGAAGGTTAATCTGAAGGAACCTCACCATTACACCATCTCAATTACCGTAATGTTCCCCTCTTCATCCGTATCAGATCCGATAGAGTCAATTGTTGGAGATGGTTGAGACCTGGGCAGCCAGATCTGAGCATAGGGAGACACTGGCACACCTTCAGGAAAACTTAAGAAGCAGTGCAAGCCAAATCGAATGCATTCAACGCATGAACGACATGTCAGTCAAGCAGTGAAGCCTAGCGGGCTTAACTTCACGAAAATTACATGCAATGCCGTAAGAAAGTAAAGCGCTTGGGAACTCAAGCAAAGGCGGATGCAGCTGAGAAATTCTACCAAGAATTAGAAGCTCAGACTGCGACCGAAGGATCGTAATTGCGCGAGTGACCTAAGCACGACGCTAGGATATTTAGGGTCACATCCCAAATGAGAAAGAACGCTCGAGAAAACGAACCACCTTCACATCCGAGACAAAAAAAAACTAACTATTATTATCGGATTGACACTGGCGCAGAAGTTAGTGTTATGCATAATTCATCTCATCATAGTCCAATAGAGAAATCAAATTTTCAACTGTTGGCCGTCAACGCCAAACCCATAACGACCTACGGGACAGCGGACTTTGGTGTGCATTTAGGTTTGGGGAACAATATCGCTGGAAGTTTTACCTTGAAAATATTCCCAGGCCAATTTTGGGAGCTGACTTCTTAGCCCATCATAATATTCTGGTGGATGTTGGAAAAAAAGTGTCAAAACTTACGCGATAGGCAAAATGGAACAGACTGAGATCGATGCTGACTATTACTACCACCACAGTAAGCTTCACGGACTCCTCCTCGAGTATAAGGGCATCATGGCTCCCAGGAAAATGGCAAGCCAAGTGGTTCACAACGTTCAGCACCACATTGTGATACGGGGTCCTCCTGTAGCCGAACGACCTCGGCGTTTATCACCAGATAAAGTCCAGATAGCCAAGCAAGAGTTTGAGGAGATGGTCAATCGTGGAATCTGCCGCCTATCATGCAGCCAATTCGCCAACCCACTCCACATGGTTCGCAAGGAATCAGGTGAATGGCGGCTATGCGGTGATTACCGCCGCATTTGGGTGCAGCTGAGCATGTCGATCACATGCGCCAAATCAATTTCTACAAATGCTTTTTTGCGAAACCAGTATTCGATTATCTTGGACATCATATTAGCCAGCATGTTGTAGCTCGTATTCCAGATAGAGTCGAAACCATATTAGAAATCAAGCGCCCCAAGATTTAAATGGTAAATGTTTACCGTCAGTTACATACATACATAGAGGCGGCAGAGACCCAAGCCGTCTTACACCAGCTTCTTGAGCATTGTAAAAAATGACTAAGAGACCTATCTATTGGACTCAATGGACAATGGGGTGGAGCACCCTCTGAGTTTTTTTCTCTCGCAAGTTACAAGCAACAGCAGCGTTACAGCGCGTATAACAGAGAGTTATTGGCTGTCTTCCTGGCAGTGAAACATTTTCGTCACTTGGACGAGGGGCAAAAACTACATATTCGGACAGACTACAAGCCTCTCATTTACTGCTTCCATGAACGTTCTGACCGGGCAACTTCCAAACAGGTCCGGCATTTGGAACATATCGCGCAATTCACGACCGACATTCGACATATTTCCGGAGAGTAAAATGGGGTAGCAGATATGCTTTTGCGTATACAGACGATAGAATTTCCAGCGTTTCTGTCGGTAGAACAATTAGCTTCGGCGCATGACAAGCATCCGGAATTAAAGGAGCTATTGCAGTCCGAATTAATGTCAGTGCTCCAACTCATCAGTGTTGAAAATTCATCAAATCTCATTTATGTCAAACGGAGTGGCGTAAAAAGCGTTTTTGAGTTCATCCACAATGCCAGTCACTCCGTAGCTAGTGAACTAGTACGGTGAAAATTTGTTTGGCCACTTATCAAAAAGGATGCTCGAACATGGACACGGAATGGCTTAGAATGTCAACGGCGCAAGATTTCTCGACACGTCAAGGCAGATTTGGTCGGTCCTCTTCCGTCCGTCGATGCCTACAGATATTTGTTAACGAGGATCGATCGTTTTTCGCGTTGGCGAAAGGCTATTTCTCCAAAGAACATGATGCGACACAGTGGCCAGTGCCTTCTAGCGTAATTGGGTATGTCGATTTGGATCCCACGTCACTATAACGACCGACCAGGGAGTCTCAACTATTTCCAGCCCTCACTAATTTAATCAGTTGTAAACGATCGCGATCAACGGCGTACGACCCACAATTCAATGGTATCGTAGAAAGATGGCATATATGTTTCAAAACGGCATTGATGTGCAAAGAGGTCAACAATTGGGTAGACGCCCTCAATACTGCGCTTTTCGGGCTGCGGACAGCTCTCAGGGAAGATACGGAGCATCCTTGAGGGTACCTGGCGAGTTCATTTACACCGGACGCACCTATTGCCAGCGACAAGTTCCGACAACATATTATGCGCCTTTTGCATCCGAGACCAAACGCGCATCACACAAAACCGAATTTTGATTTTCTTCAAGGAGTTCCGTACGAAAATCTGTGGAACCTCCGTACACCGGCCCCATCTCATTGTAGACCGTACACATCGAGGTAAATGGACGAAAGATAGTTGTGTCAACCGATCTTCTGAAGCCAGAGTTTTTAGTACGGAGCGGAAATGCTGAAAAGAATGTTCTTCGAGCTTATGAACGAAAATCAGCCATGTCTACTGACTTAAGTCAGCCACTGCACACTTTTCAGTCAACAGTCACAGTCATTTTCCATACAAGTTGACAGATTGTCAGTTAATTGATTGACTTTACTCCAGTTAGGAAGCTAAATAGCTGCCGAATGGCAGCTCCCTCAAAAATGGCATTGCGAGCTGCCATTTGGCAGCTATTTAGCCTCCGGACTGGAGTAAATGTGGATACAGCTTTAGAGGTGGAAGAACATATCAGCAGATACCCAAAGCTCGGAATTTTATACGGAAATCAATGGAAGCACAGTGGCAAATTCGTTCATAGATGTTTATAGGTTTCCGATGTAGTTTTTATACCCTTCGCTCGTAGAGTCAACGAAGGGTATATTAACTTTGTCATGAAGTTTGTAACGCATTGAAGGAAGCATCTCCGACCATATAATAAGTGTACATATATGACCAGCATAACATGGGGAGTCGATTGGGCGATGTCCGTCTGTCTGTCTGTCCGTCTGTTGCTACGCGTTTTACTCGGCCAATTTAAAAGATATGAAGCTGAAATTTTGCACAAATGCTTCTTTTTGCTGCAGGCAGTTTGTATGTTTGAATCGGTAAAATCGGACCATGGGGTCATGGGGCTGACATACAAACCTAACCCCCCAAATTAGGTTCTTCTGAGAAAAACTTTTTTGTTTGTGCACCGATTTCAACCAAATTCCACACAAATGTATTTCTATTGATGACGCATAACATATGTGAGAATGGATCAAATCAGACCGTGGGATCATGGGGCTGCCATACAAACTCAACCCCCCATTTTGGTTCTTCTAAGAAACATTTTTTCCACCAATTCCACAAAACCTTGAATTAATGTGTCTTAATCAAAGCAACAAAAAATGTCAAAACAAATGGGATCTATGGGGCCATGCTCCCGCATCCCCCAATAATATTTTCTGAGTAAATATTTTCATTTGCCCACTTACTCCAACTAAACCCCCCCACGAAACACCTTCGGTCCGCCAACCACCGATTGGGAAAAACACTGGATCTTAGGCATAGCTTGAATATTTCTGCACAAAAAAAAATCCTGAAAGTAATTTCAAATTAATCTTTATTACAGTGTGACATTGATCCAAAAACTGCCAAGTATCTTGCAAATTTCCGTGATATTCTGGATGGCATGTACCAGCCAATTTCATTAAGTGTACGAACCACTATGCAAGGAGAGGGTTCCGATGAGGTAAGTATCCCAACGTAAAGTCTGAAATGCAGGAAATTCACTATTAAAACTACCATCTAATATAACAGGAAAACTATGACGGATCCGACGAAGAAGACGAAAATCGAAATGTTAACCAAAATGGCGAAACACAAAAGCGTCCAAATGCATTAGAAACCGTAGCGGAGGAATTGCACGAGGAGGACATTGATAAGAACGAAGAAAACAATGTGGAGGAGGAAAAGAACAGCCAAGAAAACGAACAGAATGAAAAAGACACTGAAAAGAGTGTTGAGTCGCCGAACGAAGTGTCAATGCAGTCATTGGATACATCTCAATCTCAGCCCACAAATGAAGCTGAAGTCTCAGCACAACATGTAGAAGAGCCTCCTGCAAAGGAACCTGAAGACGAAATTCTAATGCCACCACCACCCGCACAACTAAAGACACCAACAACATTTGGCAAAGACAATACAACAAGACTCCGATATTTACGAAAGTCTTTGAATGTTTCCCAAACCACTCTAGACGAACCGCCCACAAAACGAGCACGTCTTCGTAACAATGCCAGAGCCATTGATTCGCCCGCAAAGAATCATGCTAAGAATGCGACACCGAATAGAAAACAGCCGACGCCAAGAAACAATGAATCAAGAACTGTCACATCCGATATGGACTCGTCTGTAGTTTCTGAGAGTATATCAACCCCTAATAAACAATCTACAAGTGAAGCTAACACGTCTGCGGTGGAAAAGAGAAAATCGCAAGAAGCTGACAATTCAGCCGATGAACTGGCACCGCTGGTCTTGTCGGAAGATGAAGTGGTCAATACTGATGGTGAGGAAGAAGTGAACGGATCCAGTGATGATGATGAGGAGGTCGCTTCTTCTCCTAATGTTGTAAGTTATTTTAATAATGTATTTGATAGTTTTTGGGTTAATGTTGTAATTGTATTTGTACAGACAACGACAACAACAGCAGGATCAAGATCTCGCAGAACGGCACAAAAGCTCAGTCCAACGCCGCGAAAGGTGAGAATGGGATTCCGACTTTAGGCTAGAAAATCAGCAACAAATATTATGTTGATTGCTGTATGTACGAGTGTATAGAGTGCAAATAAAGTAGAATCTTTCGTTATAACTAAGAATAGAAAAAAATCTTGTTTCTTATTGCACTCCTTTTAATTGGTTGCATGATATTAGTTTTACTTCATTCGAAGTATTCGAATGTCATAAAATGTAGGAACACCATTTCCGAAAAGAAGTTATTCAATTTTCCTCTCCTGAATGCCCTGCCTGACTAATTATTCTAACTTCCGTATAACAACACCCTTTAATATTGTTTTTTATTTTTTTTCTGAATTCATATCAAAGGTGTCGCGAGGCACGCGAAATAATAGAATTTCTCCCTCGAAGAAAACCGACATTTCCAACAATGTGGTAAGTAACAGCTTATTCGCGAGTATGGAACCTCTGAACTATATGCTAATCTTTCCTTAGAACGAAGATCCATCTACACCACTAAACCAAACAGCCACATCACCCGAAAAGAACGACAGCAACGCGAGCGGCCAACAAACACGACGACGTCAACGCCTGTTTGTATCACCGCAAATGGAAAAAGGTGATAAAGACTTATTTTCTAGTCCAATGCGCAAACAGCCGAGAACAAATCTTGAAATTTCAGAATTGGCCGTGAAGAGTACACGAAATCGAAAAAATAATGAAAAAACACCCAATACGGATAAAACAAAATCATCTAAAGTCGATCTTACCAAGAGTGCCGAAAAGCGAATTCGAGCTAGTCGAAATCCGACGTTGAAACTCAATCGTGCTAACGCTACGACGGACAAAGCGCAGCACCAAACTCGAAGTGCCAGTAAGCAGGAATATGGTCAGAGCAACAAAATGACTCGGCAAAAAACAACAGTAGAGAATCCCACCAGCAGACGATCATTATCGTCATCGGACACAACGCGATCCGTTAGACATAACAAAGAAAATGTCGTCGAAAAGACACCAACGAAAAGCACTGCGACGAAACAAAAGCAGAAATCACAGACTGTTGAAAAACCGAAAAAGACCACCGTTTTAGATGCTACAGCAAATGCAAAGAAATCATCTAGAACGGGTGCTCGTGCAAACACGGTAACACAAACGAAACCTACTCGCCGATCAGTGTCTGCGCCTACAACACGATTAAGAAGCAGAAAATGACCAAAATATTTAGAAAATTATTTTTGTAATTTTAGGCGCACTCGACGAAAGAGAGTATCGTGAATGCTATCTGGCTGATCAATAGATTATTTCATTTATATTTATGTAATTATAATTTTTTCGTTTTTTGAATGGTTTTGTAACAATTGTATAGAGAAGCATGTTTTAGGTGCACCAGAAGCATGATTTCATGTCTTTGAAAATTATCTAATGTAAGCGAATGGGAAAATGTTTTTTGCACGTTTCTCGATTTATTAATCAGAGAAAGGAGCAAATTTGATTGTCACAAATTTCTTCTTGAATATACAATTTAGTTCAAATAGTTGAATTGAATGTTTTATTTTTAATTGCGGTTTCAGAATAAAGATTTTTAAAATCTAGTTGTAGAAGTGAGCTTAATCCAGCCAATATCTGAAATGTCTTCCCTTATCGAAAGTTAATCATTGATGCCGTCAATGCTTCATTGGGTGCGGGTACGAAAAAGAACAGTTGCGTATGCTCCGCAAACATGTTTGCCATTGGTTGGGGTTACGAAGAAATTATTTCTCGTAATCCGCAAAATGGCAGTTAGGGGATCAGAATGGCAAACATGTTTGCGGAACATACGCAACTGTTTAGTTTCGTAGCCCCACCTACTGTTATTATTGGAAATTAATGCACATAGCTGAGCACTAGAAGAATGAAGTCAGAGATTTCTTTATGTCCGATCTTTTAAGTCAATGTACGAATAAAAGCCGGACGAGAATTTCACGACAAAAGCTGTCTCGGGTCTGCTCCGACGATGTTCTCTCGCTAGATTTGCTGCGCAAAGGACAAGAAATGCGTACAGTACAGAGAAAACAATATTCACAACGGCATAGCAAAAGTTTTTGCACAAAACGCCTTATCGTGAACAATATCGAATGAAGCCGCATGCCTTCGACTTAAAACCCACAAACGAGCGGCCGTGTGTGATTCGCATCAAATCCTAGTTCTTCTTTTTCCTCCAATTGTCGCGGTCACGCGACCTTGTCCTCCAGTTCCGAAAGCCTAGCATCTCGTGGGCTGATACAACTCAAGGTTGTACCGGATGCGGCATTCACCTCGTTCACGAACGGCCCCGAAGATTCTTCGGAGAACCTTTCGCTCGAATGTGTCCAATAGGTGTTCAGAGTTTTGGGTAAGGGTCCATGCCTCGCAGCCATAGCATAGCACAGGTCTGATTATGGTTTTATACACGCGGAGCTTCGTATTCCTGTGCACCAGCTTCGAATTCATAATTGGGAGGACCGGAAAATAACACTTATTAGCTAGTTGTATCCGTCGCTTTACCTCAGCTGTTTCGTTGGCGTCCTTTGGCAAATTGCAACCCAGGTAAGTGAAGTTGTCTACATACCCTATTTTGAGGTCCCCCACTGTGATGCTTGAAGTTACTGGCGTTCTATTTTTTGATTGCATCATGACCTTGGTTTTAGATTTGTTGATATGTAGCCCAACTTCTTTGGCGGCGTTATTGAGATTATGCATTACGCTTTCTGCATCACCGAATCTTCGAGACATTATATTGATGTCGTCGGCGTACGCTACTAGTTGAGTCAATTTAATGAGCAGCGTTCCGCTGCTGTCCAAATTCATGGCTCGAATTACATACTCCAGATCCAGGTTGAAGAGCGTCGGCGCCAGCCCGTCGCCTTGCTTGAGTCCAGTACGAGCTTCAGATAGGTCAGTGAGTTTGTTCTGAACTCTGACCTGCGAGACGGTATTAGTCATCGTATATTTGGTATTTGGTATACGTCGATGTTGTATTCCCAGCACTTCTGGAGTAAAAGCTTCACTGTAAAAAGCTGATCTGTCGTCGAACGACCAGGTCTAAAGCTGCCTTGGTACTCGCCAATGATTTCTTCTGCGTACGGATTAATTCTATTTTCCAGAATCTTAGATTAGAAATCTTATAAGTCGTACAAACTAATGAGATGCCTCTGTAGTTCTCACATTTCAACTTATCCCCTTTTTTTGTGGACTGGGCAAATGATACTCTTACGCCAATCTTCCGGGATTATTTCGTCGTTCCATACTTTAACGATAAGTGTGTGTATAGCCTTAACAAGACTCTCCCCACCATGCTTCAGTAGTTCAGCTGGAATCTCGTCAGCGCCCGGGGCTTTATTTATTATATGTTTAAGTGCTTGCATGGCGAGATCAACTTCTTCTACTGTTGGGGGTTGAACGGGAGGGCCTGTTTCAGCCATCAGCTCCAGAACTTCTTGTGTGGAGTTGTTCGGTTGAACATTGAGGAGCTCTTCAAAATGTGAGGTCCAGCGTTTATCAACGCTATCGGTGTCGCTAATGATATTGCCATCCTTATCTTTACAGAGGCTGGTCCTGGGTTGGTATCCACTTTTAATTGAATTAATTAGCTTGTACGCTTGTCTACGGTTCTTACTAGCTAGTATTTGGTTTATTTGCATCAACTGCTCGCCAAGATGCTTACGTTTCTTACGTCTAATTAACCTATTCGAAAATCGTCGAAGCTCGTCATATTTGTTTTTTTTTTGCTCTAGTTGCGCGTTCGGTCCATTGGCGATATGCTTCGTTTTTCGCATCTACCGAATTTTGACATTCCTCGTCAAACCAATAATTTCGGGATCTCCGGGCTTTGTAGCCCACAACCTCCTCTGCGACCCCTTTGATGGTGTCTTTGAGTGTATCCCAGATCTCAAGGGCGCCTTCGTTGCTGATGTTATTTAGCAAGGGCGTCAGCTTCTCCTCAAGGGCAGTCGTATAAGCAACCACCGTGGCATCATCAGACAATTTGTCAACCGCAAAAATTTTTGCCGGGTTGAATCTCGAATGATGCACCGAAGAAATTCTGCACCTATAAGTCGCCTTCACCATATAGTGGTCAGAATCAATATTTGCTCCACGATAGGATCGAACATTCATGATGCTCGATGCCCATCTTTTACAGATGTGGTCAATTTGGTTGACGGTATGTTGATCTGGAGATCTCCAGGCCTGCCTGTGAATGCGACGATGCGAAAAACACGTAGAGCTAATGAACATATTTCTGCTGGTCGCGAAGTCAATTAGTCGTTGGCCATTGTCGTTACAGTCTTCATGGAGGCTGTACCCTCCAGTAATCCCCCTATGCCAACTTTCGTTTCCGACTTTGGAGTTAAAATCCCCCAGCAGCAATTTGACATCGTTTGATTGAAGTGAATCGAAGAGATTTTCTAGGCGGTGATAGAACTCGTCTTTAACCGCGTCTTCACTGACTTCGATGGGGGCATGCGTGTTTATGTGCCAGAGATTGAAGAACCGGGTTTTAATGCGAATCGCACACAGCCGCTCATTTATGGGTTTGAAGTCGATAACATGCGGCTTATGTTGATTGTTTACAATGTGGCCCGAAGGTTTTCCAAGAGGGCCCTTAAGGCCCCTGGCCTATTCAGGGAGCGGGTTGTATCCGTCCAATTTGATGGTTTTCGTTCCAGGTTTCTTGACGCATGGGTCGTCGGCCCATCGCTTAACCATGATAGTATTCGTAAAACGAAAGAGGTCCATCATGGAGAGGCCTCGGAGGTGCTGCTTCGGATTTCACTATTTCCACGACTACACTATTGTACGATTGTGAAAAGGATAAATCTGAAGTGGAAAACTCGACTGTTAGGGCAGAATGATGCAAGGTGTTGGAAAAGAGATTCTCAGCGTCAATAGTTTGAGTGACATTAAGTCGTTGCCATAAAATGTGCTGACGAGGTTAAAGCTTGACTGGAAGAAGTTGATTATCATTATCGTCGACAATAAACCTGATATTCGGACGATTGAAATCCCCAAACACAATAATTGTGTCTTCAACGTTCAGCGCTGCAATTACTAAAGAGATTGTATCGCAAAGAGTCGTTATATGTTTCTTCATCGGTACAAGGGGGTATGTAAACGACACCAATATAAAGATAATGTTTTTCAATTGGGATTATGGCAAATACAAGTTCAAAAGCTTTGTTAAAAATGGTTATAACTAATTGACTTGAGAGCGAGTTGTGTATGGCGATGAGAACTCCTCCGCCTCTTGGTAAACCTTCTTGTTGGATCAACACCTTTATATTGGTTTTGGTTTTTCCGTCAATACAGGTACTTTCAGGGGCATTATGCATATAAGCAAGAAATAGACGTACACTGTCATAAACTTTATGTTCTCTAAATCTTGATAATAAATATCTAGCATCAAGATCATCCATAGAGTTCTTAGTCAGTTTTACGACAGGTGGTATCACTGTGGTATTGTCGTGCTCTGTGGCCGTGATCGCTCGGTCGCCACTCTGTGATATAGAGACTCATAGAGAAACGAGTTTCCAAACTCGGCACGACTCGTCGCAAGTTTATTATTCAGAAGATGATGATAAGAGATATTCTTATCATAGAATAATAAACTAATAATGCGACTAGGAAGTGGTACGGCTGACAACCGAATCACACTCCGAATTCAGTTGTCTTTGTAACGTTGACGATTACACACGGTAGTCGTCAGCGCACCATGCTCCACTAGGAGTGGAAATTCGGTGTGGAAGGTTGCTTAAAAGAAGAAGTAGGGATGTGTACCGATCCTGATTTAGACGGAATTTGGTGAGTACTTTTAAAATTAACGCCCTTTGAACGAAATCGTAGGGAAAATGGGAAAGTATGAAAATGGTTTGTGATTAGGTTTTTTGAAAATAAAACAATAACTGTTGGAAAATGACTTAAGTATTTATTATTTTAGTATTTGGTATTGCCTCCTCTTGCTCTAATGACAGCTTTCAGTCGATTTTTCATTGATCTGATCAAGTTGCTGATGGTATATTGAGGAATACCGTTCCACTCCTCTAATAGGGCTGCCTTCAATTCTTCAGTGGACTGGATTTTTGGCTCGGACTCTTCTCTTCTCTTGAGCTCGTCCCATAAGTGTTCAATGGGATTGATGTCTAGACTGCGTGCAGGCCAGTTAAGTGTCGACATATTGGCTTCATTCAAGAACTGTCGAGTGAGGCGCGATGCATGACACCGGGCATTGTCGTGCATCAAAGTAAAGTTCTAGCCAATAAATGCTGCATAGGGCACAACGTGAGCACGGAGAGTATCAGTAAGGAATCGATCGACTGTCAGCCCTCCTCCGGGCACGAATACGAGTTCCGTTTTTCACTCTAAGGAAATGCCAGCCTACATCATACAGGAGACGCTGCTATATGCAACCGTTTCAGTGAAACAGCACTGCGCAAATCGCTCATCCGGACGCCTGTAGACCCTGCATCTTATGTAACTGCCATGCACACACATTCTCGACTCGTCAGTGAACAACAATACTGAGCTCCATTCCGTAACGCTACAATTCAGATGATCTCGAGCAAATAAGAGGCGCGCTTGTCGGTGTCGTGCAGTCAAATTGGGGCCCGTGGCAGGCCGCCTTGGAGTGATATTCGCTTCCCTTGATCGTCTCCTCACTGTCCGGGCACTTAAGGCAGCAACACCCGTGAGGAACCGATTTCGTAACGTACTTGTAACAATGAAACGGTCGTCTCTATCGGAAGTGGATCGTGGGCGGCCCGTTCTTGGTCTCGAATTAAAGCGACCAGTCTCTCGAAATCTCCTGCTAACTCTCGAGACAGCAGACTGACTCATTCCGGCGAGCGACGGTTCGCTAAGACATTCAGACTATAGGGCTACAACTTGAGCCGCTTGATCAGGCTCCGTATCCATGGATGACAAAACAGTGATTGAAATTACCTTAGATGTAAGTAAGCTAACTTTCTAGATGCAACTGATAATGAGAAACCGATTACGAGCGTTTTTATAGGGGTAATTTACCTAAACGTTAGCCACCATAAATTTCAACTTTTCTGAGTTTTTTCGTACAAGTGGCAATAATTTAAAAAGTGCGCAGCAAATACCGATAAAAAGGGTACCAACAGGTAGCTAAGGTTAAAGCTCTTAAATCACATACGACTCTTATGGATAAAATAAATAACAGGCGCGACAATCCAGCATTGGACTAAGGCCGCAGGATGTGTTAGTGACATCCTATTTCCAAGATCTTATCTGCTTTTTGTTGAGGTAATGAGATCAGCATCACGCTCAGCAGTGTTATTTATCCCCATAAATGGGTACTCGTTTAACATCTGAGTGAGATCATAGTCCGTCACAAGCTCGTGAGTTCGAAAAACACCATGGAACACGGTGAGATTCGAACTCATGAGCCTGTGCACCGAAGGTGCGCGCACTAACCGCTTATGGATAACTATCGTAGTTTAAAAAAAAAACACGTACCAATATACGCGATTGCAGGTTGAGTCGATACTTTTGTCCGTAAGTGTATACTGAGATGACTTGCACGTCATAGTGTTTATTGAAGGATTCGTGTGCAAAAGTTTTTAGAAATACTAAGACTGACAGTTACAGTACGTGAACAACAACAAGGAGTGCATCCATTATTTGATTGGTATAACTGTAAAAAAGATGACTGAATTTATTTTTATATTTTTTTCGTAGTGCGCGCTATCATCCACTTCCGGCTTGACGTTGACTTATGGGTCAACCTGTATTAAAAATTGCTTGCAAATCCGCCTTGTCTATAATTTACTTCTGTTTTCGTAATATCACGAAATCGACAAATACAATTACAACAGTGGTTAAAAAGATGTAAAAATATTCATTGAAAATTTCTTCAACACAATATTTAAACTAATTACAATTAATAAAAATTGATCCTAAATTTCATTTCATTAAAATTTTATAACAGCCGTCGCTTCATAGAAACCATCACAAGATGTTGTATAGCGTTGCGACAAATGCATATCGGTCAAGGTAATTGATCCAAAATCAAATTTACTAAACTTATCCAAGATCCAGCGTGCATCGAACGATGTTCGGCGTTGCATTTCACCAAATTCATTCTGCCGATTGATATCATCACGAAACAGCGAATTTATCAATGTCACATGCATTTTAACACTTTCGGTTCGTTTTTGTGTTAGACCTTTGGCCGTGAAATAGTCGGCCAGATTATCGGCAATTACTTGCAAAGGTTCCGATTCGACTTTGGCATACAGAACATCGACATCGCTCGGATCGTCATTCATAATTTCGAGTCCGCGCAAATGAACTTTGATTTCACCACCACATTCATCCAGAGCTGGTCTATGTGGAAGAGTAGAAATGAATATTTTCTATGTTTTGAGTTTTTTTTAATAAAACATTTACCTAATAATATTCTCTTGACAATCGTGCAAGAATTGAGCGGCTTGCGCTCGATCATCGTTATCCAGAAGTGCAAGCGTTACGACAGTTAAATGCAATTTTTGCGGATTTTGAAATAGACACTCGCTGATTAGATCGGTTCCGGCAAGGACTTCCTTCTGCAAAATAAGTCCCGAATTCAAATTTTAAGTTCACAAAACTATTATGTAAATATTTACCTTGAATTTCAAAAAGGAATCCATTACAACTTGTTTGTTAAAGGGTATGCTCAAAAAGTGGGTAAATTGTTGTTTATTTCGTGCTGCCAATACGATTAAGTTCACTTTTCTTCGCGCCGATATAACGGACTTGGCCGTTGGTCCTACTATCACAACGTCACCCTCGACACCGGGCTTTGGAATACGAATTTGAGTTTTCGTTTCAGCCTCTATACGCTTCTTTGTTGTGCCTTTTGAGCCGATTATTTGTGAAAAGAAAAATCTGCAAATATATGAAATATGTATGTAAATAAATAGCGGAAAGAAATATTTTTTAAGAGCAGCTTACGAGGGTATGTGATATGAAGTTTTATAGCGTTGATTGTCGGTCAGTTCTATTTTAAAATCATCGACATCGTCATCATCCGAGTATAAATCTGTAAAATGTTTTTAGTTCATAAATAGGTAGGCTTATAAATTTCAACGGTTAACATATTACTGGAAATTAAAATAATTAAGCAATTGGACGAAACGTAAGGCCGCACACACACGGTTAGGATTCGGATTCTCCGAGTGTGTGCTACCTAAGACTGCCTGCATCAAACCAATATATTCGAAATGTCGGATAATTGCTTCATTACTTAATTAAAATAAATATAAGTATATGACGAAATATTTTGAAATTTGATCTTCCGAAAAAAAATATAGATGAAAGAACATACCCTCTTCCATGTAGGCTCGTTCAGCTGGCGTGGAATGATCTTCAAAAGTTTGCGAGCCATTCACACGATAACATCTTGAGCCAATCCATACTAATTGAGGTGAAAGGACATCCATTTTACGCAGGTTTTTAATTTGTGATAGAAAACTGAAAAAAAAAACAATATTTAACGTGTGCGATAATAGAATAGTTTTGCATGTTCCGATTCAAAAGCGATATTTGTCATTGAATGTCTGAAATACAAATTGAAGTTAATTCTGTGGTCCTACTGGCGACCATTTCCGATGGCAGCCCCGCTGCCATACGGGAGTTTCAAGCCTCTTCGGGGCGGACCACACCCGTTTTTCAACGAGAAACGGCCAAGAGTTGCCAAAAAACCCCTCCATGGCAAGAGCTGTGAAGTGTGAGTGTTCTATGTGTTTTTTCGTCAAATTGGGAGCATTTCATCTCAGCGCGGTTGCTCTCAATTCTATCAATCCGCGCCGGCATCGAAACTAATCCAGGTCCTGAAATTTACAACTGTTGTGTATGCAACCGACGTATCTTCGGCAATGCCAGGTCTCTGAGATGTACCTGCTGTAGAGAATGGTGTCACTTTTATTGCTCCGGCTTAAAAAAAATGAGTCAGTATGAAAGTTGTCTTTTGTTGCTCCTGGGTGTCTGAATGCGGATCGGCCCTCAGCCACCCCATGCCCCAGCTCGCAAGCTAATGGTTTACCACCATATCCGGTCATTCCTGGCCCTAGCTCCCGAGCCAATTCTCCACCACCGATACCCGTAGCCAACAATACAACAAGACATAATCGCTCAAGTCTAACACCTGCACCCCCCGCCACAGTGTACACCCCACTCTCCAATTGCAGTTTAACTAAAATGGCATCCGTCTGAAGATCGACGAGATAGTCCGTTTCATGATTACGCGTAGAATTCTGATAGCGGCATTTCAGGAGACAAAGCTCCAACCATCAACTCCCGATTTTAACATCCGCGGCGATTACATACTTTTAAGGCGTGATAGAGTCGGCAGGCAGGGTCCTAATCCAGGAGGAGGGCTTGCATTCCTAATACACAGAACCGTGCAATACAGTGTATTAGATCTTCGTTTCAACGACGGCACGGCGGAAATGCAAGCTATTGCCGTTAAATCCGGCAATACCAATATCGAACTTATAAACATCTATGTCCCACCAGCTTCTAGCTGTGGCTCTGGCTATAAGTTCGATATTGATCCACTCCTCATAGGACAGCATAGGATCCTACTTGGCGACTTTAACGCGCATCACGAACTCTGGCACTCTCACCTCGAAAATGATGCCAGAGGTATAGATATCGCGTCCAAACTAGACCCATCAGACTTATGCGCTATCAATGGAATTTCGTCTACACTTGTCGCTGGCGCTTGTCATAGTTCTCCTGACATAACTATTGTGAGCGCCAGTTTGATAAGTGAAACCCGATGGGAGACAATAACATCTCTCCAATCCGATCACCTCCCCATATTAATAAACATAGATAAACCAGCCGAACTAACGACATCAGAACGGCGTACGTTTATCAACCATAAAAAGGCAAATTGGGAGGGTTTCACTGCGTTCACAACGACGAAGTTCGCCGCGCTACCTACTCCTACGAACACACGGGAAGCCGAAAAGAACATAAGGAACGTCATTGTCAAAGCGGCAGCTCGCTACATTCCAGCAGGACGTATCCCCAAAGTTCGGCCATATTTCCCAACTACTGCCGCAAGGTTAGCCGACGAACGGGACGATTTAAGACGCGCAAATCCGGCAGACCCCAGAATTCATGAGCTAAACTTAGAAATAAATCGACAAGTCAACACCTACAAAAAAGAGAAATGGAACAAGCATCTAGATAGCTGCGACCTCTCACAAGGTGTCAGCAAACTATGGGCTACGGTCCGCGCCCTGTCTCACCCAACAAAAGACAAGGGCAGTGTAGCCATCAGATTCGGTAAGAAAACCACTGCCAATCCAAAACTCTGCGCGAGCCTGTTCAATAAGCAATTTATTGAACACCCCAAGACCAAGATGCTCAATTGCAAGATAAGAAGAAGGATTCGCAACCGTACAGTTAACATCATTCCCACCTTTACAGCGGACCAAGTTACAGCAGCAATCAAGAATGCAAAAAAATCAAAGGCCATTGGACCAGATGGCATTTCAATGGTCATGCTGAAACACCTCAACCTTCCGGCCATCGAATACCTAACGATGGCTTTCAACTTGTCGATATCCACGCTTGTCATCCCCGAATTCTGGAAAAAGGGGCGGATTATCCCCCTTCTCAAACCCGGTAAAAGCGCGAAACTCGCCGAATCCTACCGTCCAATCACAATTCTATCACCCGTTACGAAGACGCTCGAAGCACTCATCCACCCCACCCTTGTATCACATGCTGAGCTAGCTTCTCACCAGCATGGCTTCAGGAAGATGCATAGTACTACAACAGCTCTGGATCTGATCACCCATCATATCCATAATGGCCTCAACCAGAAACCGCCCTGTGACAGAACTGTCCTAGTAGCACTTGACCTGTCGAAAGCCTTCGACACGGTTATCCATTCCGCGTTGTTGGCCGATCTCCTCAATATGCATATTCCTGCACAAGTGGTTAGATGGATTGCCAACTATCTAGCTGGAAGGCAATCCTTCACAGAGTTTCGGGGCAGTCGTTCAAAGCATAGAAAAATTAAGCAGGGAGTTCCACAGGGTAGTGTACTCTCTCCTACACTGTTTAACATCTATCTGTCGAGCCTTCCAACTCCCCCGGAAGGTATCGAACTAATTTCTTATGCGGACGACTGCACCGTACTCACCTCGGGGAATGATTTAAATGGCATGTGTGCTCGACTAAATGACTATATCGAGAAACTGGTGGAGTTTTTCAATATCCGCAATCTTGTCATTTCACCGTCTAAATGTACCGCAACACTTCTTACCACCTGGACGCAGGAATTTTCGGAGGTGCTTGGGATCCGTACTGGTAAGCATGCTGATGACGTTGTTCCTACTGTAACCAACCCCAAGATCCTTGGTGTCTATTTAGACACCATGATGAAGTCGAAAAATCACGTCACAAACGTAGTCGATAGAATGCACAGTAGAAATAACGTCCTAAAGGCATTAGCCGGGAGTTCCTGGGGAAAGGACAAAGAAACTATGTTGGTCACCTACAAAGCGATAGGTAGAGCAATCCCTAGTTATGCAGCACCGGTGTGGTCACAAACCGTCAGTGACACAAACTGGAATAAGATCCAGGTATGCCAGAACGCTGCTCTACGTATCGCCACGGTTGCCATCTCATGTCGTCCCAGGAGCATCTTCATCACGAAACCAGCATGTTATCAGTGCGTGATCACAATCACCTCTTGTCTCTTCAATATCTGGTCGGTTGCTATCGAGAGGATCACCCAAATCATCATCTCATGGACAATACTCCCCCTCCACGACATGTCAGGAGTGGAGTCAGAGATCTCGAGAGAGACGTCCAGAGATACAAACGGGTACCTCCCGATATATTTTATAACACAGCATACCATGCGGCCATCGCAGATATTCACACAATCGTTGTGAATAGGTCAATAGGGAGATTAGGTCCGAATAGAGTCCTCTCAGTGCCCCCACCACCCATATCACCTGAGGAGACTAGGCTCCCGAGAGCCACAAGAGTGACACTAGCCCAACTTAGGTCGGGTTTTTGTTCACGTCTCAATTCCTACCTATCTCGAATAGACCCGGACATCCAGAACATTTGTCCGAGCTGCGGCGGTACGCCACACGATGTGGACCACCTGTTTCGATGCCCCGCTGCACCCACTAACCTCACTCCGAGGGCGTTATGGGACAACCCTATTGCAGCTGCTACGTTCTTGTCGCTTGAGACAATAGGCGAGAACGACGACGAAACTTAGAACATGTCCACAGACATGCACAGCGACTCACACCCTTCTGCACCGCTACAACAACAACAACAACAATGGTGAAGAACTGTTTTCACCTACCTGGTAAGAGCCCAAACCAAAATCCTTGATGGTTCGATGCAGGAAGGTTGTGATTGGGTGTGTACACGTGTGGATCTTTCATATGGGGTTTTTCGTCATATTGGAAGCATTGCATTTCGGCGCGGCTGCTTTCAATATACTCCTAATTCCCGCCGATGTTGAAACAAATACTGGTCCCATATATGGATTTTCGGCATTTGTAACCGACGAATCTTCGGGAAAGGCCGATCATTGATGTGTGACTGCTGTCTACAGTGGGTGTATTTTTGATGTTCAGGTTTGAGCAGAATGGGACAGTACAATGCATCATACAATGCTGGTAAGTTTTTTTTTCGGTTGGACCGGGGCTGTGAAATCTTTGAAAGAAGTAAGCAGGGCCTTTTAATGCGGTTGCTTCCCAGCACGATTCGCCCGACTTGAACACGCACGTACTAAAACTCAGCCCAAAGCCGCGCCTGAACTAGTGGGCGTACCACGAGGAGGAAATCAGACCACTAACTCGACCCATTGTACCTTTCCGTTACGCTTAGGCGCTGTTTATTTCGCGAAGCGTAGCACACTCCTAAGAATGTGCTTGAATTATGTAGGGTGGCTTACGTCATTCATGACTGACATTCTCCCTCTTCATACAAGCCGAACATAAGTGATCGTGTTAGTTAGGGAGAATGGCTTTGGCAAAATGCATTCGCGCCTATACTTAGCTAGTATGTGGATTGATGACCACACGACCCGAATCGAATTGCTGAAGCTTTAAGCTGATGGGTAGTCACAGGTCAAACGAACATGGGATATGCACGTCTGAGGCTTAACCTTTAAGGGGGTCGAAGGAGAATCACACCTGCTATTGAGAAGTCTTTAGTAAATAGTGTACCTCGGGGATCGGTTGCTCAGGGGACCATGGTCCCTTCCCATCGCCATCATGGTGTTGGACTCGAGGTGGCTAATGCAATAGAATCCATGTGTCATCCATGGATAGAACGTGTGTGTGCGGCCTAAGGCTCTCTAGGTTTTCGGTGGAAATATACACCAATGCGCAGCGAGACCTTCCCTATGTAGAGCCAGGTTAATAAAACAAGTCACGTCATTCCAGATTATTATAAAGAAAACATAAATTATGTTTGGAAAATGCAGGAATGTTCTGGGTTGCGACATAAAGGGAATATCACATGATGAACTTTTCTGTGACGTGTTGGTACTGAGGCCAATACGAAGCACTCTCTCTCTCTAATCTCTGGTTACAGTTAACCCCTTTTGGGGTATAGGGCATCAACTACGCCTACTTTCCAACTCGTTCTGTTCTGTACCATCGTCTTTAGGTCTGACCACTGTTTGTTTAATGAAGCAGCCTCGCTATTAACCGATCTTCTCCACGTGTTTCTTGGTCGTCCAACACGGCGTCTAGCATTGGCTCCTTCAGGGTTCCAATCTAGGGCCTGCTTTGCAATATTTGTTGGCTCTCTTCGGAGAGTATGACATATCCATTGCCACTTTCGCCTTTTGACAGAAGTGCCTATCCAATCCAGGCCTGTGATACTCAGGAGATCATAATTGGAAATAATCTCCGGCCAGCGGACTTGTAGGATGCGCCGTTGGCACTGGTTTACGAAAGTTTGCAGCTTAGTTGTTATCTCTTTGGTCATCTTCCAAGTGGAACAGCCATAAAGAAGCACAGATATTACAATAGAATTGAAGAATCGGATTTTGGTGCGCCTGGAAATGTTATTTTGCCCTAGTCTTATTGATACGCAATTGTACATCAGCGCTTGCGCCGCCATCTGCTGTGACTATGCTTCCGAGGTAACAATCTTTTCGACTGCCTGGCCCGAAACACAAATTCCGCTTTGTCAACCAGGATCGGAGCTCAAGTACTTGGTCTTGGCAGCGTTTATCTTGAGCCCAGCATTACGACTTTCGCAATGCAGAGCATCGGCCATTTGAGCTCTCTCTCTCTTTATTACCGTAACTCCTAGTGGAGCATGGTGCGTTGATGACTACCGTGTGTTGTGTAGTCATCAACGTTACAAAGGCAACTGAATTCGGAGTGTGATACGGTTGTCAGCCATACCACTTCCTAGTCGCATTGTTAGTTTATCATTCTACGATAAGAATATTTCTTATCATCTTTTTGTGAATAATAAACTTGCGACGAGTCGTGCCGAGTTTGGAAATTCGTTTCTCTATGAGTGTCTATTTCACAGTGTGGCGACCGAACGATCGCGGCCACAGATCACGACATTTGAGCTACATCCTCCTTTTCATTTGAAAGCAGACAAATATCGTCAGCATAGTCAAGGTGTTGCAGGTAATCAAACATTTTCCATCTGATACCTTTCCTCTGGTTTTGAAGCGCGCTCACTAGTACATCGTTAATGGCTATGAGGAAAAGAATAGGTGACCTTCCTTCTCGAAATCAATGACCATGAGGTGCAATGGGGATCTGCATTCGGCGGATTGCTCAATAATAATTCGGAGGGTGTTTATATGGTCGCTACATGGAAAACCCACACGAAAGCCAGCCTGTTCATTGCTTAAAGTGCGATCAACTTCATCCTTGATTCGGTTCAAAATAATTTTAGCCATCAGCTTGGAGACAGCTGGAAGTAGGCAAATACCGCGCCAATTATTACAATCCTTAAGGTTACCCTTCTTGGGAATTTTAATAATTACGCCCTTTTTCCATTCTACTGGAAGAGTTTCGGTTTTTTCCAACACTCTCCGATGAGGGGAAGCAGAATATCCGCTGTAGCATTCGAATCCGCTTTAAATAGTTCAACCGGAATTCCATCTATCCCCTGGGGCCTTACCGGCGTCCATAGATTCGATAACCCGCTTTAATTCCGTCTTAGATGGCTACTGGAGGGACGTCTTCTTCTGCCGATGAAGATGCACTTGCAAGGCCAATATGAAGCACTCCCCACATATAATTATTTTATTGTTACGAGAATCCACCGTTCTCCACATACCGGGTGCTTCGCAATCTCCGTCAAATAAATATTTTGCGTATGGTCACCAGTAGGACCACTTAATTTCGTCGGTTTCGTTGGCGTCTTTTGATAAGTTACAATCCAGATAGCTGTCCATGGCTCCTATTACGTACTCCAAAGCTAGGTTTAGAAGAATCGGTGTCAGTCCATAGCCTTGCTTGAATGCAGTGCAAGATTTAAATAGATCAGTAGGTCTATTTAGCCTTCTGACCTGAGACGCAGAGTTATTCATCATCATATTTGCCGGCCGTGCTAGCTTTGGTAGTACATATACCACATTGCAGCATTATTTTATGCAGTACTCTACAGTCGATACTGTCATATGCTTGCTTAAAGTCGACAAAAATTTGGTTCGCGTTGATGTTGTATTCCCAGCACTATTGAAGTAACAGCAGGGGAGATTTCAGTATCTGCGGCGCCAAATTTTGATGATGCCATTTCATTAATATTGGCCTGAAACGAACGAATCTGCAATCCTTTTTCGCGAAATCGTAACGGTTCTCCAGATATTCAATGTCAAAGTTGGACTTTTCTATGAAGCCAGTTAAGTAATTTTATAAGAAAAGGGGGATATTTCCGCTTAACACATTGGGGAAAGTGTCCGATGCCATCAAATTGACGTTATAATTTTAATCATTCCCACTAGAATAGTAATTTTTACCAATTTGGCAAAGATGTTAATAACATGAAATGTCGAAATATATTTGCGAGCAAGAATTGTAAAATTTGCTAGACGGGGAGGCAAATGAAATGTTATGAAATGAAATGTTATTTTTGGTGCGATGCTATTGTTTCACATCAATATGTCGTAAATTTCCCAATTTCCCATTAAATACTGAAGTACCCCATGTAAATGTCAAACTTTGACATTGAATATCTGGAGAACCGTTACGATTTCGCGAAATGACATCATCAAAATTTGGCGCCGCAGATACTGAAATCGTGCCTAACAGCACCATATTACAGTAAAGATCGGCTGATAGGTTAGGTTAGGTAATGGGGCCGCCGGAATTGAGACCAGCGCACTTAGACCAGTAATAGGTCCATTGTGATACCGCCAGTGAGAGCCTTAAAAATTCAAATATTTGTTTGAAACCAGCGTGTACTGGCAATATATTTATTGATCTGTATTGGGCTCACATCTCTGAGATCATCCAGATCGTAAAAGTACCTACAACCACGAAACCTTAAACGTTTCTCAGACAAAGCCGAGCATTGACATAGAAGATGATGTACACTCTCCTCTTCCTCTTCATCCTCACAGCTTCTGCAGTAGTCGTTGTGAGGAATTTTGAGTCTCCTGGCGAGCTCTCCGATAGGACAATGCCCCGTTATAACCCCGACCACACTACGAATATGCATCCGGTCCAGTGACAATAGCATGGTAGAGCGGATAAAATCTAATTTCGTCCAGATCATCTTCGTTGTAGTACAAGTGCTACCATTGATCCATCTTGCGTTGGTTCTGCGCTCAGAATCTGCTGTAATTGCCAATTTGCAGTTGATAATAGGTGGTTTGATGCCCCCGCGGTCGACTTCAACTCTACCAGCTGAAGCACTGGCTAGATGGTCCGCACAGCAGTTGCCTGCTAATCCACAGTGACCCGGAATCCAGCAGAGTGTTATGTTAAAAAAGCGACCCATCTCTTTAAGAACAAGGCGGCACTTTTCAACAGTTTTTGATGCGATCAGTACCGACTCGAGTGATCGAATTGCAGCCTGACTGTCAGTATACAGAATGACGTCCCTTTCAGTTACGACGTGACTACCTAACCAAATTAGCGATTCCATAATCGCAGAGACCTCCGCTTGGAGGACACTGCAAAAATCAGGAAGACGAAAAGACAAACGTATGTCCAGTTGTTCCGAGTAAATTCCAATACCAACACCTGTGTTGGTCTTTGAACCATCAGTGTAAATAGAGATAGCTCCACTTGCCGGGGGCATATTATTATCCCATTGATCTCTCGACGGGATCAAGGTATTGTAGTTCTTACCAAAAGAATACTTGGGGATAGTGTAATCAGTCTCCAAAGGTAGCGTAAAGTTACCCAGTATCGATGAGTGCCCATAATCTCTCTGCTCTCCATAGGCCAGTTTCCCGTAAGCGTAGGGCCGTGTTTGCAGCAAGCCGTTGTCCAAAGAGGTCCAATGGAAGCAGACCCAGTACCATATCTAATCCGGCTGAAGGGGTGGTGCGAAAGGCTCCTGCTATGACAAGAGAAGCCAACCTTTGTACTTTGACAAGCAAATTATAATAGGTGGTTTTACTAAGTGCTGTCCAGCAAACACAAACTCCGTATAGTAAAACTGGCCTGACAATAGTAGTATACAACCAAAACACAACTTTCGGTTGTTATCCCCAGGTTTTTCCGATAGCCTTCCTGCAAGAGTATAGTGCAATGGTGGCCTTGTTCACTCTTTCTTCAATGTTGGGCTTCCATCTTAGATTCTTGTCTAAGATGATACCAAGAAATTTTGCCTTATCAACAATCACAAGTTGGGAATCCCCTAGCAAAGGGGGGTTAATAATAGGAATCGCTCGCTTTCTTGTAAAGAGGACAACCTCCGTTTTGGCTGGATTGATTCCAACCCCACTGAAACTTGCTCACTCCGCTAAAATAGATAGCACGTTCTCCAATAACCCACTAAAGGTTTCAGGAAATTTACCACTAACGGCGATAGCAACATCATCAGCGTAGGCAGTGACTTTGCAAGATCGGCTGTTGATCGACCAGGTCTGCTGAACAGCTGAACCCGCCTTGGTGTTCGCCAATGATTTGTTCTGCGTAGGAATTTTTTCTGTTTTCCACAATTATTGATAAAATCTTACAAGTCGTATACAAACCAATAGGATGCCCTTTTAACTCTCGCATTTCATCAAATCATTCACATTTCAATAAAGTTGATTTTTTCGCTCGCAGTATGTAGGATGCAGCAATACACATCTGCTCCCCGAAAAAGCAGAATAGAACCACGTACTGCAAAAACAAAGTTCAACAAACCTCTAATGGGATGCACAAGGCACCATACAATAGTTTCTTCCCATTTGCAGATGTACTCGCGTATATGCACACCGGCAACGATTTTAACTTGATTACTAAAGTACAGATTAACTTAGTTTCCTCTAGTGTTAAATAAAGATAGTTTACGTATTCGTATGTTACCAATTAGCACAGGCACAGGATACTGACTACACAGCGCACAACTTCGGCTGGATTGTTTTGAAAGATTTCTTTTTATTGAAAGTTAAAGTTGATATTATGTTAGGTTATGTAAATGTGTCAAATGTAAAAAAGTAACAACAATCCAATATAGTCACGATTCAAGATAGAGCTGCATGTAGAAATAAACTGAGGACTGAGATCTTAGCCAATTAAACCCAAATTAAACCAATATTATTTGTAATACATATTGAATGGCCGTGACAATGAAACTTTTTGGAAACTACACGACTCAGTAGGTGCCTATACCATCTTTGCCTATACATCAATTGACTTCAAATATTTCATTTCAGAACCACAACACCGGGCCCCTTCAAATCAAACATCTCCTTTGTAGACTCGTACTAATTCTTGCATTATACAAGAAACAATTACATACATATTTACATATATTAGATTTCAAGTTCAGTTGCTGGGGCGGTTCAGACTATCGACAAGATTTGCTAAATCCTAGATTTAGTTGGCAGTTGTACCATATTGTACTGCAATTTAAATTATGCAAGTACATTCTACGATGCATTTTGAATTTAACGACATACGATTTAATCTAGTAGGCAGGTTTCGACTCGATTAATTTAGTGGTTTTAGTAAATCCTCTTTATAATGTGAATCCCCTCAGCTGAAACCCGAGTTCATGCGATTCCCTCCTTGATATCATAGAAAAGGTGGTAAGCGCAACAAAGAACATAATAATGAGTAATAATGACAAACTGCACGCGCCCCACACTGTCTGCGTCCATAGACAGACACTTTCCCTGGAACTGTATTGCAAAAAAAAACGGGTGCAGCAATCGCTGACTTAATTTTTGCAACTTTATAAAGACATAATATTTCCCTGGACGACTGTCGGACACAACGGAAGTACTATGAAAGGCTAATATAACAGAGTTCAAACCCACATACTCCAACAAAATCCTAATGCTGTTTACTCGCCTTGTGCAGTTCACACTCTCAATTTATGTGGTCCAGCCGGAATATAAAAATTTTCGGAGCAGTTCAGAAGACCTACAAAATATTCAGCGGCAGTCTACAACGCTGGGAAATTTTGAGAGATAATATACAAACATATGGACGGACTAAGAGGGCACACAAAGAAGAAAAAAATTAACTTCAGTGCAAGTTTATTCCTAAAGGGCGCCACAGATCTGACGATTTCTCGTCCGATCGATTGCCCACAATTGATCTGCCGCCCGTACAGCACACCCACTAGGCAATTTATCGGGCAATCTGAAATTGACAGTCTCACGGTCTACAAGACACAAAATAGCGAAAATTATACAATTTTTGGCAATGGAAGATGGACATCCATTGCTACTTTTGATGGAGAATGACCGCCACAACCAAAGCATGAATTACCACCACAGGTTTATGTCCAAAAATCAACAACTGAGAACACATGATTGTCATGGCAGCTTCGACGGAAAATTGCATGGCAATACGTTCCACACGACAAATCAAAAAATTGAATGCGATGGTCACATACACCTTCCGATTTATCTTGCAATCAAAAAATTTGGCCAATCGATCGAAGGGTCTGTGGCGCTTTTAAGAAAATTCTTGAAATTCCTTGGACGGGCCAGCACCACAAACGGGACTTTTACAATTACCTCATATACCGACGACTGTACCATCATGTGAACTGTTGGCAATGATATTTCTTAAATGTGCAACATTTGCGGTAAAGTTAGGAGCAGAAATAAAATCAAAACAAAACCCTTAAATCGTTAGCCGGTAGAACATGGGCACGGACAAGGAAACAACTGTTCATCATCAATGTGGCACGATAGCCCGACGTCGGGCCTTGGCCGCCTGAATCGTTGACCTCCAATTGTCGCGGTTACGTGACTTTGTCCTCCAGTTTCGGAAGCCCAGCAGCTGGTGGGCGTCTTCACCTACGGAGTTCTCCCAGCGAGCTCTCGGTCGTCCACGCAACCTTGCTCCGTCAATTCGTTGTGCGTTCATCACTTTCTTTGGCATCCGTTGTACATGCCCCGCCCATTGCAAACGTTGAAGCTTCACGATTTTCGATACTTCCAGCTCATCGTACAATTGATACAACTCATGGTTGTACGGGATACGCCATTGATCTCGCTCGCGAACGGCCCCGAAAATTCGCCGAAGGACCTTTCGTTCGAATCGGTCTAGCAAAATTTCGGAGGCTTGGGTGAGGGTTCATGTTTCGCAGCCATAACATAGCACGGGTCGGATGATCGTTTTGTAGACGCGGAGCTTCGTGTTCCTGTGCCCAAGTTTCGAATTAATTATAGGGAGGACCGAGAAATATGTCTTATTGGCTAGTTGTATCCGTCGCTTAATTTCGTCGGTTTCGTTGGCGTCCTTCGATAAGTTACAACCCAGATAGTTGAAGTTGTCTACATACTCGATATTAAGATACCCCCACTGTGATGCTTGAGTTTGCTGGCGTCCTTGTTTTCGATTGCATCATGGCCTTTGTTTTGCTTTCATTAATATGTAGTCCAACTTCCTTTGCGGCGTTATTGAGGTTATGCAGAAGGCGTTCTGCATCACCCAATCTTCGAGACATGATGTTGATATCGTCGGCGTACGCTACTAACTGAGTCGACTTGATGAGTAGCGTTTCGCTGCTGTCCATATTCATGGCTCGAATTACATACTCCAAAGCAAGGTTGAAGAGCGAAAGAGGAAACAACTGTTGGCAACTTACAAAGCCATTGGTCTACCCTTAACTAACTATGCAGCACCCACATGAACGTATTTTTTCTGCAGTACGAAATTATTTCAATATTTCGTATAAAAACATTTCGAAACACAGCACTATGCACTGTCACCGGCTGTGTGCTAGTGTCTTCCCAGAACTATTTTCATCGGGAGACCAAAATGATGACATTGAGGAGCCAAATTGAACTTCTTGCTTAGCAGTATTAGTTCGGAATCTACCGTATTCGTACAAAACATCCGAACAATCATCTCATGGACAAGATGCCTCATCTGCGTCGCAGTAAATGCTCAATCAGCATCAAAGAACGTGGGATCCAGGAGTACAAAAATAGGATCCACAACTTAGAAGTTTATATGGCTACTCAAAAATTCTCCAAGAATCGCGTACTTGGCACTAAGCCACCAGCCATCTCTTCGGATGAACAAATGTTACCCAGAGCTACCCGCTTAACCTTATCTACTATTCGCGGTTAGACTCATATTTGCCACGCATAGATAATGGAATCGTCAAAGCCTGCCCTGCCTGGGGAGCCAGGTCCACACGATCTGGACCCTGTTTTCGATTGTCCAGCTATTCCTACGTACTTAACACTACTTGCGTTATAGCTACACCAACCAATCAATCGAATCAAACAATCAAACCACCTTCGCGCGGTTATATGACGGACGCCTTTGAACTGGTACTACCAATCCATTTGTCAGTGTGCGCGATTAATAGACAAGCTGCTTCTGATGTAGCAACTTTTGATCTGAACTATTTTGGTTACACACGCTCTGTGGCTCAATTGATTGAGTCGCACTCTACGATGCTAGTAATCTAGAGGTCCGGAGATCGAGTCTCGGTGTGGTCCGAAATTTCCGTACATGTGCGGATAGGAAATATATAGTGCTTGCAACATTATATACACTCCGAAATGATATGCAATTGCAATGTAACGTTGACTCGAAATTGGCTATAAACGGCTGAGTTAAGGCACCATGGCCCTACATGGGGCTATACGGTACTGAGAAGAATTTTGGTTACCCCAACAACCATCCTTATATGTATAGGACAGCAAATCATACACACAAAAATTATTTAGGAATAAACATATTGAAACTACCTTTTCTACGCTTTAATATCTTTCAACGGTATCCACCGAACATTGGGCTTAACAATAAAATCTTCTCTACTTAACATATCCAACATTTTCACTTGTTGCCGCACATAACTAACCAGTAACTCCAATTGTGTATAATCTTGACATTTCTTCTCGAAAAAACGTCGCCACAATGCTCCGGCCAGCACTTTATCATCCGACATGATACCCTCGTCGTACGTTATGAGAGCGGCTTGAAATTGTTCCGATAGAATCTCAATTTGTGCTCGTGTGCCAGATGGATTTTGAGCCTGAAAATGTTCAAACGTTAATTAATCACTTATTACATACTGCTACTGTGAATGATGAAAAACTTACTCCAAGCTTTTTGGCCCGTGTATTTACATCAGCCCACATAGCCTCGACGATACTGTTTCGTATGAATCGACCATCTTCACCGGACTCACATCCTTCGGCCATTGCTCGCATCAGAAGCATCCAAATGTGTAATTCGGTTATTAGAAACCACGAATTGAACGTATTTGGTAGATTGAATTCATCGAAAAATTCAATGTAGTTGATTTTGTCGGCAACACCCTCGTACAGGACGAAACTTTTCATTTTGAGACGCTGAAATTATATGCAGGAAATAAGTTGTTTTGAGTCCAAAAAATGAAGATTAATAAATTTAATCGCTTCCTCGAGCCTCCACTACAACAAAAGCGAATTAATGAAGAAGATGGATCCAAGTGGTCCTAGGTAGGTAAAAGTGGTGGCTTAGGTCAAGCAGACCAGAAGCCCAATTAGCGCAGAAGGCGCCGTTTTGAAACCACATATTCCGTTAAACTAAAAATGAAGGAGGTTACAGAAGGTTAGATGTCATGAGTGGAGAGGCGTTTAGAGCCACGCAGTACAATTGAGGAACTGAAGCAGCTCCCCTATATTCGCCTCCGACGCATCCTCTAGACTATCAAAAAACGCACGAGCAAGCGTTCGATAGCGGGATCTAGCGAGACCTGGGCATTTGCAGAGAAAGTGAGTTAGAGTTTCTCTCTCATTAGCGTTATCGCAGCTACGACAAAGCGAGTTGTGAGGTATACCCAACCTGGCCGCATGGTCCCCTATTGGCCAATGGCCCGTAATAACTGCTGTAAGTCTGGCGATATCCTTCCGCGGTCTTGTTAGAATCTCGGACGTCCTTTTCCAGTCATATGATGGCCATAACTTCCGTGATATGGCACAGGTTCTTATGTTTCGCCAGTAACCGCCTGCAATCGTAAGATAATGCAAGGAAATGTGTCGCTTGACAGTTGACATCGGAACGTGTACGCGCTTTTCATAGGAGGTGTCCATAGAGGCCCCTTTTCTGGCCAACTCATCTGCCAGCTCATTGCCATCTATATTCGTATGTCCAGGCACCCAAATTAGTGTGATTGAGTGCTTTCTACCAAGATTGTTTAGCGTCTCCTCACAGCATTTGACAAGCTTAGAGGATATCTTCGCAGAGTTAAGTGCCTTAATAGCCGCCTGACTATCTGAGCAGATGGCTATGTGTTGGCTGTCTTGAATATTTCCGAGTGCGAGGCAGGCCTTCATGATTGCAAACAATTCCGCCTGGAAAATGCTAGCATGATCAGGAAGACACGGTAGGATTCAGAGATGTTAAGTGTATCGCAGAAGACTCCTGAACTTACCCCGCAGCTCATTTTAGATCCATCTGTGAAAATAGAGATTTCGTAATCCCCTACTGCCTCACCCGTACCCCATTCGCACCTAGTCGGAATTTTGACAGCAATGTTTTTCCCAAGACTCAGTGTAGTCACTGCAAAGTCTGTTGTAGCCTTGATCTCATCTAGTGGCAGCTGGTTGAGGATATCAGCGTGACCATATGGCTTGGAGGTCCAGCCACCGGACTCTTTAAGCCTTACCGCGCTACATGCCGCCAGTTTATTAATAAAAAGGTTGATTAGTAGAAGATGCAGGATTACATTCAACGCATCCCTCGGGCATGTTCGCATACCCCCTGTGATGCCAAGACATGCCGTTCTTTGCACCCTACCCAGTTTCGTTATATTGTACTCTCTGCTAAGCGCTGGCCACCACACAAGTGCTCCATACGTCAGCATGGGACGTACCACTGCTGTATAAAGCCAGAGTACTACATTTGGTTTAACGCCCCACCTTTTATTGAGGGCTGTCTTACAGGCGTAGAAAACTACGCAGGCTTTCTTAACACGCTCTTCAATATTCAACTTCCAGCTGAGCTTCGGGTCTAAAATGACTACCAAATACTTCGAACTAGTCGATAGTGTGAGTTGCTGTCCGTTAAGTTTTGGAAGGGAAAAAGATGGTATCTTGGTTTTTGTAGTGAACAGCATCAGCTTTGTCTTGCTTGGGTTTACACCAAGGCCACAGCCTGTAGCCCACTTGCTGACTAACCCGAGCGCTCTTCCCATGATCAGACTGATCACGGAGAGACACATTCCTGATACTATGATCGCTATATAATCCGCATACGCCACTACTTTTATACCTTCCTCGTCGAGTTTAGTTAAGATTTTATTGATCACTACTAGCCACAGTAGCGGAGAGATGACACCACCCTGAGGTGTCCCTCTACAGACGAATTTTGTCATCTGGCTGTTTCCTAAGTCCGCATGAATTACCCTGGTCTTCAGAAAACTCTCTATCCATTGGCTGAGTCCCACCTCCACTCCCGAATCCGCAAGGGCTTCGTGAATAGATTCTATGCGGACATTGTTGAAAGCCCCCTCTATGTCGAGGAAATCGGCTAACGTGTACTGTTTGTATTGCAGACTGTACTCGATGCTACGCACTACTTCGTGGAGAGCCGTTTCTGTGGATCTACCCCTTACGTATGCATGCTGCGACCTAGGGAGTGCTGAGCTTCCCATGCTTTGCCGAATGTAGAGATCAATAATACGCTCCAGTGTTTTCAATACGATGGAGGATAAGCTAATAGGCCTGAAATCCTTCGCGGCCTCGTGTTCACGTATGCCTACCTTTCGTATGAATACGACTCGCACGCGTCGCTATGATTGGGGGACGTAAATGAAGGTCAGAAGACTCCTGGAGAGTGGCAACAGCATCGGAACTACAAGATCCTGCATTTTCTGCAGCATAATGGGCAGTATGCCGTCTGGTCCGGGAGATTTATATGGAGAAGCTAATTGCCCAGGCAATCTTCTCCTCCGTAATGATGGAGACTACAAAATCGCTCCGTTGGTTGTCTGCCATATGCCATACTTTCGCACCCAGGAAAATGCGTATTCAAGAGAATCTCAAGAATCTCCAGTAGATTCGATCCAGAAGCCATCGTCCCTTTTTATCAGGGACGGGCATGAATGTGTTTTTGACAAAATTTTTCCAATTCTCGCCGAATCCTTGATATGATCCAAGGATTGACAGAACTCGATCCAGGCTTGGATTTTTGCTGTTCTGATTGCTTTTTTGTATATTTTCAGACAGTCTTTATATGGCTGCCAAAATTTGTGTTTGTTGCAGATATTGAGAATGTCCCGAGTAAGCTTCCTAAGCTTGGATAGGTCATCGTTCCATCATGGCGGAAGGGTTTTCCTACTCCGCTTCACTGGACATGAATTTTTAAAAGCTATTTCCATAGCCTTCTCTAATGCTTCAACTCCCTTGTCCAGCTCCTCCACGGAGCTTATCGAGTGATTTGGGGGACTTGGAAGTTTGTTTTTGAAAATCTGTCGAAACTTTTTCCAGTTTGTGGTCCTTGGGTTCCTGTAAGGCTTTGGAGTCTCCATGGAAACATTTATATTAAAAAGTATCCAGTTATGATCTGAAAAAGAATTAAGGTCAGACACCCTCCATTGTTCCACCTTAAATCTCTCACTATCCGACAAAAGTGTAATATCCAATACCTCCTCCCAGCCTGCGTAATTTTGCGAGCTCCGGAAAACGAATGTTGGACAGTTTCCCGTATTACAAGTGGTCCAACTGGCGACCATTCCCGATGACAGCCCCGCTGCCACACCGGAGTTACAAGCCTCTTCGGGGCGAACCACACTCGTTTCATCAACGAAACGGCCAAGAGTTGCCAGAGGGTTGTGTATATCTGAATGGATCCACCATCGTACTTTTAAAAGTTGTTGGACTATTGCTTGTTGCAGACCGAAAAATCAACGAAAACCTCGGAAGTCGCAGGCAAATGGATCGGTATGGCCATGATCAAAGACGATGGATGTTCCACTTGTTTGAGCCCCGTCCAGAGATATCCCAACGCATAGAACAGGATAGAACCGCTCTAAGATATAGGCTCAGACATAACCGTCATAACGGACGAAATGCCCGAACACGTTGCCTGTTGAGACTGCGTATCGATTTTTCTTTGCATCAAAAGAGTTTCGAGCTCATAGAACCAGATCTTTAAACTTTTATACTTACAGTCTTTTCACTTCCAGCAAAACCGAATCGCTTCAATGCTTTCTTTAGTATACCGGCATCCTCCGACTGGATCACTCCGGTGGCATATGTTCTAGGCGAGAGTTGTGCAAGTCTTGCTGCCGGTGAATCTAGTCTGAAACGTTGTTCTAAACCTTTGCCAGACGATACACATGTTGTTTGCAATCCTCGCTGCAGCTACAATGCACAATGCAATGTTTATATAACAAAGTGAGGTTACTGCCCATTAAAGATTAATTCCAATTAGCAAACTTACTACATAGTGGCAGCTTGGCAAACTATTGCCGCGAAATACTAGTCGCGAACAGGCCAACATTTTTCCGGGCGTGTTTTTGTGAAACTACAATATCTTAAAAATTAAATCTAAACACAAGAAACACCAAAACCATGTCTTATACTTCCATGATCAAAACAGAATGCTGTCATTTTCTGTTCTTCTTCTTTTTCTTCAGATTTCACTAAAGAACTACCACGATTCCCGGGACTGTTTAATGGTTGTCCCAGTCCCAAGGGATTTTTTCCGATCAGCTGGTCATTCATAACCCACATCTGGCAATAGTCTTTGAAAATTCTTCATTCATTTTGACAAATAACGTCACTGTCACTCCGATTTTTCTTGTTTACGCTTTGGTAAGTTCCTATTTTGCACAAATTTCCGTTAAATGCTGGTTGGAACATCTGACTAACTTACTCATTTCTTTTTAGTTCAATTCAAAGAATTTCCACACAATTCTATCCAACCTGAAGCGCACAAATGAAAGACACCATGACGGATAAAAATCGTGAGTCTAGCGACAACAGCAGCGAAACGGGAAGTTCATATTTGAGTTTGCATCGTTCGCAAATGATCCGTTCGAATATTCATAATATTTCGCAGCTATTGAATACTGGTCTGAGTACGGAAACTTTGGATATTTGTATACAGTTGATTGAAGCGGGCGTGCATCCGCAGGCTTTGGCCGAAGTTATTACGCAAATACGTCATGAAATGGCCGGGCTTGAGAAGGACTAGGTTACTTTAGGGTGTAAGGTTTATCGTTATTGTTGTCTGAATACTCGAATAAATTGTATAATTTAATGCGCTAATGAAAATGGTTCAACTGCGGTACATGTCTTTTTCAAACGTACAAAGGTCGCAGATTTGTTAGTGACATCCAATTTCCAAGATCTTGACTGTTTTTTTGTTGAGGTGAGATCAACAGCACACTCAGCAGTGTTTTTTTTATCCCAATAAATGGGTGCTCGTTTATCATCTGAGTGATATCATAGCTCGTCACATGGGCCGTGAGTTCGAAGAACACTGAATTGGTTCACGGTGAGTCTCGAACCCACGACTACATACTTCTTTGGTATATGGTAAGCTATATTAAGTCAAACACGTTTTCCCTATGCTGTGGAGGAACCTTTTGTAGGCGAACATGTAAAGCTTCAGACCCTGTGGCTTCGCGTAACCCAAGGTCCCGAGCTTCGAAGCGGCTAGTTAGGGAGAATATGGCCCTATGCGCCTATACCTAGCCAGTTGTTGTCCAAAAACTGGCATCGCGTGCAGCCAATTGGCTGCTACTTAGCATCCACACTAGCAGCCAAATGTAGACAGAAAATGATATAACCATTTTGGTGATTTTTTTAAATTCAATTATGAAAATCGGACTCTGTGCGTTTGTATTATTACACGGCCATTCAAGAATTATTCATTTTCACTCAAAAGGTCCATCTAGATTAGTGGCCAAATGGCGACACGTGCAGCCAAATGGCTGTTGTCATTCCATCCAAACATGTCGCCATTTGGCTAGATTAAGGTCCCTCTAGACTAGCAGCCAAATGGCGACACGTGCAGCCAAATGGCTGCTGTCATTCCGTCCAAACATGTCGCCATTTGGCTGTGCGTCCAGTTTTGATATTCAAAATGGCAACTCAACCAACCGCTTTGACAACCGCTTGTCAAATTCAAAGTGACAATTTTCCAACTTTTGTTCGTTCTTTTGTGTGAAAATGAATAATTCTTGAATGGCCGCGTAATAATACAAACGCGCGGAGTCCGATTTTGATAATTGAATTTAAAAAAATCACCAAAATGAAATTTTGGTTATGTCATTTTCTGTGTCCATTTGGCTGCTAGTGTGGATGCTAAGTAGCAGCCAAATGGCTGCACGCGATGCCAGTTTTTGGACGCGCAGCCATTTGGCGCTTAATCTAGCCAAATGGCGACATGTTTGGATGGAATGACAACAGCCATTTGGCGACTAATCTAGATGGACCTTATAAGAACGAACAAAAGTTGGTCTGACAAGACAAGTCCACTTATAATAGATTATGTGAAACAATGACCGCTTATATACCGCAGTAAAGATAAAAAGTTTTAGACAAATTTAAATTATTTTTGGACGGCATATACGGGCTGCACTAACTAATCGAAACTAAATTTAGTCTCGCTCGCAACATATGGCGAGGTGCTTGCCCACCCATAATGCCTAGACAAGCGGCTGTCTCTGAAATTTATCCAGGAAGAGCGAAGTCGTCTTGTTACTGCAATGATATCGTGTTCGATTTCCGTTTCGCTACAAAGTTTATATGAAATTCCTGGTTAGAAAAAACGCGAGATTAACAAATTCCAATCATAATATTGTCCAAATAATCGAAATGTCAGATAAACCATTCCTAAACATCTGCACTTCCCACAACCAATTCGAATAAAAAGAAGAAGAAGAAAGTTAAAACGCGAACTAGACTAGGACGGTATATTCACCCTATGGAAAAGGTACTATCTCCAAAAATGATTTAAGATAGTTTAAATTAAGAGACGGTATATAAGCGCTCAATAACTTCTCTTTCTGCATCCTTAGACGAGTCAGACCAAGTTATTATCTTCGGTGATTTCAACCGTCCTAACATTAAGTTTATATTTGATGAAAATGACCATCAACTACTTCCACTCCATCTCCTTGACAATTCTGATTTTAAGTTAATCGACTCATTTTACAGCAATGACCTACAGCAAATCATCCCGACTTCTAACCAGAATGGAAACTGGTTAGATCTAATTTTTACAAACTGTTATGACGAAGTAGTAGCTAGCCCAACTACTGATACCGAAAATTTATTTTGTAACACTTGTCATTCGGCTATTACAGTTGAATTCTTAGGGACTCATTTTACTTTCAAACAATCATGTAATAATGAAATAGTGGACGGCTTTTTAAATGCTGACTATTTAGGCGTCAATAATTATCTAAGTTCAATAGATTGGGAATCTCATTTTGACAATTCAGATATTGATGACAATGTATCAGCTTTCTACAGTATAATCTTCGGCGCCATTAATTTACATGTACCCAAAATCAAAAAGCGTAAAGCTCTTACTGAATCCTGGCTAGATAGGAATTTGAGACAACTAAGAAATCAGCGAAACAAACTGTACAAGTTGATTAAAAATGACCCCGATATTAGCGCTGACATAAAGAGAGAATATGAAGAGATAGCTAGTGAATTCCGCATAAAATCCCGAGAAGCGTACGATCTTTTTGTCAATTTAATGGGGGAAAAGATTATCAACGACCCCAAAAAGTTTTTTGATTTTGTCAATATAAAACGTAAAACATCAGGTTTTCCCACTTCTATGTCCAATGGCACTCTTACTTCATCTTCCCCGCAAAAAAATTGTGACTTCTTCGCTGACCATTTCCAGAATTGTTTCAGCACTTCGAAGACGCAGAGCTCCACAGTTTATTCAACCGATACCAGCCTACCGTCCATTTTAAATGAAATTATAATTACACAGGAAGAAATAGCTATAGCGATTCAACAGCTTAGTGTTAACAAAGGACCTGGACCTGACCTAATAGCACCCTATTTTTTGAGCAATGTTTAGATCAATTACTCGCTCCACTGCATATACTCTTCAACAATTCACTCCAAACTGGCGTCTTTCCTTTGTACTGGAAATATTCACATCTCACCCCTATTCATAAAAGCGGCGATAAAAGATTGGTTGAAAATTATCGAGGCATCGCAATTCTATCAGCTATCCCAAAACTTTCCGAAAAATTGGTTTGTGACAAGCTCACCATTATCTTTGAACCTCGTCTCAATGAGCAACAACACGGTTTTCGAAAAGGCAGATCTACTTCAACCAATCTTATTATTCTAGTTTCTGATATCCTCTGCGAAATGGAAAAAGGCAATCAAATTGATGCTATTTATACTGATTTCAGCAAGGCCTTTGATAGGGTCGATCACCAAATTTTAATTACATAATTTCGGAATAAGAGGTTCGCTTCTCAGATGGCTTCAATCATACCTCCTTAATCGGACTCAATTTGTTAAATTTCAGGGTTGTATATCAAAAAGTGTATGTGTCCCTTCCGGGGTGCCACAAGTGTAAGAACACTAAAACTTTACTTTGATATATAATTATTAAATTTTTTTTTAATGAACATGGCGTACTGGACATTTGTATGCATAAAATACGATACTCACCTGATCTATACCGTCTGATAAAATCTGTAATGAGAAAAAGACAACCAATGAGCCTGCAGTTACATGCACTGTAGATACCAAGTTATTTGAAACGTAAACGAATTATAATACAAGTATCTAGGTTGGCCCGGCCAACAAACAGGAAGAAGAGGAGAGCGAAGGAGAACCACTTGTCGGCGTCGTCGTCTCAGCATCGGTCATCGGCTTCTCATTATATCGGTTGATTCTGGCTCAGGTACTCAAACGGCAATGCGAGGTAGACGCAGGATGGATGTATCGGTTGATTCGGCTGCTTCTCCTTAGTTCAATCCCACTTCACTACCATCCTCATTCTTCTATATCCAGAAGTAAAGCCTTTTCTACCTAAGGCACACAACTTCTGGCGAAAACATTCTCATTAGGTATTCTATGGTAGAATGCGGAGGGGGAAACCACAACCTCCTAGCTAACACAAACGGGGATCAACTCCGGAACGAAGCACCGCGCCTCTACTCACATTTCAGAGAGGGGAACACCACAACCTCTCAAACACACAACACGAAGAGGGGAGACACCACAACCTCTTCAACACGTAAACTCTGTGCAAAGAGGGGAACACCGCAACCTCTCGAGTTTACCACAAATAGAAAGGGGAGACACCACAACCTTTCTACGAACGTCACTCAACATGGAGAGGGGAAACACCACAACCTCTCCAAAACGTAAACTCTGTGCAAAGAGGGGGAACACCACACCCTCTCGAGTTTATCACAAGTAGAAAGGGGAGACACCACAACCTTTCTACAAACGTCAACTCAACATGGAGAGGGGAAACACCACAACCTCTCCAAAACGTAAACTCTGTGCAAAGAGGGGGAACACCACACCCTCTCGAGTTTACCACAAGTAGAAAGGGGAGACACCACAACCTTTCTACAAACACAACGCTGAGAGCGGGACGACCACAACCTCTCAACGACTCAATCGGAGGGGACCAACTCCGAGGTGAAGCCCACACGGCTCTAAACATCTCACTGAGAGGGGAGACACCACAACCTCTCAAACTATCATTTCTTTCCGGAAAGGGGGAAACCACAACCTTTCCATACAACACTCACTCAATACTGAATCTTAGAATACCTGTAGGTAATTTTCGGTGCTGTACACACAGCAAAACCTAGTCCGCCATCAATCAGATCTCACACAATAAGTATAACCACAATACAAGCAACTACAAGCTCAGTGTACTCACCTACGCACAACGTCTTTTCCTACCGACACCTTAGCAACAGCCAACAACCATCGAATGTGTCGTGATATCTTGAAATGGATTTTCTCGCGTCACACCTCACAAACACCCCGAAAAAACACTTGACGCGAACCACGCTCGTGTGGAATAAACCTAATTCTAAATGTCGATGATTAGTCGCGTAATTTGACCACGGGAATATAACAAAACCAAACCAGGAACATAAAAGCGCTTGACGTACCACTAGGAAAAATGACCGATTTTATTTTATTTTTCAATTGTCATTTAATTTCATGGCCTACTATGAAAATACAATCCTTCAAAAACACCAAGCATCCTACACAAGGCAGCCACTTAGGCCCTCTCCTATTCAACATATTCATTTCGGATTTGTCACAACTCTTGTGGGATATTCCTTATCTTCTGTACGCCGACGATTTGAAGTTGTACCACACTATTAAAGTAAACTCTGACATTGATTTTCTTCAGCGAAAGCTCGAGTCCCTCGGAAATTGGTGCAATCAAAATAATCTGCACTTGAACGTTAGCAAGTGTCAGGTAATGAGTTTTTCGCGTAAGAGCACAGTCTTATCTAGTTCCTACCTACTTAATGACACCGAACTCAAGAAAGTGGACCATATCAAGGACCTCGGTGATACTTGACAATAAATTGCGCTTCAATCTGCATTACGATATGGTACTATCAACAGCCAATAAACAACTTGGCTTCATAAAAAGACGTGCAAAAGAATTTAGAAATATTTGGGTTACCAAATCCTTATATACCACACTTGTACGCCCTATACTTGAATACGCCTGTATAGTCTGGAATCCATTTTACGAGTCGCACTGTGATATAGATTTGAATCTGTTCAAAAACAATTTCTCCTATTCGCACTGAGAGATTTATATGACCCCACTGTTTTTCTTTGTCTCCCATCCTACAAATATAGACTTTCTCTGCTGAACTTGACGACGCTTACCTCCAGAAGAACCTTGCTTTCTACATGTTTTACTTTTGACTTTGTTAGCGGGGCAGCTAGTATCGATCGTATATCTAACAAAATCACGTTTAATGATCAAATTAGACGAACTAGACATACACCTCTTTTAAAAAAATATCAGCATTCAACCGTATATGGCTACAACGAGCCTGTAAATAGGTGCTGTAGAACTTTTAATTCCTTTAGCATCCACTACTCTCCCGATATTTCCAAGTTGGTTTTCAAACGAAATGTTATGAAGTCCATTACAACATCCTAATCTTCTCATTTGTATTTCCTTCTTCACCTTTCTTCCTATCTAATTAAGTATTTGTGAAATTAAATGTTCTGTATAATTGTTTTCTTTCTTTTGTACAATTGTAATCTACTGTTTCGTTAATAAATAAATAAAATTGTCACTTCGAATTTGACAAGCGGTTGGTTGAGTTGCCATATTCAATATAAAGGTCCCTCTAGACGTGTCGCCAAATGGCTGCGCGTCCAAAAACTGGCATCGCGTACAGCCATTTGGCTGCTACTTAGCATCCACACGAGCAGCCAAAAAATGACATTACCAAAATTTCATTTTGGTGATTTTTTTTTAAATTTAATTATCAAAATCGGACTCTGCGCGTTTGAATTATTACACGGCCATTCAAGAATTATTTAATTTCACACAAAAGAACGAAGAAAAGTTGCAAAATTGTCACTTTGAAATTGACAAGCGGTTGTCAAAGCGGTTGGTTGAGTTGCCATATTGAATATCAAAACTGGACGCATAGCCAAATGGCGACACGTTTGGATGGAATGACAACAGCCATTTGGCCCTAGATGGACCTTTAAAACTGGACGCACAGCCAAATGGCGACATGTTTGGATGGAATGACAACAGCCATTTGGCTGCACGTGTCGCCATTTGGCGACTAATCTAGATGGACCGCGCTTGGCTCACTGCCACTCACTCCACCCCCAGACTAAGCTCACGACGAAAAGGCGGTAGTAATATTCATGACCCATGCGTGCCCATGCCACATGACTTAATAAAAATCCGTTTATGTACTGTTGCCCTATCAAACATGTTCAAATTTGCGACAAAATTTTCATTCCACCCCAAAAAATTTACATTCCACTATACTCTCCTCTCTCTCAACATCTATCTGTCAAAACAACCTCCCACGACAATTCACAATAGAAATCGTCGTCTCTCAATCCACACACACGAATGAAAACTTTGCATTGCGAACCGATCTGGCCAGTTTCTAATCTAATGTCGTTCTAGCCGGGCGTTTCTATATGTAGGCGGTCGCGTCGCTTGACATTGCGTCTAGTGTTTTTCTAGTGCACAACAAAAAAGTGATTTTCATAGGGCGAGCAATTTCGCAGCTTCACCGTCTCCTAGACGAGCGGTAAATCACCATTCGCGCTTCGATTTTCAGTGTGTATTCGTCGCGAATTCCACGGGAAGTTCCTCCATCATCCCTGCCACAGGGATCACATCACAAACAGCAGCTCATCATCGTGTCGGCGTGGAAAAATTCCAACAGTGAAACGTCATCGTCGCAGGATCTGCAATACGAGCCGTAAATAAAGCGCCATTCGTTCGTCAGATATTGTTACAAGAAGAAGCGGTCGCGCGATAACTGTAAACGTGAAATCTGTGACGCAATTTTCATACATACAACC